>OZ059900.1:26357799-26875299 GCA_964057225.1 Auanema rhodensis
TAGTTTTTTCTTTTTAAGAGAATGGGATCCCGCTACCTCATCAACCAGTGGAGGGCAAGTCGGACATGGAGCGGCTTTCAACGATGTCTGTAAAATAGAGGTGCGATCTTTTATTTACATATCATTTGATAATATATCTTTTGAAACATGAAATGTTCTCTTGCTCCAGTTGCATATTTTGAAAACATTTTGAAATTTATTTCTCTTTTTCAATTGCATTCATAAAATTCTCTCTCTCTCTCATCTTTACATTTCATCTCAATCTATATCTTTTATCAGACAAATTGCAAGTATTTTGAAATTTATATATTCATTCTTTTGAACAGCATTCATTTTAAAATCTTTACATTTCATCTCACTATATATCTTTCTTTCAACCAATTTTGGATTCTTACAAATTATAAAAATTTCAAACATTTTGAACTAGTAAAATAATAAAACACAATCTTGACCTTTTCATTTATTTTTAAACATTAACAAATGTTTATAAAAGTTTTTTCAAAGTTGATAAAAAAAAAAACTTTATATTTAAAAATCAAATGCCATTTATTTTTGAACATTAATAAAAATAATTTAAAGAAAAGTAATTTTATTAAAACTTATAAACAAAAATTATTTATATTTAAAATAAAAGCGTATAACCATTATAAAAAGTGTGTATTATAGTGGTCACACCGACGCATAAATCGCACTGGTCGGTTTACCAACGTGGTCGTTAGATCGCTCACGTTCCCACATTTGGAAACCATTAATGAGCCAATGCATGTTGTCATGCCGCGGCTATTTAATGAGTTTCTTGATCGGTGCCTTGCTGAAAGTGGTGTGCCAGATAAACAAAAAGCGCTATTTTGTTTATCAATAGAGCACCCATCCTTTGAAAAGGGATCCATATTTATGGATTTCCGTAGAAGGGAGCATTTGGATGGCGTTGCCATCATGAATGCCATCAGCAAGGTACATCAATCAAAGCGAGAAGCTGTAATTAGCCAGGCAATGAATATTGAAATGTATGTGTTTGATGAGAGACCAGTGCAGCCAAGCCTGATGCCTGGTGAAGGTAGAGTTGGTTTCTATTTTGATGCCGAACTCAAAATACCTGGCACAATTGAGAACACTGATACACATTGCCTGGCTAGAGCAGCAGTTGTGGGAATGTGGAAAGCCGATGAAGAGGCAGCAGAAGATGTTGTTGAAAAGCGGAGGATACAAAATCTTCGTCGCAACTACATCTTGTTGCCAAATCAACCACATCATATCAATTTATTAAATAGGTGTGGTATTTCTGTACATTTACCAAATTATAATTTAAACCATTTAAATATTATTGCAAGTTGTAATACAGACTATAAGTTTGTAGTATACGCTAGGCCACCTGGACAGCATATGTACGCTATTCAGCGTATCTTTAATGAAACGGCTAGCAAAGTGGTAACACTAGGCTACCGAAATAATCATTATGACTGTATTACAACTTGTAGTAGATCACAGCTTTTTGATGGTATTATATGCCAATACTGTAAATTATCTTACAAAACAGTGTTGCATAGATGTAAAGCCAAGTGTAAGAAATGCCACACCTTGAAATGTAATTCGATGGAAAATGTGGTTGAAAGTAGCATAAGATGTGATAGTTGTAGAGTTTTGTTTGAAACTCGTCAATGCTTTGACAGGCATATTAGAAAAACATGTCGAATGTTTAAGGTAATTTAAAAAATATATATAAAATTTAACAAGACTAAATTCAGACATGTGAAAACTGTGATCATTATCACAGAGTACGTGCTGATAGACCGCACAATTGCAATGAGAAATTTTGCAAAAAGTGTGGGCAAACAACGCCTGAAGATCATTCTTGTTGTTGGGTACCACCTGACGACAAGATGAAGGATCAGTTAAAAAAGAGGCAAGAAAAATACAAGGTTTGTATTTAACATCTTTACAAGTATAATGCTTACTTGTTTAAGATTATATTCTATGACTTTGAAACGGTTGTGTTAAAAAACGGTACAAATGTTCATGAATATGCAGATGAACAATGGCCCAATATGGCTCATGTGAAAAATGCACAACCAAGGAGGGCCATTTTGGGTACCAACAAGGTGATAGTGAATGGTCTGTAACAGATCGTTTCCTTGATTGGTTACTCAACTCTGTTGAGAATGATAATGCAATTTTGATTGCGCATAATGGTTCACGCTTTGACATACATTTCTTGGTGTCTAGGCTGATAAACCGTGGTATATATCCTGATCCAATTTTCAATAGGACCAAGATTATAAGCATGGTTGTCAAGCCTTTAAGAGGTCAAAAATTTAATTATTTATATTTTAAAGATAGTTATTTATTAGTGCCTTTACCCTTATCAGCGTTACCCAAGGCATTTGGTGTACCTGATATGAGTAAAGGACAGTTTCCTTACCTCTTTAATCATCCAATAAATTATGGCAAAGTGTTGCCATCTTTACCACCAAAACAGTACTATTGTACTGCTAGAATGAAAGCAGAAGACCTAGCTTCATTCGATATTTGGTATGAAGAGCGTAATCAAAGAGCGTTTGATTTTGATGAAGAGCTTTTGGAATATTGTAGGACAGATGTCCGTATTTTAACCAACTGTATGAAAGTTTACATGAAGTTGGCAATCGCCACCACTGGCTGGAACCCTGTCATACAATGTATGACATTTGCCAGTTTCTCTTTATTCTAGGCAAGTTTTTTAAAATACAAGCATTTTCAAAACTAGTATATTACAGTTGAAAATGAACCACATTAAAGAGAACCAAGTGGGTATTCTGCCCGAGACTGGTTATTATGCCGGTCAAAAGCAGAGTATAATAGTCATAAAGTATATAAAATGGCTAGAACAAGGATTGGGCCGCCCATTAATGCATAAGCTTAATGGTGGTGAATTTGCAGTGAGAGTAGATGGCCATCGCTATCTGCTCGATGCTTATGACCCCGTTGCCAATCATGGCTATGAGGTGAGTAATTTGTAATAAATGTAAAAAATACAAATTTTTGTAGATTAATGGTTGCATTTACCATGGTTGCCCCAAGTGCACCAACAAGAGCGCTATAGCACCAGGCAGAAATGGTGAAACAATGGAAGAGGTAATTGATAATTTTTAATCATTTTAATTTGAAAAATTTAGGTTTATGATAAAATCATGAAAAAACTTGAAGCAATTCAAAGCCAAGGCATTAGTGTTACCACAAAGTGGGAGCACGAAATTAATGCACAAATTTCGGTCAATGAACAAATGGCGAAATTTATGCGTGAAACAAATGATGTTACACGCTTGGCACCTAGAGATGCTTTTACCGGTGGCCGCACCCAGACATATAAGCTTTTGGCACAAGCTTCGGATAGATACTCGCTCGAGTATGTGGACTTTTGTTCACTATATCCATATGTCACCGCTTTTGATGCCTACTACCCTGTAGGTAATCCCAAAGTGATTACTGAGGGTTTCAAAAGCTTTGAGGCATGCTGCCCATACAAGGGTCTAGTAAAATGTGACGTGCTTGCACCCACAAATTTGCTGTACCCTGTATTAGGCACACGTATTGGCGGTAAACTAATTTTTACAAACTGCCGCACTTGTGCAGTCAAAAGTAAAAATGTTACTTGTGAGCACCAAAATGATGTAAATGCTCGAAAGCTGCATCTAACCGTGACACATGTTGAGCTCGAGTGTGCCATACAACGTGGCTATAAAGTGCTTCATGTGCATGAGGTGTGGCACTGGGAAGAATGGCAACAAGGCGGCCTGTTTAAAGAGTTTGTACAAAAGTACATAAAAATTAAACAAGAGGCGTCGGGCTGGCCAAAGCCAAACATGACAGAGGAAGAAAAGGTATGTTTTATAAAAGTATCACATTAAATAGGATTTTACAAGTGATATATCTCCAAGAGCACGAGGAGAACACTGGTGTTGCTCTGGAGAGCAATAAAATTGTGAAGAATGCTGCCATGCGTAGCATTGCCAAACTGCAGCTAAATAGGTTTGTAAACTTTTTAAAACAATACATTACAAATTTGCTTATAGTGTCTGGGGTAAAATGGGTCAAAGACCAGATAAAGCCCAAACCAAGATTATTGGTGTTGAGGACCCAGAAATTGGTAGGATCATTACTGATCCTGCAAGGGAACTCACTGGGTTCAAAATTGTGGATAATGTTGCGTACTGCACAACAGTACCAGAGGATTCACATTTGGCACCACCGCCTTTTACAAATGTAGCTATTGCGGCCTATACAACCGCTCATGCAAGGCTACTATTGTATAAGGCAATGGAGAAAATTGGAAAGAATTTGGTGTATACAGGTAATTTTATACTTTGTATTCAATTTAAACTTACATTATTTAGACACGGATTCACTAATTTATCAAAGGTGCCTGGATGAGCCAGATCCAATTGAGGATATGAAGGGTGAATGGTTAGGTAAACTAACCTCTGAAATACCCGATGGTTGGTCAATGACCAAGTTTGTATCACCAGCAGCAAAAGTTTATAGTTATAAACTTGTAAATGCAGTTGGTGATGTAAAGTATGTAACAAAGGCAAAGGGAGTGGTAAGTATGAGCTTTGACTTTTCAAATAATTTTATAATTTTCAGACGTTGGACCACACGGCAGCAGTAGAGAGCCATGCCGAATTTACTAACCACGCCCCCAAACAGTTGCTAAAAACATACTTTTGAGGGCGTCAGCTGCTAAAAACATACTTTTGGGGGCGTCAGCTGTCAAAATCATATTTTCGGCGTCAGCTGTTAAAAATATACTTTTCCTCCCGAGGCAGGCTCTCGAGCCTGCGCATGGATCAAAATGCATGATTTTAAATCTTTTTTTTTAAATTATTTTTTAATGTATTATTTTTAAATATTTTTAAAATTATTTCTTTTTAAATGTATTTTTAATATTTATATATGTTTTAAATTATATTTGTAAATATTATTATTTAATTATTTCTTTTTAAATGTATTTTATATATTTTTTAAATATTATTAAAATTATCTCCTTTTAAATGTATTTTTAATATTTATACATTTGAATAAACTTTTTAATATATATATTGTTTTTGTTTCAATTTATAAAATTTGAATATATATAAAAGCTAATAAATATGTTCACCGTACCTCTTATGGGTTAATTAATGGAACTCATATCGAAGGTTAATTCGATAAGATATATTTTATATATTTATTTTTTTTTAATTTTATTTGTTTACATTGTTTATAGATTGTGTTTATTATAGTTTATAATTATTAATTTAACTTCTAAAAAGTCTGTTGTTTATCTAGGCGAACCATTTTGTTCACCGTACCTCTTATGGGTAAATCAATGGAACACATATCGAAGGTTAATTCGATAAGAACGATATGAAATACAAAAGTTAATGGAACACATGTCGAAGGTTAATTCGATAAGAACGATATGAAATACAAAAGTTAATGGAACACATATCGAAGGTTAATTCGATAAGATCGTTAAAATAGGTGCACTGACCCACACAAGAACCACATGGCAAACGTTTTGTTCATAAAAATATGATAAATAGCTGTACACCACATGTACCAAGTTGTCTAATATTTTCAAATTACATGAAAGTATAGTTTAAAGAACCTTTTTAAAAATTTTATATTAGTATATTCTATTATACTAACTCAATAAAACACATATCGAAGGTTAATTCGATAGGATTCACAAACAATGGTGTTTTTTCCAATGGAACACATATCGAATATTAATTCGATAAGATTGGTGAAACAGATACGTTGACCCACACATGTACCACATGGCAAAAGTTTTGTTCATAAAAATATAATATATAGCTGTACAGCACAAGTACCTATAACGCTAAAGAATACTTACTATGCCAAGGGGTTATGGGTATATACTTTTTATTATCAAAAATGTTAATGGAATACATATCGAATATCAATTCGATAAGATTGTGGAAACAGATACGTTGACCTACAATGAACCAAATGGCAAAGCACTTGTCCATTAAAGTATAACAAATAGCTGTATAGCATATGCATCAACATTTCTAATATTCTCAAATTACGTGGAAAGAAGAGTATATAGAAAAAGTTTTAGTGTGTATATTACTAATATTCTAATACCCTAACTCAAAGAACACATATCGAAGATTAATTCGATAAGATTGTTGAAACAGGTGCGCTGACCACAACAATACATGCGTATTTATTAACAGCGGATTGGCAACTGCCACTGTTGACAGCTGTAATATGATACAATGTTGAGTGTTGGCAACATTGTTACGTGACAATAAAACAACTGACTGTTCTTGCAATGAAGTGTAATATAAATGTGTAAAATGAAATATGGATAACTACCTCTCAGAGTTTGCATAATTTTATTCTAACAAGATACAATGGCTGCTAACAGGTTGTTTTTTTTTTTGTTTTTTTTTTAATTAAAATATTTATTTTCAGTTATAAGCGTGTATGTGAAGAGTTGGGGTTCGATTATGAGGAAATTTATCAACTCAGGTAATTTAACAATATTTTTAAAATATACATCTTTGTTTTTTTTTAGTAAGCGCATAAAACTTACCGAGAGTGGTGGTGTCGAGCTGTGTGACCCCGCAATAACCACTTCCAATAGTGGTCCCTCGTCATCAAGGGTTATTGAAGTTATCACTTTGGATGACAGCGATAATGAGTAAACTATCATATAATGAAAAAGCATGAAATTTTTTTTTTCAGAGAATGGAATCCCGAGATGCCATCAATTAGTGGAGAACAATTAGGAGGCGGTTCATCCTTCAACGATGTTTGTCAAATAAAGGTACGAGCTTTTAACCTTTTTTTTTTTTCATGTTACAATTCTTTTCACTCTATATCTTTTATTTGATTACATATCTTGAGCAATTTTGAATTCTGCCATCTATTTTTAAACAAATCATTATACATTTGGTGGCTTTTTGAAAAATAAAATAAAATCTTATCCCAAATCCATGCCATAATATCATTTATTAAATTTTTATTCATTAAAATACACTTAAATTTAAATATTTTGATGCTCAAAAACTGACACATTTAAATATTTTGTATTTTTTAAATCATTTCACTCCATCTCTTTTATTTAATTTCATATTTTAAACAATTTTAAATTTTTACCACTACTTTATAATTTTTATTTATTAAACTTTTTAATCACTAAAAAACATTTAAATTTCAATATTGTGATGCGCAAAAACAGAAACATTTAAAAATTTTGTTTTTTCTAAACCATTTCACTCCATCTATTTTAAACAATTTTATATTTCTACCACTATTTCATAATTTCATTTTTAAAATTTTTAATCATTAAAAAAAAACATTTAAATTTCAATATTGTGATGCTCAAAAACTGAAACATGAAATTGATTTATATTTTCTAAGCCATTTCACTTCATCTCTTTTATTTAATCACATATCTTGAACAAATTTAAATTTCTATCACTTTTTCATAATTTCGTTTATTAAATTTTTAATCACTAAAAAACATTTAAATTTCAATATTGTGATGCTCAAAAACTGAAACATTTAAATATTTTGTATTTTCTAAATCATTTCACTTCATCTCTTTTATTTATATATATTTTAAACAATTTTATAATTCTACTATTATTTAATTTTTATTTATTAAATTTTTAAACATTAAAAAAAAAATTGATGCTCAAAAACTGAAACATTTAAATATTTTGTATTTTTCTAATCGTTTTGAAACAAACTAAACATATATTTGAAAAAATTTCAATTAAACAAAAAATAACGACTATAACAAATAAAGAGACATAATAATTTTAAGCAAAAGATGAAACAATTCATATATATTCTTAAAACTATTTTTATTTAAACTTTTAAAAATAAAAATAAAAAAAGCATGTAAACTGTTATAAATGTTGTTTATTATAGTGGTCACACCGGCGCATAAAACGCACCGGTCGTTTTACCAACGTGGTCGTTCGATCGCTCACGTTCCCACACTTGGAAAATGTTGATGAACCAATGCATGTTATCATGCCGCGGTTATTCAACGAATTCCTTGATCGTTGTCTTGCTGAAAGCGGTGTGCCTGATAAGCAAAAAGCCTTATTTTGTTTATCAATTGAGCACCCTTCCTTTGAAAAGGGCTCCATATTTATGGACTTTCGTAGAAGGGAGCATCTGGATGGCGTAGCCATTATGAATGCCATCAGCAAGGTGCAGCAATCAAAACGAGAGGCTGTGATCAGCCAGGCAATGAATATTGAGATGTATGTGTTTGATGAAAGGCCAGCGCAGCCAAGCCTGATGCCTGGTGAAGATAGAGTCGGGTTTTATTTTGACCCCGAACTTAAAATACCTGGAACCATTGCCAACACTGACTCACATTGTCTGGCTAGATCAGCAGTTGTGGGAATGTGGAAAGCTGACGAGCTGGCCACTGAAGATGGCGATGAGAAGCAAAGGCTGCAAAACCTTCGTCGCAATTACATCTTATTGCCAAATCAGCCACACCATATCAATTTATTAAATAGGTGTGGTATTTCTGTAGATTTACCAAATTATAATTTAATTCATTTAAACATTATTGCCAGCTGTAATACAAACTATAAGTTTGTAGTATATGCTAGACCGCCTGGACAGCGTATGTACACTATCCAGAAAATATTTAATGAAGCGGCTAGCAAATTGGTAACACTAGGTTACCGAAATAATCACTATGATTGTATTACAGCTGGTAGTCGTTCGAAAATTTTTGATGGTATTATATGTCAACACTGTAAGTTATCTTACAATACAGTGTTGCATAGATGTAAAGCCAAATGTAAAAAATGCCACACCTATAATTGTAATGCGATGGGGAATGTGGTTGAGAGTAGCGTGAGGTGTGATAGTTGTAGAGTTTTGTTTAAAACTCAACAATGCTTTGATAGGCATTTGCGAAAAGCCTGCCGAAAATTCAAAGTATTTTGTGAAAATTTAAAGTTGTACATAACAAGCTTAAATTCAGACATGTGTGGCGTGTGATCACTATCACATGGTCCGTGCTGATAGACCGCACAATTGCAATGAAAAATTCTGCAAAAAGTGCGGTCAGACAAAGCCTGAAGAGCACTCTTGTTGTTGGGTTCCACCTAACGACAAGAAGAAGGCTCAGCTAAAAAAGAAGCAAGAAAAGTTCAAGGTTTGTATTTCACATCTTTACAAGTGTAATGCTTACTTGTTTAAGATTATATTTTATGACTTTGAAACAGTTGTGTTAAAAAACGGCACAAATGTTCATGAATATGCAGATGAACAATGGCCCAATATGGTTGTATATAAAAAATTTTGTGAAAGTTGTATAGATGCCAATTCCTGTGAGAAATGCACAACCAAGGAGGGCCATTTTGGGTACCAACAAGGTGATAGTGAATGGTCTGTAACAGATCGTGTCCTTGATTGGTTACTCAACTTTTCTGAGAATGATAATGCAATTTTGATTGCGCACAACGGGTCGCGCTTTGACATACATTTCTTGGTGTCTAGGCTGATAAACCGTGGAATATATCCTGACCCCATTTTAAATGGGACCAAGATTATTAGCATGGTTGTCAAGCCTTTAAGAGGTCAAAACATTAACCATTTATGTTTTAAAGATAGTTATTTACTAGTGCCTTTACCCTTATCAGCGTTACCCAAGGCATTTGGTGTACCTGATATGAGTAAAGGACAATTCCCATACTTCTTTAACCACCCAATAAATTATGGCAAAGTGCTACCATCCTTGCCACCAAAGCATTACTATTGTACTGCTAGAATGAAAGCCGAAGACCTTGCTTCATTCAATGTTTGGTATGAGGAGCGTAATCAAAGTGTGTTTGATTTTGATGAGGAGCTTCTGGAATATTGTAGGACAGATGTCCGTATTTTAACCAACTGTATGAAAGTGTACATGAAGTTGGCCACCGCCACCACTGGCTGGAATCCTGTCATACAATGTATGACATTTGCCAGTTTCTCTTTATTCCAGGCAAGTTTTTTAAAATACAAGCATTTTCAAAACTAGTATATTACAGTTGAAAATGAACCACATTAAAGAGAACCAAGTGGGTATTCTGCCTAAGACTGGTTATTATGCCGGCCAGAAGCAGAGTATAATTGCCATAAAATACATAAAATGGCTAGAACACGGATTAGGCCGCCCATTAATGCATAAGCTTAATGGTGGTGAATTTGTTGTGAGAGTAGATGGCCAACGCTATCTACTTGATGCTTATGACAGTGTGGCTAATCACGGCTATGAGGTGAGTAATTTGTAATAAATGTAAAAAATGATAAAATTTTGTAGTTTAATGGCTGTATTTATCATGGTTGCCCCCAGTGCACCAACAAGACTGCTATTGCACCAGGCAGAAATGGTGAAACAATGGAAGAGGTAACCAATACTTTTTTTTAATCATTTTAACCTGAAACATTTAGGTTTATGAAAAAACCATGAAAAGGCTTGAAGCAATTCAAAGCCAGGGCATTAGTGTAACCACTGTGTGGGAACACGAAATTACTGCTCAAATGTCATCAAATGAGCAAATGGCAAATTTTATGAAGGACACTGAGGTTGTAACTCGATTGGCACCTCGAGATGCCTTCACCGGCGGCCGAACTCAAACATATAAGCTTTTGGCCCAAGCTTCGGATAGATACTCTCTAGAGTATGTGGACTTTTGTTCACTTTATCCATATGTAATGGCATTTGATGCCTATTACCCTGTGGGTAATCATAAAGTGATTACTGAGGGCTTTGAGAGTTTTGAGGCATGCTGCCCATACAAGGGCCTTGTGAAATGTGACGTGCTTGCACCCACAAATTTGTTGTATCCTGTATTAGGAACACGCATAGGCGGTTAATTAATTTTTACAAACTGCCGCACATGTGCAAACAGAGGCAAAAATGTAACATGCCCGCACCAAGATGATGAAAAGGCTCGAAAGCTGCATCTGACTGTAACGCATGTAGAGCTCGAATGTGCCATACAGCGTGGCTACAAAGTGCTTCATGTTTATGAGGTTTGGCACTGGGATGAATGGCAGCAAGGAGGCCTATTCAAGGATTTTGTACAAAAGTACATAAAAATTAAGCAAGAGGCATCGGGCTGGCCTAAGCCAAATATGACAGAGGCTGCAAAGGTATGTGTCATGAAAAGTATGGCATTAAATAACATTTCACAGCTAAAATATCTCCAAGAGCACGAGGAGAACACTGGTGTTGCTCTGGAGAGCAACAAAATTGAAAAGAATGCGGCCATGCGTAGCATTGCCAAACTACAGCTGAATAGGTATGTAAACTTTTAAAAATAAAAATTTACAAATTTGCTTATAGTGTATGGGGTAAAATGGGTCAAAGACCGGATAAAGCCCAAACCAAGATTATTGGTGTTGAGGATCCTGAAATTGGTAGGATCATAACTGATCCTGCAAGGGAACTGACAGGCTTCAAAATTGTGGACGATGTGGCGTACTGTACAACAGTGCCAGAAGACTCACACTTGGCACCAGCGCCATTTACAAATGTAGCCATAGCGGCTTATACAACCGCTCATGCAAGGCTACTATTGTATAAGGCAATGGAGAAAATTGGAAAGAACTTGGTGTATACAGGTAATTTCATACTTTGTATACAATTTAAACGCACATCATTTAGACACCGATTCTCTAATTTATTTAAAATGCCTTGATCAGCCTGATCCAATTGAGGATATGAAAAGTGAATGGTTAGGTAAACTAACCTCAGAAATACCCGATGGTTGATCAATGACCAAATTTGTTTCACCAGCTGCAAAAGTTTATAGTTATGAGCTAGTAAATGCAGCTGGTCAGGTCAAGTATATCACCAAGGCAAAGGGAGTGGTAAGTATAAAAATATATTATTGAGAAACTTTTTAAAATTACAGACGCTGGACCACACGGCAGCCACCGTGGTAAACTATCAAAGTATGGAGCGATTGGTTCGAGGACTCGTGATGGATGGAGAAAAATTGGTTTTAAAAACCAAAACAACGTTATTAAAGAGGCAGCTTGGTGCCATATCCACGATGGACAAGACAAAGAGTACCAAGGTCGTAATGGATAAACTTTGTTATCTAGACGATTTTAGTACTTTACCCTATGGTTATTGTGAATAATTTTTAATATATTTGAATTTATAAATTTTATTATTGCGTGTATATTTGTATATGGTTGTATTTATAGATTTTTATGTATAGTTGTATTAATAAATTTTATTCATCTCATCAAATGTTTTAAAGAGTTTATTACATACATTACAAACTGGTATCAATATATGGAGCACGATTGTTGTCAATTGAAAGAATAGAGTCATATTCTGCATAAACAATAGCATATAAACCCTCTTGCGGCGTTTGTTGGCCAAATTCCAATTTCAGGGCCACATTACCTTGTCGTATAACATCAAATAACTCGAACGAGTGTACAGTCGGTGAAATATCAAATACAAAAAATGTGAAGCCGGTTTTATACATTGCTGGTGTAATACCATTGGATGAATCTGTACGACCAAGGCCCAAACCTTCCAACATGTCAATATATGCTGTGGCATAGGAAGAACGCCATTCTAAATTATAAGGGCGGGTAGGTATTACCCGATTGTTGAGCGTCAAGTATATATTTTTCAATTCAAACGGTTCAAAGTTGAATGGCGAATGTTTAAAAGTACCATTATAGGCGTGTGCGCCGACAAGACCTACTACAACACGTTTCGGTGTTTGCGACGTGAATAATTTGTTATTGGGTGAATCCAAACGGCCTCCTTCTATGAAATAAGATCGCATTTTCACTGACGTCATGGGGTAGTGTATTCGTTCCTTTACAAGTTTATCTTCTATAGCCATAGCTAATCCAGCGTTTAGATCAAACTCTTGAATAAGCAAGTGCACATCGTTGATATCTATTTTCAGGTTTGGAAACTCCTCCTTCATTGCAGCATCTTTGCTTTCATTATTCCATCCAAGTGTGTCAATTAAGAAATTATCACGGTTTGGATATGCAGTTAGCTCCATTTTTGAATAGTTTACAAACAGTCGTTCCTGATTGAATAAGTCGATACTGATGGGAGCAGCCATCTCACACAATATGCCATTTTTAACAAGCCCTTGTCGCGCTCTAAATCCAGGACTGGCTGCATTATCTATATATCTATCCGCATAATAGCCTGATATGGCAAGTTTGCTCTCTTTAACATCGTTGCTATACATTAGAATATTCTCAATATATGTTTTGTAGGCATGATTTACGGTAGAGTCATACACGCTAACATCACCAATTTTTAAATGATACGAGTGTATCAAACTGGCTGCAAATTGTTGGCATGGTGCAAAAACAAGGTTGTCTGGTACTGGATCGCCGTTTGTGGTTACAATTTTGAATTTTACATTCAACCAACACCTTCTCAGATTAAGAAATGATTTGGAATTTTGGGCTATAACAAATTCCCATGGTCCTTGAGGAAGAAAAGTATTTTTTAAAGGAACTTGTACAGTACGAGTGGATTCAACACCTAATGCCGACGCCGGTATGTCACTATAATTAATATTAGGTAAAAGTGCTTGTGCTGATTTTGAATCTATCAATTTAGCCATTTAAATACGATACGACCGCTCACGAGTTATGCACAGACGCTTATGAGGTTTTGTGGTTTTGCGTCGTCGCCGCTTGCCCAAACCGGTAAGATCTCGTATAGCCTGCCGGCCGGCTGTTTTAAGAGTTTGCTTGATATTATCGCCCTTGAGCACCCCATCAACAATTTCATTGCTAGTTTTCAGCAACTGGCCGCCAAGAGGTGAATTTACAACTGGACTATTGCTTACAGCACTGGATAATGCATTCCTTCCAGCATTGATGAAATTTTGGGCTATAGGTGATTGAATAATGCGAGGTAAAAACGATGCCAAAGTTGCCAGTATACCACCCAGGCCATGACCTCTCTGCATACCACGTTGAAACATCATTTCACTGAATGGCGCCCCACCCATTTGTTGATTCAAAAGTGTTGTCCATTGAATTGAGTTCAAGTCTAGAAGGAGGTGTGGCATATTGAACCGCACGTGCGCAATACAAAAGTTACACTAGATCATTTTACTAAATGTATTCGTCTGAATTAGCGTCACTATTGCGATCTGTCCGCATCACTCGAAAACTATTCCTCGGTGTATTTAGCGCCGATACTCTACCCAGAACACGTCGAAAGAACTTTGCACTTGTTGTAAATACTGACACACACGATAAACCGGGCACACATTGGCAAGTCATCTTTGTACGTAATGATCAAGCCTACTTTTTCTGTAGCTTGGGTTATAAAATGAACAAGTACATTCGTCATTATCTGGCCAAATATAAAAATGTAAAAGTTAATACTTGCAAACCACAACGCATAATTGAATACACTTGTGGTGGTTATGCAATATTTGTAATACTAATGTTGTCAGCTGGTAATACATTTGAAAGCATTTGTTCATTTTTTAAACTATTACAAAACGATGATGTCTTTATTAAAGCGTTTATGCATAAAGTATTCGACTATAAATTATCTAGCATATGATCAACTTCGCCATTAAAACGTCACCTGCTACATTAGGTGGTCAGTTATGAATATTCCCTGTCACTGTGAATTATGTATAAGATACACGTTGGAACAATCTGTGCCAACACCCTTGTACAAAAAGATTTTGAAACGTATTTC
The DNA here is from genome assembly GCA_964057225.1 of Auanema rhodensis. Lineage (NCBI taxonomy): Eukaryota > Metazoa > Nematoda > Chromadorea > Rhabditida > Rhabditidae > Auanema > Auanema rhodense. The sequence continues at coordinate 26,372,534 of OZ059900.1, forward strand.
AGTGCCATTCATTAAAGGAATATCTCTGTGACTAGGCTTTTGTACAACACTAGTCATTATTCCACTCATTATATAAAAGTGAGTTGACTGTGTGTGGTTGTTTTTTATTTTCCTCTAATGGAACTTTTATGTAACAAGTATTGTGTTACGTGCAAGGAAATATTTTCATCAGCCAAGCATTTTAGTGATCACGTATTGAAAAGACATGACGGGATTCAACCCGTATGTAACAGTTATATCAGCAATGCTGACTTTATTCAAAAATATGGACATTTGGATGGTGTTCGTAGACGTTTGTGCCCTTATTGTAATGAAACTTTTGGAACAAGATTCAATTGTCAGCGTCATATTCGGCGTCTTCATAATAGTAATGGAACGAATGGTAAAGATGGTGATGGAAATGATACCAGCGAACCCTCTGAAAAAACTGAGGAGTTTGTACAGTCAACCGAACCAAAACGATGCCGCTGCAATAGTAACCGAGAATATTCACAACACGAGCCGCGCATCGAACAAAACGGCGCTGAACTACCTTTTAAACCTTCGAAAATCGTAATGTGGTCTTGTATAACTGTTGAATAAAACATTTATTTCACATTTTTAACATGTAATGTAACAACTGTAGAACCATAATTAAATTGCATAGGGCGGCCAAATTCATCTAAAATTTCAATACGTATGGTATCGAGTGTTTGTCTAGTGATTGGTACATAAGGAATAGGATTAAATGTTTTGGCAATCATTTTACCAAATTCAGTGGGAGGTGGTACAGGTAAACATGCAAGTAAATTAGCTTTCACATTACCGAAAATGGAATATTCTACAATATCACAATATATATACATTGTATTAATGTTATTTGAAAAATCAATGGGGCGCCTGGCTATTAACGTGTCGTTGATAATTTTATTCTCAAAGCCAAGAAAATATGCGAGAGCATCACCGAGTGTTGCATTCATTAATAGTCGCTTGCTTGTTACAAACTCTATGCGTTGTAGTGTTTTGTTAAACCGAAACGTGGCGTCTGCCAGCATTTCCTTGACAAGTTTAGCCTCAGCTTGTCGATTATTATACCACTTTTTTACATCTTCATCTTTATCTATCAAACCCTTTATACGTGCTTCTTCCTCAGCTCCAAGAGGTTTAGTGCTGCTAGCAATAAATTGTTCTTTTCCAGCATTGATTCCGCGTATTATTTCATCACCATTTGCAGAATAAATTTTCTATTGGAAAAACGTAGTGTATAAGATAAATCTTTTTGAACATTTAATATAGAACAAGGAAAAATGATGTCTGTCAGCCCAATGCAATATCTATTATTCCGTAGCCTTAGTGTTTCAGGTCATCCATGACAAACCACCACTTGATACGTGTACACTATTGCAAATGAAATCATTTGCATTTTAGGTACATTTACAAGTGGTTTATTACGGTTTTCAGCTTCAAACTACCCAGTCAGACAACTGTAATAGGGGCAACCCAATGCGGTAAAACAACCCTCATAAAGCACATATGCGAAAATACTGAAAAGTTTTTCAACGTCCCCATTGATAGAATATTCTGGTTCAGTCAATGTGGGTCATCGTAAGGTGTACCAATAAATGATGAGCGTTTAATAATTATTCAAGGGCCTCCTGATCCTGATTTGATAAAAGAACAAAAGGGAGTAAATACTATACTAGTGCTGGATGATTTGATGAACTTTTTTTCATCGAATAAAGCAGCAAAGGAATTACTCAACAACATTTTTACAGTATGGCTCATCACTGGAATTTGGCAGTGTTTAATCTTGTGCAAGCGGCATTTCAACTGGACAGGACCAGTCGAATCAATAGTACATATATAATACTGATGAAAAGTCATTCAGATATATTACAAATACGTAATTGTCTGCAGCAATTATTTGGGCCACGTTTCAAAAATGCTCTAGAGGCGTATGATGATGCAATGTCTACTCCCTATAGTCATTTACTGATTGACAATCACCCTTTAACAAGTGAGAAGCAGCGTATACTATCTGATATAACAGCGGAGAACCCTATTGTTTATGTTGCCAGAAATGTGTTTAGTGTTTAAAGTGCTTGTTCAATGAGTGGTCGTATTTTGTCAAATTTCAACTTTTTGTCTTCTTGCGCCAAAACTCCTTGTTCTGTTTCCTCATTTTCTTTTGCACAAATTGAAATTATTGTTGAAATTGTATTTAATATTGTGAAAAATAATAATTTTCTTTTAACTAACAAGGAATATAAAACCCTCTTGCCTATATCTTCATTATTACGTCAAATAGCTTTGATACGCACACCGGAAAAGGCTAAATCATTATTGGCAACGCTTCCACACAAACAATTGAAAACAATAGTTACATGTGGTATTGCCTATTTTGGTTTTAAATCATGAAGCTCAACCATAAATATCGACTAATTCCTGTCGACGAGGAAACAATTAATATAGACAAGTTTGATGCAGAGCTCAAGCTTTTCCGAGAAAAAAGAGCTATACCCGACTATAAAAAGGCTGAACTATACGAAGACTTGATTGCTCGTCTCAAAAACTATAGAGAAAGTATAGATGCGCCCATATCAGTACAAGTGGAAAATGCTGATCCAACTCTATTGCCAGAATACAAGTTGCCAAGAAAGTATAACAATTTGTGGGAGAAATTTCCAGAGGTGCGCACAAACAAGAGTAATCAACTTGTGATTAATAATGAGGCTGTACCAAACACGAATATTACAAAAATTTTAGATTTTGTAATGGATAAAACAAAAACGGAGCCCAATGGATTTTCAGTCTTGTTAAAGTTTTTAGCCAGTAAAGGCGTACCTAGTTCTAACAAGAAACAAACTAGAAGAGAGTCGGCTGACAATGATTCAGTTGATGTTGTAACTAGAGCTGAACCGGCTGTTACAGACTTGGACTCTACTATATTACCTAGAACGCCTCGTCATCGTAAAGCTGTTATTCGATATTCACCATCACCGGTTCGTACACTCAAAAATAAAAGGTCAAAGACTTTTGATACTGCCGCCGAATCATATTACACACCACAAGAAGGAGACTCACAGAATGGCCAAGGTCGTAAAAGGTTCTACATTAGATTATGGAAATGATATTTTGGCGAGCATTTATTACGATATAAAAAACCCAGCTTCATATACATCAGCCAAGAATTTATTATCGCAAGCACGAAAACATGGCATTTCAAAGGTACAAGTTTATGTTATAAACAATTGTAATTATAATAAATGATTTATTTGATATATCGAATAATGTAACAATAAAAAAACCAGCAAAATACAAAACAACAATTCAACCTGCAAAAAAAAAAAAATGTAGACTATTCAAATTTTCAAATTCTTACCAGTTGGTTGATCATTCGTCCTCAATTTATGAGCCATTGATGGATATTCGCAAGAGCTGGAAAAAAAAATGTTACGGCTGAGAATATAAAAATGCCACATAACAAAACAAGAATAAAACGCCAATTGTACTATTTGTGCTTGTTGTAGTCAAAATGAAGGATCAAAGCGGATAAACATGTTCAGGTTGAGTGCTTCTGGACTTAGTTTAAAGTAGAATACCTTCTGCTTATAACCAAAAGTCTTTACAGTAGCCTCATCTGCATATATAACAATATAGCCCATATTGTTCAACAACTGCTTGCACGTCATGGTGTTATAAGAGCGCATCTAAAAAATGATAAAATTGAAAATAAATAAATATGCAAGCTTACATTAATAGAGAAATTTTCGGGCTTATAGTGACGAAATTCCTTCAAAAGACCCAACGCATCATTCCTTCCTCTACACTTTATACAGAGGCTGAAACAGTGATACTCGTCTATAACCTGCAATGATTCCCTACAAGTTTTGCAGAGACAAATTGGTCTCATTAATACACTCCTTGGTGGAGTGCTCTCTCTCAGAATCTCCATCTGCTTTATTGGTGAATCTAAATTAAAGATTTAAAAAATAAAAGTTAAGGTTCATACCAAAACTTGTAAAATTTGGAGCTGGTGTGGGTGGTCGTGGTACTTCAGGTTCAGGCGATTTGCGCACAACATTTGTCACATCAGCAAATACAGCACGCTTCATTTCCGCTAAAGATCCAAGTTTCTAAAATATAAGGCAAACTTGCAGAGAGGAGAAGTCTATGGCGATTGGCAAAGAGTGGCAGAAGATGGTGAAACGTCGGATCCTCGGATAGTTGGCAGAGCTGAAATGTAAATGTAGCAAAATTGCCAACCTTTTATACAAAGATTTTTGTAAAGTACAACCCATTGTGTTACAATCAAGTTTGCTGATGAAATTCTTTTATTAATTAGATTTTACAGCATATTTATGCAGATATACTCATCTCATCGACAGTTGCCAGCAGTTGGCGCACTCTGAACCTGTAAACAATCTGCATATTAATTAGTTTTTACATCTCTTTAAACATTATTGTTTACCGTTTGTGCCATAAACAACAGCCATCTCTGTAAAACATTTAGGCTTTTCAAACTTTGCTTAATAGCTCATATATTATTCATAGTATACTTTTACACCCATATTGTAGCACAAAACATATGACTGATAATTTAATGTAATATAATTTAATGTCATTCTTATCGAATTAACCTTCGATATGTGTTCCATTGAATTTTGGTATTTCATATCGTTCTTATCGAATTAACTTTCGATATGTGTTCCATTAATTTTTGTATTTCATATCGTTCTTATCGAATTAACTTTCGATATGTGTTCCATTGAATTACCCATAACAAGTACGGTGAACAAATTTATCTACATGCAAAAATTTTATTGATCTTCAAAAATACAAATAAAATAGTACAAACACAATACAATAAAAAATAAACAAAATAAGTAAACAAACATTATTAATAAATATAATAAAGAAATAAAGAAATAAATAAAATTTAAAAACAAATTTATATATTTAAAATTTAAATATAATTTATATATAAAATTTAAAGTTTAAATATAATTTATATATATAAAATTTAAATATAATTTGAATATTTAAAGTTTAAATATAATTTATATATATATAAAATTTAAATATAATTTAAATATTTAAAATTTTTAATCAATTTAAGATTTTTATTTTTACTTAATATATTTAAAAATAATTAAAAATATATACATACATTTGAAAAAGCATATTTAAATTTGATTTAAAAAAAATCATGCTTTAAATCATGACTTTTATATTTAAAAAAGGAAAATTCATGAACCATAATCCCAAAATATGATTTTAACAGCTGACGCTCAAAAATATGTTTTTGACAGCTGACGCGCCCCAAAAGTATGTTTTTAGCAGCTGATGCCCTCAAAAGTATGTTTTTGACAGCTGTTTGGGGGCGTGGTTAGTAAATTTTGCACGGCTCTCTAATGGGATTCTTGTCTCTTTTGTAAATACGGCTAGCAATCAATTGTGGTCTATCTGAATATAAATACACCTTTCAGAACTTTGATGGAAGTATTTTGATTTAGGCACGTACAATTAATTCCTAAACATCAGAATTTGGAAAATGTACATCATTGAACGTGAACATTGTAGGGGCTTGCGATTCTGGTATGTTCTATGCACACAACTTACAATCAAATCTGGTGTATCTGGATATAAAAACATCTTTCACAACCTTGATGGAAGTATTTTGATTTAGGCACGTACAATTAATTCCTAAACATCAGAATTTTGAAATTGTACATCATTGAACGTGAACATTGTAGGGGCTTGGGATTCTGGTATGTTCTATGCACACAACTTACAATCAAATCAGGTGTATCTGGATATAAAAACATCTTTCACTACCTTGATGGAAGTATTTTGATTTAGGCACGTAGAATTAATTCCTAAACATCAGAATTTGGAAAATGTATATCATTGAACGTGAAAATTATAGGGGCTTGCGATTCTGGTTTGTTCTATGCACACAACTTACAATCAAATCTGGTGTATATGGATATAAATACTGTTCACTCAACATTGATGAAAATATTTTGATTTAGGCGCGTAGAAATATTCTGTGAACATCAGATATTTAAAAATGTATATTATTGAACATAAAAATTGTAGGGGCTTGCGATTCTAGTCTCTTTTGTAAATACGGCTTGCAATCAATTGTGGTCTATCTAAATATAAAAACACTTTTCAAAACTTTGAAAGAAGTATTTTGATTTAGGCACGTAGAATTAATTCCTAAACATCAGAATTTGGAAAATGTATATCATTGAACGTGAACATTGTAGGGGCTTGCGATTCTGGTATGTTCTATGCACACAACTTACAATCAAATCTGGTGTATCTGGATATAAAAACATCTTTCACTACCTTGATGGAAGTATTTTGATTTAAGCACGTAGAATTAATTCCTAAACATCAGAATTTGGAAAATGTATATCATTGAACGTGAACATTGTAGGGGCTTGCGATTCTGGTATGTTCTATGCACACAACTTACAATCAAATCTGGTGTATCTGGATATAAAAACATCTTTCACAACCTTGATGGAAGTATTTTGATTTAGGCACGTACAATTAATTCCTAAACATCAGAATTTTGAAATTGTACATCATTGAACGTGAACATTGTAGGGGCTTGGGATTCTGGTATGTTCTATGCACACAACTTACAATCAAATCAGGTGTATCTGGATATAAAAACATCTTTCACTACCTTGATGGAAGTATTTTGATTTAGGCACGTAGAATTAATTCCTAAACATCAGAATTTGGAAAATGTATATCATTGAACGTGAAAATTATAGGGGCTTGCGATTCTGGTTTGTTCTATGCACACAACTTACAATCAAATCTGGTGTATATGGATATAAATACTGTTCACTCAACATTGATGAAAATATTTTGATTTAGGCGCGTAGAAATATTCTGTGAACATCAGATATTTAAAAATGTATATTATTGAACATAAAAATTGTAGGGGCTTGCGATTCTAGTCTCTTTTGTAAATACGGCTTGCAATCAATTGTGGTCTATCTAAATATAAAAACACTTTTCAAAACTTTGAAAGAAGTATTTTGATTTAGGCACGTAGAATTAATTCCTAAACATCAGAATTTGGAAAATGTATATCATTGAACGTGAACATTGTAGGGGCTTGCGATTCTGGTATGTTCTATGCACACAACTTACAATCAAATCTGGTGTATCTGGATATAAAAACATCTTTCACTACCTTGATGGAAGTATTTTGATTTAAGCACGTAGAATTAATTCCTAAACATCAGAATTTGGAAAATGTATATCATTGAACGTGAAAATTGTAGGGGCTTGCGATTCTGGTATGTTCTATGCACACAACTTACAATCAAATCAGGTGTATCTGGATATAGATACTGTTCACTCAACATTGATGAAAATATTTTGATTTAGGCGCGTAGAAATATTGTGTGAACATCAGATATTTAAAAATGTACATTATTGAACATAAAAATTGTAGGGGCTTGCGATTCTAGTCTCTTTTGTAAATACGGCTTGCAATCAATTGTGAACTATCTAAATATAAAAACACTTTTCAAAACTTTGATAGAAGTATTTTGATTTAGGCACGTAGAATTAATTCCTAAACATCAGAATTTGGAAAATGTATATCATTGAACGTGAACATTGTAGGGGCTTGCGATTCTGGTAAGTTCTATGCACACAACTTACAATCAAATCTGGTGTATCTGGATATAAAAACATCTTTCACAACCTTGATGGAAGTATTTTGATTTAGGCACGTAGAATTAAATTCTAAACATCAGAATTTGGAAAATGTATATCATTGAACGTGAAAATTGTAGGGGCTTGCGATTCTGGTATGTTCTATGCACACAACTTACAATCAAATCTGGTGTATCTGGATATAAAAACATCTTTCACTACCTTGATGGAAGTATTTTGATTTAGGCACGTAGAATTAATTTCTAAACATCAGAATTTGGAAAATGTATATCATTGAACGTGAAAATTGTAGGGGCTTGCGATTCTGGTATGTTCTATGCACACAACTCACAATCAAATCTGGTGTATCTGGATATAAAAACATCTTTCACTACCTTGATGGAAGTATTTTGATTTAGGCACGTAGAATTAATTTCTAAACATCAGAATTTGAAAAATGTATATCATTGAACGTGAAAATTGTAGGGGCTTGCGATTCTGGTATGTTCTATGCACACAACTTACAATCAAATCTGGTGTATCTGGATATAAAAACATCTTTCACTACCTTGATGGAAGTATTTTGATTTAAGCACGTAGAATTAATTCCTAAACATCAGAATTTGGAAAATGTATATCATTGAACGTGAAAATTGTAGGGGCTTGCGATTCTGGTATGTTCTATGCACACAACTTACAATCAAATCAGGTGTATCTGGATATAGATACTGTTCACTCAACATTGATGAAAATATTTCGATTTTGGCGCGTAGAAATATTGTGTGAACATCAGATATTTAAAAATGTACATTATTGAACATAAAAATTGTAGGGGCTTGCGATTCTAGTCTCTTTTGTAAATACGGCTTGCAATCAATTGTGAACTATCTAAATATAAAAACACTTTTCAAAACTTTGATAGAAGTATTTTGATTAAGGCACGTAGAATTAATTCCTAAACATCAGAATTTGGAAAATGTATAGCATTGAACGTGAACATTGTAGGGGCTTGCGATTCTGGTATGTTCTATGCACACAACTTACAATCAAATCTGGTGTATTTGGATATAAAAACATCTTTCACTACCTTGATGCAAGTATTTTGATTTAGGCACGTAGAATTAATTCCTAAACATCAGAATTTGGAAAATGTATATCATTGAACGTGAAAATTGTAGGGGCTTGCGATTCTGGTATGTTCTATGCACACAACTTACAATCAAATCAGGTGTATCTGGATATAGATACTGTTCACTCAACATTGATGAAAATATTTCGATTTAGGCGCGTAGAAATATTGTGTGAACATCAGATATTTAAAAATGTACATTATTGAACATAAAAATTGTAGGGGCTTGCGATTCTAGTCTCTTTTGTAAATACGGCTTGCAATCAATTGTGAACTATCTAAATATAAAAACACTTTTCAAAACTTTGATAGAAGTATTTTGATTAAGGCACGTAGAATTAATTCCTAAACATCAGAATTTGGAAAATGTATATCATTGAACGTGAAAATTGTAGGGGCTTGCGATTCTGGTATGTTCTATGCACACAACTTACAATCAAATCTGGTGTATATGGATATAAATACTGTTCACTCAACATTGATGAAAATATTTTGATTTAGGCGCGTAGAATTAATTCCTAAACATCAGAATTAGGAAAATGTATATCATTGAACGTGAACATTGTAGGGGCTTGCGATTCTGGTATGTTCTATGCACACAACTTACAATCAGATCTGGTGTATCTGGATATGAAAACATCTTTCACAACCTTGATGGAAGTATTTTGATTTAGGCACGTAGAATTAATTTCTTAACATCAGAATTTGGAAAATGTATATCATTGAACGTGAAAATTGTAGGGGCTTGCGATTCTGGTATGTTCTATGCACACAACTTACAATCAAATGTGGTGTATATGGATATAAATACTGTTCACTCAACATTGATGAAAATATTTTGATTTAGGCGCGTAGAAATATTCTGTGAACATCAGATATTTAAAAATGTACATTTTTGAACATAAAAATTGTAGGGGCTTGCGATTCTAGTCTCTTTTGTAAATACGGCTTGCAATCAATTGTGGTCTATCTAAATATAAAAACACTTTTCAAAACTTTGATAGAAGTATTTTGATTTATGCACGTAGAATTAATTCCTAAACATCAGAATTTGGAAAATGTATATCATTGAACGTGAACATTGTAGGGGCTTGCGATTCTGGTATGTTCTATGCACACAACTCACAATCAAATCTGGTGTATCTGGATATAGATACTGTTCACTCAACATTGATGAAAATATTTCGATTTAGGCGCGTAGAAATATTGTGTGAACATCAGATATTTAAAAATGTACATTATTGAACATAAAAATTGTAGGGGCTTGCGATTCTAGTCTCTTTTGTAAATACGGCTTGCAATCAATTGTGGTCTATCTAAATATAAAAACACTTTTCAAAACTTTGATAGAAGTATTTTGATTTATGCACGTAGAATTAATTCCTAAACATCAGAATTTGGAAAATGTATATCATTGAACGTGAACATTGTAGGGGCTTGCGATTCTGGTATGTTCTATGCACACAACTCACAATCAAATCTGGTGTATCTGGATATAAAAACATCTTTCACTACCTTGATGGAAGTATTTTGATTTAGGCACGTAGAATTATTTTCTAAACATCAGAATTTGAAAAATGTATATCATTGAACGTGAACATTGTAGGGGCTTGCGATTCTGGTATGTTCTATGCACACAACTTACAATCAAATCTGGTGTATCTGGATATAAAAACATCTTTCCCTACCTTGATGGAAATATTTTGATTTAGGCACGTAGAATTAATTCCTAAACATCAGAATTTGGTAAATGTATATCATTGAACGTGAAAATTGTAGGGGCTTGCGATTCTGGTATGTTCTATGCACACAACTTACAATCAAATCTGGTGTATATGGATATGAATACTGTTCACTCAACATTGATGAAAATATTTTGATTTAGGCGCGTAGAAATATCCTGTGAACATCAGATATTTAAAAATCTACATTATTGAACATAAAAATTGTAGGGGCTTGCGATTCTGGTATGTTCTATGCACACAACTTACAATCAAATCTGGTGTATCTGGATATAAAAACATCTTTCACTACCTTGATGGAAGTATTTTGATTTAGGCACGTAGAATTAATTTCTAAACATCAGAATTTGGAAAATGTACATCATTGAACGTGAAAATTGTAGGGGCTTGCGATTCTGGTATGTTCTATGCACACAACTTACAATCAAATCTGGTGTATCTGGATATAAAAACATCTTTCACTACCTTGATGGAAGTATTTTGATTTAGGCACGTAGAATTAATTTCTAAACATCAGAATTTGGAAAATGTATATCTTTGAACGTGAAAATTGTAGGGGCTTGCGATTCTGGTATGTTCTATGCACACAACTCACAATCAAATCTGGTGTATCTGGATATAAAAACATCTTTCACTACCTTGATGGAAGTATTTTGATTTAGGCACGTAGAATTAATTCCTAAACATCAGAATTTAAAAAATGTATATCATTGAACGTGAACATTGTAGGGGCTTGCGATTCTGGTATGTTCTATGCACACAACTTACAATCAAATCTGGTGTATCTGGATATAAAAACATCTTTCACTACCTTGATGGAAGCATTTTGATTTAGGCACGTAGAATTAATTTCTAAACATCAGAATTTGGAAAATGTATATCATTGAACGTGAAAATTGTAGGGGCTTGCGATTCTGGTATGTTCTATGCACACAACTTACAATCAAATCTGGTGTATCTGGATATAAAAACATCTTTCACTACCTTGATGGAAGTATTTTGATTTAGGCACGTAGAATTAATTTCTAAACATCAGAATTTGGAAAATGTATATCATTGAACGTGAAAATTGTAGGGGCTTGCGATTCTGGTATGTTCTATGCACACAACTTACAATCAAATGTGGTGTATATGGATATAAATACTGTTCACTCAACATTGATGAAAATATTTTGATTTAGGCGCGTAGAAATATTCTGTGAACATCAGATATTTAAAAATGTACATTTTTGAACATAAAAATTGTAGGGGCTTGCGATTCTAGTCTCTTTTGTAAATACGGCTTGCAATCAATTGTGGTCTATTTAAATATAAAAACACTTTTCAAAACTTTGATAGAAGTATTTTGATTTAGGCACGTAGAATTAATTCCTAAACATCAGAATTTGGAAAATGTATATCATTGAACGTGAACATTGTAGGGGCTTGCGATTCTGGTAAGTTCTATGCACACAACTTACAATCAAATCTGGTGTATCTGGATATAAAAACATCTTTCACAACCTTGATGGAAGTATTTTGATTTAGGCACGTAGAATTAAATTCTAAACATCAGAATTTGGAAAATGTATATCATTGAACGTGAAAATTGTAGGGGCTTGCGATTCTGGTATGTTCTATGCACACAACTTACAATCAAATCTGGTGTATCTGGATATAAAAACATCTTTCACTACCTTGATGGAAGTATTTTGATTTAGGCACGTAGAATTAATTTCTAAACATCAGAATTTGGAAAATGTATATCATTGAACGTGAAAATTGTAGGGGCTTGCAATTCTGGTATGTTCTATGCACACAACTTACAATTAATTCTGGTGTATCTGGATATAAAAACATCTTTCACTACCTTGATGGAAGTATTTTGATTAAGGCACGTAGAATTAATTCCTAAACATCAGAATTTGGAAAATGTATAGCATTGAACGTGAACATTGTGGGGGCTTGCGATTCTGGTATGTTCTATGCACACAACTTACAATCAAATCTGGTGTATTTGGATATAAAAACATCTTTCACTACCTTGATGGAAGTATTTTGATTTAGGCACGTAGAATTAATTCCTAAACATCAGAATTTGGAAAATGTATATCATTGAACGTGAAAATTGTAGGGGCTAATTATAATTATAAACCTGTCTTTATGACTTAAGTTAGTTTATACCGTTTTATCTATGGTTTCTGAAAGGAACAGCTCGTCTTCTAAGAAAGCAAATATTATGTTGTTGTTTTTTTTTAAACAAGGACAATCGCATATAGTTTCCAAAACAATCTGTAAAAATTTCAATTATTTTTCAATCGTTTGAGATACACTCACCCACAACAATAAAATTTCTCTTATATCAATTGGAAGTTTTTTCAACGTTTCATAAAATGTGAGAAGATTGATTTTTTCTTCATTGGAGAGAAATGGGTTACAAACAATGTCTTTCTGCAAATGATTCCAGAATGAATAGTGGATTTAAGTTCTGAATTAAATTTTTTTCTCACCTTCACTATGTACATTTTCATCAAAATATCAGGTAGTTCTTTAAAGTTTTGAAGAACTTCTTTATGTATACTGCCGTATTTTAAAAGTATAGAGCTACAAGGAACAATAGCTAAATTGTCTCCATCATTCCATTGCAATAACTTGCTTATTCTGTCGAAGCTATTTTTCTGTGTTAATGCCTAATTTTGAAAAAAAATTTCTGAATATAATTTGAACAGAACCCACATATCGATCTTCCATGTTTTCAAATACTCTCAAAGTAGGACAAACAGCAGACATCATCTGGCAGCGGTAACAAAATCTGTCAAAAGCTGAAACTGAACAATACAAATTAACTCACAGATTTTAAGTTACGGATACCAAATAAGAGTTGAACAAAACAGAATACATTGTCATCTTAACAACACGTGATAAAATGATAAAACAAAGTTTTTCAAATAACAAAATTCTTATATGAACAGTAAGAGAGTTTGAACAACTCAAAATTTTTCAATCTTTTTTTGATTATGCTAAACGCAATAATAATAAATGAATATCATGTCACTTATCGGCAAATATAAATATCCAGTTGTTTTCATCTTTAATCAACAAAATTTACAAACAGAAAATATTCTCGAAAACAAAAAAGATTGCTATAAGCAGAGTTGTGGCGGCATACATCAAATACTCTCATACTAAAATGAGACATGTGTCAGAAACAAATGCATGATACACTTGGGGTGCAATTGATTCTTCTGAAGCGTTTGCGTACATGCATTATGAATTAATAAACTTGACAATTTTACAATCTATTTACAATTTTCCATAAATCATTATCTTAACAGACAGTTCAATAAATGGTATAAAAGAGAAAATTCCAAAGCCAAAGAAAAAAAAATTAAAACAAACCACATTGTTCTCATTTTTTCCACAACATGGAAAATACAGGACGCTTCATAAATGGAGTTTCTCAAGTGATAAAATAATAAAACAAAGTTTTTCAAATAACAAAATTCTTATATGAACAGTAAGAGAGTTTGAACAACTCAAAATTTTTTAATCTTTTTTTGATTATGCTAAACGCAATAATAATAAATGAATATCATGTCACTTATCGGCAAAACTTGTTGATTGTCATAGAATTTTTATGTAAGTGACTTTTCGATCTGAACAATTTTTTCAAAAGCTAATAGATCGATAATTATTTAAAATTATTTATGATTTAAAACAGCAGTGCAATCAATTAATGGAAGATTTTTCGCAATCGAAAGTTCATTCAATTACATTAATTGGTGGAAGAGTTTCTTCCATGAAAAGCCTTTTTTCAAAAATGGTCTTTCTCATTTAGGAAAACCAAATATTCATAACTGGAATTTTGCTTGTATACATTCGTGAAAAATATCCATTCGTAAAGTTTTAAATAATAAATGAAATGCAAATATGAAAACAGAAATTGTTGTAGCGAATATAAAACATAAATTATGGAAAAGCAAATATTAAAAATTTATAAATATCCAGTTGTTTTCATCTTTAATCAACAAAATCTACAAACAGAAAATATTCTCGAAATTAAAAAAGATTGCTATAAGCAGAGTTGTGGCGGCATACATCAAATACTCTCATACTAAAATGAGACATGTGTCAGAAACAAATGCATGATACACTTGGGGTGCAATTGATTCTTTTGAAGCGTTTGCGTACATGCATTATGAATTAATAAACTTGACAATTTTACAATCTATTTACAATTTTCCATAAATCATTATCTTAACAGACAGTTCAATAAATGGTATAAAAGAGAAAATTCCAAAGCCAAAGAAAAAAAAATTAAAACAAACCACATTGTTCTCATTTTTTCCACAACATGGAAAATACAGGACGCTTCATAAATGGAGTTTCTCAAACTGCTCAATATGATTTTCTAGATCGGGCAGCGGACAAAGATGCTGAATATGTATCACATTCTGTGAGTTTTAAAACATTTTTACGCATAGGTTTCTACAATTTCAGACTGAATTCAATGATACAATAGTTGGTAATGAACAATTTTTCGAAACTTCAATTGAGGGAAATGTTGCAGAGGAATTAGAGGAAAACCCATCAAACCAAAAAGTAAGCATTGTGTTCAAGAAATTTAAAATGTAAAAATTTTGTTTTCAGATGAATGAAATCGCATTATATCACGAACAGAAAAATAAAAATATTTCAGAAAAACTTATGTTGCAAAATGAAGACAGTAGTTATAGGATTGATGAAATGAAAATTGTTTGCAGAAATGCAATTACCAGCTTTTTCGCTGATAGAATTTCAGCAAATGGCGAATCGGCACCAACCCACTCAGGAATCAACAACTATAATATTGTAAAAGTTGTAGAGGAAAAAGATTATTTGGAGAAACTAATCGAAAACGAACAATTTATGGATTTTGACAATTCGAACAATGTCGACTGGTTAAACGCACCAATCAAAACAATTATTAAAGAGGTGAAACATTTAGGCTTGATATTTAAAACTTTTTCTGTAGATAAACGCCACGAAGGAACCGTCAAATTTCGATGTGATGATAAGTGTTTTCTGTTTAATTCAGTTCACAACAACACTACAAATGAACAGGTTTGGAAAATGGTTAAAATTCTGTTTTTCAGAACAACAATGTGACCATGTTGTGAACGTCAATTCGTTCAAAATACGGGCAATTGAATGCGGTTTTCCCAAAAATTGCGATAATACAGTACATGTAAGTTATCACAATCTTTTCCTGAATGCTTATCCATTTTTCTATTTCCAGATAATTTTGCATTTTGAATCTATCACAAAAAGAAAAGTGATATCCTCGTTTTTCAATCATCTCTTGAATGTGAACAAAAATGAAGAAGAAACAATGATCAAACTGACACCCATTCAGTGTCAAAGAGAACTTCAAAGAATGAGAAAATTAATGGCGGAAGATGTCATCAGCTATCAAGGTTTTTTAATTTCAAAAATATTACTGATTAACAAAAATATGAAACATTTTAGGAACTGTAATAAACAACATATCTCTTCATTATCTCTATATAATGGAAAACGAAATACAAAAAAACAGCTGGAAGTTGACGGTAAGTAATAAGTTTTTCGAGCAATATTATTTTTTTAGAACTGCATGGAATTGCGTTACGATGTAGCTATGCGGCATCAATCACAATTAAAACACTTAATATCCCCTGTTGACGATGCTGAATGTGATAGAAAGGATGTACGAGTATATATACTCTACGGAGATTCTGAAGCAGGCAAATCTTATTTTGCTGAGAAATATCTCGGTATGAATTTTGAATTATGTTTCATCGCGGAAGAAATTCTTCCATCTGAAAATGTAGATTAAAAAAACTGTTGTGCAGCAGAACTTTGTGATTATTTCAAGAAAATTATTTGAAAACTAAAGAAAGCAGAATTTATAAATATTGGAGAAATTCTTCCATAATTTCCATGATTCTTGTTTCATCATATACTATATTCAGTTTTCCCGAAAAAGATAAAAAGAAAATTCTACCTATATAAAAAGGTAAATGATTTTTTTTTCTAATTTACTTTGACTATATATACACATGTTTATATGTGAGATTTGTTTTAACTAGTTCATGTATACAAACCCAATCTTTTTTCAAAGATGTCCTTTTTACATTTTTTCAACAAAGAAAAATGATTAGCTGTTTTTCATCAATATCAATTTTAAATTCATAGTTATTGCTTTACAAAAAAGTATATTTAGGTTTTTCTAAATAAAGGTGAAAATCAATTTCTTCGATCAACTTATTTTTGAAAACCTTTTGCTTCTGGCATAGTATTCAAAAAATACGGACATCATTGTCAGCCGATAGCAAAATGTTAACTTACTAGCATCATAAATGCAATAAACTATCCAATCTTTTACCGCTTTGCCACCCTGGGCTATAAGAATTTGATAGTCAGAGTATATATAAATAGACATACATCTTTTTTTCTTGTATTTTTTTTAGTCTAACATTAATTACTTTGTTATTTGGATATTTTCCAGATTTAAATATCCGTAATCATGTCAATGATCAGTACCAACATTGAAAAGAAAACTGCTACTACGTATAAACATACTCTACTTTGCGCGGAACAAATAAATACAGAACTTGATTCATTTGAGTTTCAGAATGAAAATTTGGATATTCTTCCAAATGGTCAGGTTTTTAAAAAATAATTTCTTTATGTTATCAAATTGTTTTCAGATTTACAAATTGTTGATATTATCGAGTTTCAAGGATTGCGATGTTCAACACCTTTGAGCGAAAGAAAGTTACCAAGTGTCGATAAGTTCATCTTAAAAAGTACAAACGTGTAATGAATAACAAATTTTTTTATCAAATTTTCAGAAGAACCATTAGACGTTTCTGATATTTTATGTAAGAAAGTTGAAGAAGGTTTGATCATTGTAAAAATGTCTGTAAAGATTTTTATTTTGCAGTTGTAGCTGTTTCTAATGAACCTCATAGGGCTCAAAATGACTGTTTCTTTACTGAAATAAAGAAAAAAAGAAGAAGTTCGGGAGATGTGATTATTGAGTGCAAATGTGAGATTGCACATCTCAAAAATAGGGCTATTTCAAAAATTGCTAGTGAGAATTTTAAACATATTCAAATCTCAATAAATTGTACTTTTCTAGAAAATATTCAACTGATTGACGAACGGCAATGCATTCCTGATTATTGCACAATCGGTTGCAAACCATTGGTATATCATAAAACTACACGCTCCTGGCGCCCAGCCATTATTGAAGATATTTCCGATGTATATAGTAGCATAAAGTATTCGTTGATGACAGTAAATTCCACAATCTGAGTATTGTTATTTTCAGAGCGATGACGTGCCAGATAAAATGATTGCAAAAAAATAACATTTTTTGCTCACAAAAACAAGACTTGTGGGAAAAAAAAAATTGGCCGAAACACATGTATAGATTAGTTTGCGATGATATTTCTGAGCCACATCTCTACTTGATTCAATCATTAAAAGATCTTGCTTGAATATATGTAACCTTTTTCATATATTCTCATTTTTATAATTTACTCGTTTTTACATTTTTCATGCCATCAATCCTCATTTTATGATCAAAAATAAAAAGTTTTACGATCGATTTGAGTATTTTTCTACATGTCAGAGCATATTGAAATTGTGTTCAATCATTAAAACAAGTTTAGTTCAGTCTTATGAAACGT
The DNA here is from genome assembly GCA_964057225.1 of Auanema rhodensis. NCBI lineage: Eukaryota > Metazoa > Nematoda > Chromadorea > Rhabditida > Rhabditidae > Auanema > Auanema rhodense. Next base: position 26,390,770 of record OZ059900.1, read on the forward strand.
TTTATATTTTATAAAAAAATCATATTTTAACAATTGAATTGTTGTTCTTTGATATCTGTTAAAATGCTCAACCTTTGGCCTGTTTTGTTTTGTTACAACTAACAAATTTATTAAAAAAAATACCAGAACCCAATCAATTTTAGAAGTTCAATGAAATATAAAATAAAAAAATATAAAAATATTTTAAACATATCTTGAACTAATTCTATATGTAAAAAGCAGTTGTCTATTTGTTCAAATATTCTAAATTAGTGAAAGAACTTCTTCCATTCACAAGAAACTTAAATTGGTGTGAGAGTTTGTTTCATAATTTATTTTGCGGAAATCAAGATATAGGTTTTTTTAAATATCAATTTACAATTCATTTTCTATGCGTTTATTTTCAGATAAACTAATTTAAATATTTTATTCAATTATATTATTCACTCTGAGGTTTAAATAATATTTGAAGTTCTTCCATCTGGGAATGTACACAGAAAATAAAACCTGTTATGAAGGAGAATTTCGTCAGAACAAGTAGTTGTATTTCAGCTATTTCAGAACAAGTATGTGTCTGATCTCAAAAAAGTAGGATCTACGAATTTTTTTTCTCTATATATTTTGTTTAATGTGTGGATATTCCATTCTTACTTGATTTTTATTGATTTGGCAATTTAATTTAACTACCTCATTTTTTCATGTGTCAGTGATATGAATTTTGCATATGTTGCTGAAAATTTAGGCAAACGCAGACTTAATCCTTCAATAGGTATATTTTCGATTTTTCCAGAGTTCTCAAAATTATTTTTTAGGACTAGATATGTGGAGCGCGAACGGAACTGCAGCTGAAGGGCTCACGGAAGAAGAAAGAGATTTCATCGATGACTCATATGGTGAGTGGATTTATTCAATGTAAAACGTGAATCTAATATTCCTATCTTTCAGATTTAGAAAAAGAAAAAGTTGAAATGTTTTCTTTATTGAGCGGTGAGAAACACGGACAAGAAAAAAGAGCTGTAAGCAGAAGAATTGAATCGAGGAAAGATGTATTCATCTTAGACAAACCACGCAGAATTCAAGTTAGTTTTCAATATATGTGTTCTAACTCGACAAATTTAATGCAATTTCTATTGATAGTTTTAAAAATTCCCGAAGAGCGTAATTATTTGCTCGAGCTTAAAAAAAACAGTTTGGAGAAAAAAAGAAAAACTCGCTAATTAATGGTTTCTCTAGGTGTGCTAGAGAAATAACGGTACGTTTCAATATTTTTCCAATTTCCATGAGACATTACAGTTTTGTGCCAGTTCAAAGTTATCTATTTCATCTATGATAATTGCTTCTTGGTTTTTGTATTCTGTAATTGAAACATTAATAATTGAAATATGTCATACTTATTCACTTTCGAAATGTGCCGAATTATCAGCTACTATGTGATACACACTATTACCTGGAAAATGAAACGTTAAGTGAAACAAAGTGTTAACCAAGAAAAAACCTAGAAACTTTGAAGCAAAATGTGTTTTTCCTGTTCCTACATCACCATATAGTACATAAACGCGGACATTGGTTCTGTAAGCTTCCTTTGGTTCTTGGAAAGCACACAATTGTTTCAATTGTGTCTGATGTCGCATGGCAGCATCAAGTTTCAGTCCCATGCAGTCACGAAAACTCCAGCCATCATTTTCGATTTTTTTATCATTATGTCTAAATATCCGAGACTGAGTTCATTATCCTTGGTTCCTTAACGTTTCCAATAGGAAAACAACGAAAAAAAATTTTTTAACTATACCTCTGACACAGTAGCTATTATGGTTCATGGACTCTCTGAACTTCTTCAAATCCACAGCATTGATTATTTTAGTAACTGTGATATTGAAAGAATTAGTCAGCTCATCATGCCGTAATAATTTAGTGAAGTACTGGATTACTTCAGTTTCAGTGGTGAGCGTATTGAAGTGTATTATCATCTGAAAAAATCCATAAAGAGTGAAACATATTGATAAAGTACTTACGCTTATATTATCATCACCGTCATCATCATTGGAAAATTCGATACATTTCATGAATGCATTTTTTGAATCAATGGTCACATCAGTCATCCATTGCACAAATATATCAGTGATCACTTTGAGATAAAATGAAATGAATACACAACAGCAAATGATTTTTCATCTTTAGTAGATTGTCTTATCTAAAAAAATTTTTTTTTTTTACAAACAGCAATATTACTTTTTTCATTTGATCCGAAATAGATAGTGGCGCTGGAGTATTTGTATCATTTTCAATCGAACGCGTTGATTTAGAAACTTGTGTTAGTATTCTGTTCTATATTCAAAAATTATTAAATGAGAAAATTCAAGAACATACCCATTCCTGATAAATTATAGAGTTTTCTTCATCGAAGTTTTGAGATTGATTGGATACTGGTATTTCTTCTTCTACATCTTCATGAGATCTATGACTAAGCATATGACTAAGTCTAAGCATGAGATCTATGACTAAGCATATGACTAAGTCTAAGCATGAGATCTATAACTAAGCATATGACTAAGTCTAAGCATGAGATCTATGACTAAGCATATGACTAAGTCTAAGCATGAGATCTATGACTAAGCATATGACTAAGTCTAAGCATGAGATCTATGACTAAGCATATGACTAAGTCTAAGCATGAGATCTATGACTAAGCATATGACTAAGTCTAAGCATGAGATCTATGACTAAGCATATGACTAAGTCTAAGCATGAGATCTATGACTAAGCATATGACCAAGTCTAAGCATGAGATCTATGACGAAATCAAAGGTGAAAGTTTCAACTCTCTCAAGTTTCTCCGAAAAAAACTCCGGTTCGGCCCCCAAGTCAAATAATAGCATCCTAGTGGGCATCCCTCTCTTTCAATAGCTGATGATGCTGTGTTGAAAAACCCAGAAATGCATAAATCTACACCTATCAGCCTTTTAGTCAAGTCTTCATGCATTTTGGAGACTATCTTACTACCTCTCAGCATTTCTACGCCGTTGCTATATACTCTATTTAGGAAGGTGCTACTTCTCCAACTTATTAGCGTTTTAGTCTTGTCAATCAAGAAACCTAAGTCACCGTAAACTCTACATAGAAATTCAAAAAAGTGCTCGCTTTTGTTGAGAAGTGTTTGAACAGTTCCATTCCCTTTAGTGTGCAATTCCAAGGTGGCATCATCTATCATTACCTTAACCTTACAAATATCAAATCTGCTAATTATCTTTGCTCTTCTAGCACACCTAGATGTGTATGCACAAATGCACGAGTGAATAATAGTATCTAAAGAACCAAACCATCCTTGAATTCCACCATTGTCAAGGGTAGAAATCATCCTTATGCCTCTCCTGTTAGTTACCATCATTATTCTTTTAAAGAAGTAACTTATCTCTTGAAATGGGGAATATTCAAAGAGACTAGTATGGACTTTTCATTGCACATAATTGGCCCCTTTACAATAGTATCTAATAGCTCATTATTTCTATACCTATGAATTGGATCAATTTCACCAGTAGCCTCCTCTATGTTACTACTTATGCGCGTGACATCATGTGCGTCCAAGTATGCTGTGTCTGCATAATCTACCCATTTTAGGAGCCTCTTAAGGCTGCACTCACCTAAATCCTCATCTGGTATGGACACCTCTAAACCTTGCAGTAACCTCTTCATCCAAGTCTTTTTCTTAACTTTATCATAATTTTCAATATGAGACGTGATATCTCTATCATGATACCCCTTAGTCTTCAGATGCCTTACTACAGCAACCAGCAAATGACCCTTCATAAACTTAATGAACTCATCCCTTGTTTCTTGTCTGAAGGGATTTTGGGAATTCATTTTGACATATGTATTTACGTGAAGATCTTGTATACTGCAATCAGCAGTAGGTAGTAGGTGGTATAAATAACTGATGCCTATCCTGTGCCTCTCGGGAAATCCTTGCAGTATACAATGCCATGGGGTGAAATTAGGCATAAGATCAAAAATCTCTTGCTCTAACACTCTTTTCTTGGACTCCGAACCAGTCTAACAAGACATAGCAACCTTGTACAAAAAAATGAACATCAATCAATGTTTATGAAAGGGTGTGTGGCGGGATTTGAAAAAAACGTTTTGTTTCACGTGGTGTAATTGATTATTCGCGCGCTTTGGAACATTTTTAGCGCTAGTGCGTTTTTGCGATCCACCCTGTTAAACATAGTGGCCATACCAAGCCCTAAAAGGTTTTTCTCGAGCATAGTTGTATAATTTTTCAAATCATCAACTCTTATACGGTCAGTTGATTTATTATAAGGTAATGGGCCACCCGAATGCCAAAAATGAGTAATTAAAGGTAAATCGTTTTTGCGACAACCAACATACTGAACGAAACAAGACTCATTGAGAGAATGTAACTGGAGTTTCAAAAGCTCCGTTTCTTTTTCCCACACTTCCATTGAGTCAAAAAATTTATGATCGTTGTAGCGACATAAAGGACTCAGTAATACTATATGCGCTTGCAATACTACCCCCAAACGTGACAAAATTCTCAAAATTTCTTGAATTTCGGAAGTATTTGTAATCATTGGTAGTGTTACAAAAACATATTTCAAATTTACTTTGTTTAGTAAATATCGTGGAATATCTTCTTTCATTGAAGAATACTCAACTGAACGACCATAAGGAAATTCAAATTCTGTTAACCCGCTATAGTTTTTAGGGTAGAAGAAAATATCTTCTTTAACTCTCTTTTCTTCCCGAGAGATTTTTCCTAACGAAAAAAGAAATGCTTTTGAGGCGTTGTCTTCTGACATTCCAAAAAGGGCGCATTCTGTGAATGTTAGATGATAATTCTCTAACAATAAATAATCTATTTTAGCGTGTAAACAATTTTTCCGTTGAATACAAAATGCTTCAGCCATGTTTATTGCTTGCGGCATGACTTGCATACGATTAATAACATTGAGTTTTTGATCAATCCATATTTTTGGATTCTCTAAAACTTCGATAAACTGGGCCAGACGATATGTATTTGAAATTTGTAGTCCTTTGAGTGGTATCGGACATTTCTCTTCAAAAATGGAGCCATAAGTTGCTGTTTTCCAACTGCACTGTTCTTCATATCCGTTGTTTCTTTGTTATTTTCCCGAACATTTATACAAAGGGTAATCATAATGTTAAACATGATTTTTTACAGGTTGAACAAGTAACCGATAGAAAATTCATGAATCTGTCAATTACAAATAGTCAAAAAGGTTCGTTAGTAAATTCTAAACTGAATAAATCCTTTTCTTCTTTACAGCTGAAGAGCTCAGCAAGAAAGAACGAACTTTACAGCCAGGAGTGCAGTTATCAGGGTGAGTCCTTTTACGATATTGCAAAACTCATGAAAACCCAGTTACTACCTGAAGTTGAGGCTTATAAGGGTGGATCGTATAGTGAATTCGTTGATTTCACAGAACGATTTAACTATAAATACCCAGATGATGTTTTTTCTCAACGTGAGAAAAAACTTTTATTCATCAATAAACTCTAAGGCGAGATCAGAAACCGCTATAGAGAGTTACCTGAAGCCATAAAGCAAAGTTCCTTAGATGTCATAGTGAACAGTTTACGTATAGAGTCAACCGTTTCACAAAGGCAGGGAAGAATGCAGGCTACTGAAAACTTGAGAAGTTTGAAATGGAATAGATCCCAGTCGTTAGTAAATTACTGCGATGAGTTAGAAAAACTAACTCAACTGGCTAATCCAGATTTATTTCCTGGTTTATTATCGTTCGAAAGAGCTAATAAACTGTCCCAAGAACTTTGTAACTGTTCTTGTGGAGTTTCCATTCTTGAAAAAATAGAGGATGAGGAGGACGAAGAAATTTACGAAAAAGTAAAACAAATCGCCCTCAGATGTGAACGAAATGAGTTAACTCGTTCAATCAATCAATCCAATAAATCCGAGCAGAAACAAAACTTGAGCCGGAAACATTATCCTCATATTTTCGATGAGAGAACAGTGAGAAACACTAATAATAATGAAATTATTTGTGTAAACTGTAATAGAAAAGGACATACTGCAAACGTATGTTTTAAAAGACAAAATGAGAGAATAGAGAATGAAAGTAGACTTAATACTCCTCGAGAACCACCCAGCATTAACAGAAAAGCTGAGAGTTGGAATCGGGCAATCCAAATCACTTCATGTGATTTGGGAAACCCCCCATTGTTTTGTAAACCAGCATTAGGGAGAATGACTTTATGTCAAGTTCATTAGCATGATGCATTAATAGATACTGGATCACAAATTTCAGTTATCAGTTCATCATTGCTAGTTCGAGTAATCGACGTGTTGAAACAAAGAAAAATCAACGCAGATGAAAGAATAGTAGAACTACCATGGACTAATAAAAAGTTCATAGTCAACGCATCAGGTGACCAAATGTATTTTGTTGGCGCCGTGCGAATGTCTGTTTTGTGTGATGAAAACCACAAAGAGGCAATTGTTGACTTTTTAGTCAGCAAAAACAAAGAAAATCAAATGATATTAGGTACAAATTGTTTGAATTCTTTAGACATATGCTTGAAGTTCAATAAAACTCAAGCAATGACTTTAAAAAGAGTGTATTTACCTCCTTTTTCGCAAAATCAAGTGTTAGTTTCTTGTCACGCGATCTCAATAAAAAGAGAAATGTTTTTTAACGCTCTTACTGCTGTTGCAGTTTCGGGAATATATCCCATCAAAGATAATGTATCAACCGTGAATTAACATAATAACACGGACAACCCTGTGATAATTAAGGCAGGAGAATTTATAGGTCACTGGAGATCTGGTTTTGAAACAATAGAGCCAAATCCAGCGATAAAAAAGATCAGTTTGAGAGAAAAACCTGAACACGAATGCGAAATACAGCATCAGGACTCTTACCGATTGGATAAACGAACTTTTGAGAGTCAAAAGTTTAAAGCTCCTAATTTGGGGTTAGTTAAAAACAATGTGCAGGTTGCTCTAAATGAAGCCGACCTAACACATACTGATATGGTCACAAAACCAATCAGACAGAAAGTTCTAATTGTTCCTATTAGAGTCAGGAACGGATTTAAGAAGGTTTTCAAAAATCTTCTAAACAAGAGAATGAATGAACCTAGCATTAATGCTATGGCTCTTCCTATTGTTTCAATAGAAAATAAAAATAGGAATGATGAAACCAAAAAAAGGTTTAAATCATACTATGAGAAAAAGAGTGAGAAAAAATCCGATTCACCAAAAATAAGTGATCGAGTTTTCATTAAAACACCTTTTGAAAAAAGAGGTGATCCGAATAAGAAACAAGCTTTCGAATTTCGATGACGGCACAAAGTGATAACAAAGCATAACACTTTTGCATTTATTAATGAACTAGAGGAAAATAATGAACCTCTAAAAGTTCAAACAGATCTACTACATAAAATCCCTGATAAAGTGGGAGTAGTAACTGCTGAAACAAAACGTAACAGGGAAAAAATGTGTTTGTTTACACGCTAAAATATATTATCTATTGTTAGAGAATTATCATCTAACATTCACAGAATGCGCCCTTTTTGGAATGTCAGAAGACAACGCCTCAAAAGCATTTCTTTTATCGTTAGGAAAAATCTCTCGGGAAGAAAAGAGAGTTAAAGAAGATATTTTCTTCTACCCTAAAAACTATAGCGGGTTAACAGAATTTGAATTTCCTTATGGTCGTTCAGTTGAGTATTCTTCAATGAAAGAAGATATTCCACGATATTTACTAAACAAAGTAAATTTGAAATATGTTTTTGTAACACTACCAATGATTACAAATACTTCCGAAATTCAAGAAATTTTGAGAATTTTGTCACGTTTGGGGGTAGTATTGCAAGCGCATATAGTATTACTGAGTCCTTTATGTCGCTACGACGATCATAAATTTTTTGACTCAATGGAAGTGTGGGAAAAAGAAACGGAGCTTTTGAAACTCCAGTTACATTCTCTCAATGAGTCTTGTTTCGTTCAGTATGTTGGTTGTCGCAAAAACGATTTACCTTTAATTACTCATTTTTGGCATTCGGGTGGCCCATTACCTTATAATAAATCAACTGACCGTATAAGAGTTGATGATTTGAAAAATTATACAACTATGCTCGAGAAAAACCTTTTAGGGCTTGGTATGGCCACTATGTTTAACAGGGTGGATCGCAAAAACGCACTAGCGCTAAAAATGTTCCAAAGCGCGCAAATAATCAATTACACCACGTGAAACAAAACGTTTTTTTCAAATCCCGCCACACACTCTTTCATAAACATTGATTGATGTTCATTTTTTTGTACAAGGTTGCTATGTCTTGTTAGACTGGTTCGGAGTCCAAGAAAAGAGTGTTAGAGCAAGAGATTTTTGATCTTATGCCTAATTTCACCCCATGGCATTGTATACTGCAAGGATTTCCCGAGAGGCACAGGATAGGCATCAGTTATTTATACCACCTACTACCTACTGCTGATTGCAGTATACGAGATCTTCACGTAAATACATATGTCAAAATGAATTCCCAAAATCCCTTCAGACAAGAAACAAGGGATGAGTTCATTAAGTTTATGGAGGGTCATTTGCTGGTTGCTGTAGTAAGGCATCTGAAGACTAAGGGGTATCATGATAGAGATATCACGTCTCATATTGAAAATTATGATAAAGTTAAGAAAAAGACTTGGATGAAGAGGTTACTGCAAGGTTTAGAGGTGTCCATACCAGATGAGGATTTAGGTGAGTGCAGCCTTAAGAGGCTCCTAAAATGGGTAGATTATGCAGACACAGCATACTTGGACGCACATGATGTCACGCGCATAAGTAGTAACATAGAGGAGGCTACTGGTGAAATAGATCCAATTCATAGGTATAGAAATAATGAGCTATTAGATACTATTGTAAAGGGGCCAATTATGTGCAATGAAAAGTCCATACTAGTCTCTTTGAATATTCCCCATTTCAAGAGATAAGTTACTTCTTTAAAAGAATAATGATGGTAACTAACAGGAGAGGCATAAGGATGATTTCTACCCTTGACAATGGTGGAATTCAAGGATGGTTTGGTTCTTTAGATACTATTATTCACTCGTGCATTTGTGCATACACATCTAGGTGTGCTAGAAGAGCAAAGATAATTAGCAGATTTGATATTTGTAAGGTTAAGGTAATGATAGATGATGCCACCTTGGAATTGCACACTAAAGGGAATGGAACTGTTCAAACACTTCTCAACAAAAGCGAGCACTTTTTTGAATTTCTATGTAGAGTTTACGGTGACTTAGGTTTCTTGATTGACAAGACTAAAACGCTAATAAGTTGGAGAAGTAGCACCTTCCTAAATAGAGTATATAGCAACGGCGTAGAAATGCTGAGAGATAGTAAGATAGTCTCCAAAATGCATGAAGACTTGACTAAAAGGCTGATAGGTGTAGATTTATGCATTTCTGGGTTTTTCAACACAGCATCATCAGCTATTGAAAGAGAGGGATGCCCACTAGGATGCTATTATTTGACTTGGGGGCCGAACCGGAGTTTTTTTCGGAGAAACTTGAGAGAGTTGAAACTTTCACCTTTGATTTCGTCATAGATCTCATGCTTAGACTTGGTCATATGCTTAGTCATAGATCTCATGCTTAGACTTAGTCATATGCTTAGTCATAGATCTCATGCTTAGACTTAGTCATATGCTTAGTCATAGATCTCATGCTTAGACTTAGTCATATGCTTAGTCATAGATCTCATGCTTAGACTTAGTCATATGCTCAGTCATAGATCTCATGCTTAGACTTAGTCATATGCTTAGTCATAGATCTCATGCTTAGACTTAGTCATATGCTTAGTTATAGATCTCATGCTTAGACTTAGTCATATGCTTAGTCATAGATCTCATGCTTAGACTTAGTCATATGCTTAGTCATAGATCTCATGCTTAGACTTAGTCATATGCTTAGTCATAGATCTCATGAAGATGTAGAAGAAGAAATACCAGTATCCAATCAATCTCAAAACTTCGATGAAGAAAACTCTATAATTTATCAGGAATGGGTATGTTCTTGAATTTTCTCATTTAATAATTTTTGAATATAGAACAGAATACTAACACAAGTTTCCAAATCAACGCGTTCGATTGAAAATGATACAAATACTCCAGCGCCACTATCTATTTCGGATCAAATGAAAAAAGTAATATTGCTGTTTGTAAAAAAAAAAATTTTTTTAGATAAGACAATCTACTAAAGATGAAAAATCATTTGCTGTTGTGTATTCATTTCATTTTATCTCAAAGTGATCACTGATATATTTGTGCAATGGATGACTGATGTGACCATTGATTCAAAAAATGCATTCATGAAATGTATCGAATTTTCCAATGATGATGACGGTGATGATAATATAAGCGTAAGTACTTTATCAATATGTTTCACTCTTTATGGATTTTTTCAGATGATAATACACTTCAATACGCTCACCACTGAAACTGAAGTAATCCAGTACTTCACTAAATTATTACGGCATGATGAGCTGACTAATTCTTTCAATATCACAGTTACTAAAATAATCAATGCTGTGGATTTGAAGAAGTTCAGAGAGTCCATGAACCATAATAGCTACTGTGTCAGAGGTATAGTTAAAAAATTTTTTTTCGTTATTTTTCTATTGGAAACGTTAAGGAACCAAGGATAATGAACTCAGTCTCGGATATTTAGACATAATGATAAAAAAATCGAAAATGATGGCTGGAGTTTTCGTGACTGCATGGGACTGAAACTTGATGCTGCCATGCGACATCAGACACAATTGAAACAATTGTGTGCTTTCCAAGAACCAAAGGAAGCTTACAGAACCAATGTCCGCGTTTATGTACTATATGGTGATGTAGGAACAGGAAAAACACATTTTGCTTCAAAGTTTCTAGGTTTTTTCTTGGTTAACACTTTGTTTCACTTAACGTTTCATTTTCCAGGTAATAGTGTGTATCACATAGTAGCTGATAATTCGGCACATTTGGAAAGTGAATAAGTATGACATATTTCAATTATTAATGTTTCAATTACAGAATACAAAAACCAAGAAGCAATTATCATAGATGAAATAGATAACTTTGAACTGGCACAAAACTGTAATGTCTCATGGAAATTGGAAAAATATTGAAACGTACCGTTATTTCTCTAGCACACCTAGAGAAACCATTAATTAGCGAGTTTTTCTTTTTTTCTCCAAACTGTTTTTTTTAAGCTCGAGCAAATAATTACGCTCTTTGGGAATTTTTAAAACTATCAATAGAAATTGCATTAAATTTGTCGAGTTAGAACACATATATTGAAAACTAACTTGAATTCTGCGTGGTTTGTCTAAGATGAATACATCTTTCCTCGATTCAATTCTTCTGCTTACAGCTCTTTTTTCTTGTCCGTGTTTCTCACCGCTCAATAAAGAAAACATTTCAACTTTTTCTTTTTTTAAATCTGAAAGATAGGAATATTAGATTCACGTTTTACATTGAATAAATCCACTCACCATATGAGTCATCGATGAAATCTCTTTCTTCTTCCGTGAGCCCTTTAGCTGCGGTTCCGTTCGCGCTCCACATATCTAGTCCTAAAAAATAATTTTGAGAACTCTGGAAAAATCGAAAATATACCTATTGAAGGACTAAGTCTGCGTTTGCCTAAATTTTCAGCAACATATGCAAAATTCATATCACTGACACATGAAAAAAATGAGGTAGTTAAATTAAATTGCCAAATCAATAAAAATCAAGTAAGAATAGAATATCCACACATTAAACAAATAATATAGAGAAAAAAATTTCGTAGATCCTACTTTTTTGAGATCAGACACATACTTGTTCTGAAATAGCTGAAATACAACTACTTGTTCTGACGAAATTCTCCTTCATAACAGGTTTTATTTTCTGTGTACATTCCCAGATGGAAGAACTTCAAATATTATTTAAACCTCAGAGTGAATAATATAATTGAATAAAATATTTAAATTAGTTTATCTGAAAATAAACGCATAGGAAATGAATTGTAAATTGATATTTAAAAAAACCTATATCTTGATTTCCGCAAAAAAAATTATGAAACAAACTCTCACACCAATTTAAGTTTCTTGTGAATGGAAGAAGTTCTTTCACTAATTTAGAATATTTGAACAAATAGACAACTGCTTTTTACATATAGAATTAGTTCAAAATATGTTTAAAATATTTTTTTTATTTTTTTATTTTATATTTCATTGAACTTCTAAAATTGATTGGGTTCTGGTATTTTTTTTAATAAATTTGTTAGTTGTAACAAAACAAAACAGGCCAAAGGTTGAGCATTTTAACAGATATCAAAGAACAACAATTCAATTGTTAAAATATGATTTTTTTATAAAATATAAACCGTTTCATAAGACTGAACTAAACTTGTTTTAATGATTGAACACAATTTCAATATGCTCTGATATGTAGAAAAATACTCAAATCGATCGTAAAACTTTTTTTTTTTAATCATAAAATGAGGATTGATGGCATGAAAAATGTAAAAACGAGTAAATTATAAAAATGAGAATATATGAAAAAGGTTACATATATTCAAGCAAGATCTTTTAATGATTGAATCAAGTAGAGATGTGGCTCAGAAATATCATCGCAAACTAATCTATACATGTGTTTCGGCCAATTTTTTTCTTTTCCCACAAGTCTTGTTTTTGTGAGCAAAAAATTATATTTTTTTGCAATCATTTTATCTGGCACGTCATCGCTCTGAAAATAACAATACTCAGATTGTGGAATACAAAAATATGAACTTACTGTCATCAACGAATACTTTATGCTACTATATACATCGGAAATATCTTCAATAATGGCTGGGCGCCAGGAGCGTGTAATTTTATGATATACCAATATTTTGCAACCGATTGTGCAATAATCAGGAATGCATTGCCGTTCGTTAATCAGTTGAATATTTTCTAGAAAAGTACAATTTATTGAGATTTGAATATGTTTAAAATTCTCACTAGCAATTTTTGAAATAGCCCTATTTTTGAGATGTGCAATCTCACATTTGCACTCAATAATCACATCTCCCGAACTTCTTCTTTTTTTCTTTATTTCAGTAAAGAAACAGTCATTTTGAGCCCTATGAGGTTCATTAGAAACAGCTACAACTGCAAAATAAAAATCTTTACAGACATTTTTACAATGATCAAACCTTCTTCAACTTTCTTACATAAAATATCAGAAACGTCTAATGGTTCTTCTGAAAATTTGATAAAAAAATTTGTTATTCTTTACACGTTTGTACCTTTTAAGATGAACTTATCGACACTTGGTAACTTTCTTTCGCTCAAAGGTGTTGAACATCGCAATCCTTGAAACTCGATAATATCAACAATTTGTAAATCTGAAAACAATTTGATAACATGAAGAAATTATTTTTTAAAAACCTGACCATTTGGAAGAATATCCAAATTTTCATTCTGAAACTCAAATGAATCAAGTTCTGTATTTATTTGTTCCGCGCAAAGTAGAGTATGTTTATACGTAGTAGCAGTTTTCTTTTCAATGTTGGTACTGATCATTGACATGATTACGGATATTTAAATCTGGAAAATATCCAAATAACAAAGTAATTAATGTTAGACTAAAAAAAATACAAGAAAAAAAGATGTATGTCTATTTATATATACTCTGACTATCAAATTCTTATAGCCCAGGGTGGCAAAGCGGTAAAAGATTGGATAGTTTATTGCATTTATGATGCTAGTAAGTTAACATTTTGCTATCGGCTGACAATGATGTCAGTATTTTTTGAATACTATGCCAGAAGCAAAAGGTTTTCAAAAATAAGTTGATCGAAGAAATTGATTTTCACCTTTATTTAGAAAAACCTGATGAAAAACAGCTAATCATTTTTCTTTGTTGAAAAAATGTAAAAAGGACATCTTTGAAAAAAGATTGGGTTTGTATACATGAACTAGTTAAAACAAATCTCACATATAAACATGTGTATATATAGTCAAAGTAAATTAGAAAACAAATCATTTACCTTTTTTATAGGTAGAATTTTCTTTTTATCTTTTTCGGGAAAACTGAATATAGTATATGATGAAACAAGAATCATGGAAATTATGGAAAAATTTCTCCAATATTTATAAATTCTGCTTTCTTTAGTTTTCAAATAATTTTCTTGAAATAATCACAAAGTTCTGCTGCACAACAGTTTTTTTAATCTACATTTTCAGATGGAAGAATTTCTTCCGCGATGAAACATGAAATATGGCCGTGATAATCAACGTCAGATCTCAGGTGTCTTCTCTCCAATTTGATATATTCAATTATTTATAAAGTATTTATTTTCAATCAATTGTCTTAACTGCCAAAAAAAAATTATGTGATATATTCAATGGTTTATACATAACCGTGGAAAAATTTTTTCCATTGTATTTATCTTCAAGTAATTGTTTTAACTTCCAAAAAAAAGTTTGAGATTGAATTAATTGTTCATACATAACGGTGGAAGAATTTCCTCCATAGTATTCATTTTTAATTAATTGTTATTGCTCTAGAAAAAATTAGGTAATTTATTTAATTGTTCATATATATCATTGTTTGTTTACCTATATCGTGATGAGAACAAAAAATAATTATGGAAGAAACTTTCACGTTTTTTTTGTAAATGGAAGAAATTCGTCTACTTTTGATACAACCAAACAATTTTTCATCTAAATTAGTTCAAAATATATTTTTTTTTATAAATTCAATTATTTTCATGCTAGGTGTGTACAGCTCGAAAGCGAATATGAAAAAAATTTATTCTACAAATTTGCGAGAAAAATTTGAACCTGAATGATAATATTGAGATCATTTTTATGAAAAGAATGAAATGTTAATAACTGATCATTGTAAGAAAAAAAATAAAATAATTCTAATCTCAGTTTAATTCCACAAAAGGGACATCTATTATATAATTAGGATTAATTTTCAACACTGTTTCAAATGCTTTTCCTCTCCTCCATTTCGGTTGAGATTTCAATTCGGTTTGCCAATCCAATGTATTCGTCTCATGAACGCTGTCAACTGAAACCAAATGTAATTTTTAAC
Source organism: Auanema rhodensis (assembly GCA_964057225.1). Lineage (NCBI taxonomy): Eukaryota > Metazoa > Nematoda > Chromadorea > Rhabditida > Rhabditidae > Auanema > Auanema rhodense. Next base: position 26,405,857 of record OZ059900.1, read on the forward strand.
CTTTTCGGGAACTCACTGTTATATGATCATTCACAAACCATTGCGAAGGTTCTATGTTCAAAATAAGAAAGATATGATGGGCTTTTATGACACAAATTAAAAATTTAACGTTCAATCTGAAAAAATGGGTTTAGTAATACTATTTTTGTGTTCAACACTTACCTGCAGGTACCATCATTACACATCATTAAGAGCTGTTTTCCTGTCATGTACCCACGTTGTCCGAACTGTTCAACTTCATCAATTATAATTCCATTTTGCTTGTTATATTCTATAAATTATTTTTTTTATCGGAACAAAGTTGAAACTCACTTTCAAAATAACTAGTACAATCAGCAGATGTTGTATACACAGATCCGGCAACTTTTTCTGAAATAGTTCTTTCAAATTTGAAAATTAATTTAAAAAATACCGAGATACTTCTTAGCAAAATAAGATTTGCCTGCTCCAGAATCTCCGTAGAGTATATATACTCGTACATCCTTTCTATCACATTCAGCATCGTCAACAAGGGATATTAAGTGTTTTAATTGTGATTGATGCCGCATAGCTACATCATAACGCAATTCCATGCAGTTCTAAAAAAAATAATATTGCTCGAAAAACTTATTACTTACCGTCAACTTCCAGCTGTTTTTTTGTATTTCGTTTTCCATTATATAGAGATAATGAAGAGATATGTCGTTTATTACAGTTCCTAAAATGTTTCATATTTTTGTTAATCAGTAATATTTTTGAAATTAAAAAACCTTGATAGCTGATGATATCTTCCGCCATTAATTTTCTCATTCTTTGAAGTTCTCTTTGACACTGAATGGGTGTCAGTTTGAGCATTGTTTTTTCTTCATTTTTGTTCACATTCACGAGATGATTGAAAAATGAAAAAAAAATGACGGCAACTTTTTCTGAAATAGTTCTTTCAAATTTGAAAATTAATTAAAAAAAATCATACCGAGATACTTCTTAGCAAAATAAGATTTGCCTGCTCCAGAATCTCCGTAGAGTATATATACTCGTACATCCTTTCTATCACATTCAGCATCGTCAACAAGGGATATTAAGTGTTTTAATTGTGATTGATGCCGCATAGCTACATCATAACGCAATTCCATGCAGTTCTAAAAAAAATAATATTGCTCGAAAAACTTATTACTTACCGTCAACTTCCAGCTGTTTTTTTGTATTTCGTTTTCCATTATATAGAGATAATGAAGAGATATGTCGTTTATTACAGTTCCTAAAATGTTTCATATTTTTGTTAATCAGTAATATTTTTGAAATTAAAAAACCTTGATAGCTGATGATATCTTCCGCCATTAATTTTCTCATTCTTTGAAGTTCTCTTTGACACTGAATGGGTGTCAGTTTGAGCATTGTTTTTTCTTCATTTTTGTTCACATTCACGAGATGATTGAAAAATGAGGATATCACTTTTCTTTTTGTGATAGATTCAAAATGCAAAATTATCTGGAAATAGAAAAATGGATAAGCATTCAGGAAAAGATTGTGATAACTTACATGTACTGTATTATCGCAATTTTTGGGAGAACCGCATTCAATTGCCCGTATTTTGAACGAATTGACGTTCACAACATGGTCACATTGTTGTTCTGAAAAACAGAATTTTAACCATTTTCCAAACCTGTTCATTTGTAGTGTTGTTGTGAACTGAATTAAACAGAAAACACTTATCATCACATCGAAATTTGACGGTTCCTTCGTGGCGTTTATCTACAGAAAAAGTTTTAAATATCAAGCCTAAATGTTTCACCTCTTTAATAATTGTTTTGATTGGTGCGTTTAACCAGTCGACATTGTTCGAATTGTCAAAATCCATAAATTGTTCGTTTTCGATTAGTTTCCCCGAATAATCTTCTTTTTCTACAACTTCTACAATATTATAGTTGTTGATTCCTGAGTGGGTTGGTGCCGATTCGCCATTTGCTGAAATTCTATCAGAGAAAAAGCTGGTAATTGCATTTCTGCAAACAATTTTCATTTCATCAATCCTATAACTACTGTCTTGATTTTGCAACATAAGTTTTTCTGAAATATTTTTATTTTTCTGTTCGTGATATAATGCGATTTCATTCATCTGAAAACAAAATTTTTACATTTTAAATTTTTTGAACACAATGCTTACTTTTTGGTTTGATGGGTTTTCCTCTAATTTCTCTGCAACATTTTCCTCAATTGAAGTTTCGAAAAATTGTTCAGTACCAACTATTGTATCATTGAATTCAGTCTGAAATTGTAGAAACCTATGCGTAAAAATGTTTTAAAACTCACAGAATGTGATACATATTCAGCATCTTTGTCCGCTGCCCGATCTAGAAAATCATATTGAGCAGCTTGAGAAACTCCATTTATGAAGCGTCCTGTATTTTCCATGTTGTGGAAAAAATGAGAACAATGTGGTTTGTTTTAATTTTTTTTTCTTTGGCTTTGGAATTTTCTCTTTTATACCATTTATTGAACTGTCTGTTAAGATAATGATTTATGGAAAATTGTAAATAGATTGTAAAATTGTCAAGTTTATTAATTCATAATGCATGTACGCAAACGCTTCAGAAGAATCAATTGCACCCCAAGTGTATCATGCATTTGTTTCTGACACATGTCTCATTTTAGTATGAGAGTATTTGATGTATGCCGCCACAACTCTGCTTATAGCAATCTTTTTTGTTTTCGAGAATATTTTCTGTTTGTAAATTTTGTTGATTAAAGATGAAAACAACTGGATATTTATATTTGCCGATAAGTGACATGATATTCATTTATTATTATTGCGTTTAGCATAATCAAAAAAAGATTGAAAAATTTTGAGTTGTTCAAACTCTCTTACTGTTCATATAAGAATTTTGTTATTTGAAAAACTTTGTTTTATCATTTTATCACGTGTTGTTAAGATGACAATGTATTCTGTTTTGTTCAACTCTTATTTGGTATCCGTAACTTAAAATCTGTGAGTTAATTTGTATTGTTCAGTTTCAGCTTTTGACAGATTTTGTTACCGCTGCCAGATGATGTCTGCTGTTTGTCCTACTTTGAGAGTATTTGAAAACATGGAAGATCGATATGTGGGTTCTGTTCAAATTATATTCAGAAATTTTTTTTCAAAATTAGGCATTAACACAGAAAAATAGCTTCGACAGAATAAGCAAGTTATTGCAATGGAATGATGGAGACAATTTGTCTATTGTTCCTTGTAGCTCTATACTTTTAAAATACGGCAGTATACATAAAGAAGTTCTTCAAAACTTTAAAGAACTACCTGATATTTTGATGAAAATGTACATAGTGAAGGTGAGAAAAAAATTTAATTCAGAACTTAATTCTACTATTCATTCTGGAATCATTTGCAGAAAGACATTGTTTGTAACCCATTTCTCTCCAATGAAGAAAAAATCAATCTTCTCACATTTTATGAAACGTTGAAAAAACTTCCAATTGATATAAGAGAAATTTTATTGTTGTGGGTGAGTGTATCTCAAACGATTGAAAAATAATTGAAATTTTTACAGATTGTTTTGGAAACTATATGCGATTGTCCTTGTTTTAAAAAAAACAACAACATAATATTTGCTTTCTTAGAAGACGAGCTGTTCCTTTCAGAAACCATAGATAAAACGGTATAAACTAACTTAAGTCATAAAGACAGGTTTATATTTATTCCAGAATAAGCTAAATGACCTCATTCTGCTTTTTTTGCAGCAATTGGTCGTAAGAATGTCTGAACAGAAGGTAAACATTTTTTCAAAAAATCTTATTGATGAAAACAAGACATCTTGTGTATGTGGATTACAATGGACGAAATTTGAAGACAGTTTCGCTAAATGGAAACCAGCAAGTCAACAAGAATTCAATAATTTGAGGTCGAACTAACTTTTTTCTTTGATAATTTTTTGCTTTTCAGAAATGGAAGATTAGTTTATGCTTGTGTCAAAACAAGATATAAATTTATGAGATGGAAAAAAGTTTTTATTCATAGTAAAAATCGAAATAAGTCGTTCTATAAAGTGACAACCGAAAGGCATGGAATTCCAAGCAGAGACTGTATTCCTCTATGCGAATCTTGTTTGATTTATAGAATTCATTCAGAGACCAACCTGCGGTTTGAATTTTTTGTGAAAAAGGAAGAATATCCAAATTTTCATTCTGAAACTCAAATGAATCAAGTTCTGTATTTATTTGTTCCGCGCAAAGTAGAGTATGTTTATACGTAGTAGCAGTTTTCTTTTCAATGTTGGTACTAATCATTGACATGATTACGGATATTTAAATCTGGAAAATATCCAAATAACAAAGTAATTAATGTTAGACTAGAAAAAATACAAGAAAAAAAGATGTATGTCTATTTATATATACTCTGACTATCAAATTCTTATGGCCCAGGGTGGCAAAGCGGTAAAAGATTGGATAAGGCATGGAATTCCAAGCAGAGACTGTATTCCTCTATGCGAATCTTGTTTGATTTATAGAATTCATTCAGAGACCAACCTGCGGTTTGAATTTTTTGTGAAAAAGGAAGAATATCCAAATTTTCATTCTGAAACTCAAATGCATTTTTTTCACAAAAAATTCAAACCGCAGGTTGGTCTCTGAATGAATGTATGCAATTAAACTATCAGATTGCTACAAAACATATAAAAGAGTTCACAAAAATGATGAACGAAGCAATAAACCCGTCGAGTGATCGAGAAAAGGTTAGAGTCTATGTATTAATTGGACCTTCGAGGACTGGAAAGAGCTACTTCGCGAAGAAATTTCTAGGAACTGAAAACACATACTTCTGCTCTGCTGATTGCACTAACTACTTCCAAGGTTTGCCAGATGTTATTTCATATTGAGCACAAAATTCAGATTATAAAAGTCAAAGGAATATAATAATCGATGAATGTGACCAGTTTGGAAAAAAAGGATACATGTCTGGCAAACAACTATTATTGCTCTGCAATGACGGACCTTGTCGACTCAATGTGAAATTTAGCAGTGTTCAGATCATAGCTACAAAAATATTCTTGATTTCTAACAGACCTATCGACGAATGGTTTCCGAATAATACCATAACAGTTAAGCTAAATTACGAAACAGTTGTATTTTATTAATTGTTTTACTAACAGGAGGAAGCTTTTACAAATCCTATACACTGGATGGGAAAAGCCACACGACAAAGAGAACAACCACATTGGAGCCATGGAGCAGCGATGGCCGAGGTATTGCGCTATAATGAGCAGGATATTGAAGAAGAGCCTCACGTTTTTTTTAATGTAACATACTCATGGAAAAAATATGTTCTTAGTTTAATGTTTCTGTTTGTCAATAAAAAAAATCTTGTCTGTTTCTAAATTTATGACATAGAAAAAATTTAAAATCTTGTCTGCTCCTAAATTTATGAGATGGAAAAAAGTTTTTATTCATAGTAAAAATCGAAATAAGTCGTTCTATAAAACCGAAAGTGACAACCGAAAGGCATGGAATTCCAAGCAGAGACTGTATTTCTCTAGTTGTGTAGTCTAGTTTTATTTTTCAGTTTAAATAGTTCACCGGTAAAATGTGTACCTTCCTAAGACTTGTTTGATGTACATTTCACCTGTGAAATGTGACTACGAATGAGAATCAGGTGGTTGTTTTTTTTTAAATCAAAATAAGGTAGTTGTTTTTTTAAAATCAAAATAAGGTAGTTGTTCTTTAAAGTTTAACTAATGAAATAAAGTGTTAAATAACAACATAAGTCTATTCACACTCATGAATAATAAACCTCAGTTTTAACAGTTGACCGGTAAAATGTGTACCTTTTTGATACTTGTTCGATGCACGTTTCACCGGTAAAATGTGCACATTCCGCGCCTAAATCAAATATTTTCATCAATGTTAGGTGAACAGCATTTATATCCAGATACGCCAGATTTGTATTATAAGCTGTGCGCATAGAACATAACAGAATCAAAAGCCCCTACAATTTTCACGTTCAATGATATACATTTTCCAAATTCTGATGTTTAGAAATTAATTCTACGTGCCTAAATCAAAATACTTCCATCAAGGTAGCGAAAGATGTTTTTATATCCAGATACACCAGATTTGATTGTAAGTTGTGTGCATAGAACATACCAGAATCGCAAGCCCCTACAATGTTCACGTTCAATGATATACATTTTCCAAATTCTGATGTTTAGGAATTAATTCTACGTGCCTAAATCAAAATACTTCTATCAAAGTTTTGAAAAGTGTTTTTATATTTAGATAGACCACAATTGATTGCAAGCCGTATTTACAAAAAAAGACTAGAATCGCAAGCCCCTACAATTTTTATGTTCAAAAATGTACATTTTTAAATATCTGATGTTCACAGAATATTTCTACGCGCCTAAATCGAAATATTTTCATCAATGTTGAGTGAACAGTATTTATATCCATATACACCACATTTGATTGTAAGTTGTGTGCATAGAACATACCAGAATCGCAAGCCCCTACAATTTTCACGTTCAATGATGTACATTTTCCAAATTCTGATGTTAAGGAATTAATTGTACGTGCCTAAATCAAAATACTTCCATCAAAGTTCTGAAAGGTGTATTTATATTCAGATAGACCACAATTGATTGCTAGCCGTATTTACAAAAGAGACTAGAATCCCAAGTCCCTACAATTTTTATGTTCAATAAAATACATTTTTAAATATCTGATGTTCACAGAATATTTCTACGCGCCTAAATCAAAATTTTTTCATCAATGTTGAGTGAACAGTATTTATATCCATATACACCACATTTGATTGTAAGTTGTGTGCATAGAACATACCAGAATCGCAAGCCCCTACAATTTTCACGTTCAATGATATACATTTACCAAATTCTGATGTTAAGGAATTAATTGTACGTGCCTAAATCAAAATACTTCCATCAAAGTTCTGAAAGGTGTATTTATATTCAGATACACCAGATTTGATTGTAAGTTGTGTACATAGAACATACCAGAATCGCAAGCCCCTACAATGTTCACGTTCAATGATATACATTTTCCAAATTCTGATGTTTAGAAATTAATTCTACGTGCCTAAATCAAAATACTTCCATCAAGGTAGTGAAAGATGATTTTATATCCAGATACACCAGATTTGATTGTAAGTTGTGTGCATAGAACATACCAGAATCGCAAGCCCCTACAATTTTCACGTTCAATGATGTACATTTTCCAAATTCTGATGTTTAGGAATTAATTGTACGTGCCTAAATCAAAATATTTCCATCAAAGTTCTGAAAGGTGTATTTATATTCAGATACACCAGATTTGATTGTAAGTTGTGTGCATAGAACATACCAGAATCGCAAGCTTCTACAATGTTCACGTTCAATGATATACATTTTCCAAATTCTGATGTTTAGAAATTAATTCTACGTGCCTAAATCAAAATATTTTCATCAATGTTGAGTGAACAGTATTTATATCCATATACACCAGATTTGATTGTAAGTTGTGTGCATAGAACATACCAGAATCGCAAGCCCCTACAATTTTCACGTTCAATGATATACATTTACCAAATTCTGATGTTTAGGAATTAATTCTACGTGCCTAAATCAAAATACTTCCATCAAGGTTGTGGAAGATGTTTTTATATCCAGATACACCAGATTTGATTGTAAGTTGTGTGCATAGAACATACCAGAATCGCAAGCCCCTACAATTTTCACGTTCAATGATGTACATTTTCCAAATTCTGATGTTTAGGAATTAATTGTACGTGCCTAAATCAAAATATTTCCATCAAAGTTCTGAAAGGTGTATTTATATTCAGATACACCAGATTTGATTGTAAGTTGTGGGCATAGAACATACCAGAATCGCAAGCTTCTACAATGTTCACGTTCAATGATATTCATTTTCCAAATTCTGATGTTTAGAAATTAATTCTACGTGCCTAAATCAAAATATTTTCATCAATGTTGAGTGAACAGTATTTATATCCATATACACCAGATTTGATTGTAAGTTGTGTGCATAGAACATACCAGAATCGCAAGCCCCTACAATTTTCACGTTCAATGATATACATTTACCAAATTCTGATGTTTAGGAATTAATTCTACGTGCCTAAATCAAAATATTTCCATCAAGGTAGTGAAAAATGTTTTTGTATCCAGATACACCAGATTTGATTGTAAGTTGTGTGCATAGAACATACCAGAATCGCAAGCCCCTACAATGTTCACGTTCAATGATATACATTTTCCAAATTCTGATGTTTAGGAATTAATTCTACGTGCCTAAATCAAAATACTTCCATCAAGGTTGTGAAAGATGTTTTTATATCCAGATACACCAGATTTGATTGTAAGTTGTGTGCATAGAACATACCAGAATCGCAAGCCCCTACAATTCTCACGTTCAATGATATACATTTACCAAATTCTGATGTTCAGGAATTAATTCTACGCGCCTAAATCAAAATAATTTCATCAATGTTGAGTGAACAGTATTTATATCCATATACACCAGATTTGATTGTAAGTTGTGTGCATAGAACATACCATAATCGCAAGCCCCTACAATTTTCACGTTCAATGATATACATTTTCCAAATTCTGATATTTAGGAATTAATTCTACGTGACTAAATCAAAATACTTCCATCAAGGTAGTGAAAGATGTTTTTATATCCAGATACACCAGATTTGATTGTAAGTTGTGTGCATAGAACATACCAGAATCGCAAGCCCCTACAATGTTCACGTTCAATGATATACATTTTCCAAATTCTGTTGTTTAGGAATTAATTCTACGCGCCTAAATCAAAATAATTTCATCAATGTTGAGTGAACAGTATTTATATCCATATACACCAGATTTGATTGTAAGTTGTGTGCATAGAACATACCAGAATCGCAAGCCCCTACAATGTTCACGTTCAATGATATACATTTTCCAAATTCTGTTGTTTAGAAGTTAATTCTACGTGCCTAAATCAAAATATTTTCATCAATGTTGAGTGAACAGTATTTATATCCATATACACCAGATTTGATTGTAAGTTGTGTGCATAGAACATACCAGAATCGCAAGCCCCTACAATTTTCACGTTCAATGATATACATTTACCAAATTCTGATGTTTAGAAATTAATTCTACGTGCCTAAATCAAAATACTTCCATCAAGGTTGTGAAAGATGTTTTTATATCCAGATACACCAGATTTGATTGTAAGTTGTGTGCATAGAACATACCAGAATCGCAAGCCCCTACAATGTTCACGTTCAATGATATACATTTACCAAATTCTGATGTTAAGAAATTAATTCTACGTGCCTAAATCAAAATATTTTCATCAATGTTGAGTGAACAGTATTTATATCCATATACACCAGATTTGATTGTAAGTTGTGTGCATAGAACATACCAGAATCGCAAGCCCCTACAATTTTCACGTTCAATGATATACATTTACCAAATTCTGATGTTTAGAAATTAATTCTACGTGCCTAAATCAAAATATTTTCATCAATGTTGAGTGAACAGTATTTATATCCATATACACCAGATTTGATTGTAAGTTGTGTGCATAGAACATACCAGAATCGCAAGCCCCTACAATTTTCACGTTCAATGATATACATTTACCAAATTCTGATGTTTAGAAATTAATTCTACGTGCCTAAATCAAAATATTTTCATCAATGTTGAGTGAACAGTATTTATATCCATATACACCAGATTTGATTGTAAGTTGTGTGCATAGAACATACCAGAATCGCAAGCCCCTACAATTTTCACGTTCAATGATATACATTTTCCAAATTCTGATGTTTAGGAATTAATTCTACGTGACTAAATCAAAATATTTCCATCAAGGTAGTGAAAAATGTTTTTATATCCAGATACACCAGATTTGATTGTAAGTTGTGTGCGTAGAACATACCAGAATCCCAAGTCCCTACAATTTTTATGTTCAATAAAATACATTTTTAAATATCTGATGTTCACAGAATATTTCTACGCGCCTAAATCAAAATTTTTTCATCAATGTTGAGTGAACAGTATTTATATCCATATACACCAGATTTGATTGTAAGTTGTGTGCATAGAACATACCAGAATCGCAAGCCCCTACAATTTTCACGTTCAATGATATACATTTACCAAATTCTGATGTTTAGGAATTGATTCTACGTGCCTAAATCAAAATATTTCCATCAAGGTAGTGAAAGATGTTTTTATATCCAGATACACCAGATTTGATTGTAAGTTGTGTGCATAGAACATACCAGAATCGCAAGCCCCTACAATGTTCACGTTCAATGATATACATTTTCCAAATTCTGATGTTTAGAAATTAATTCTACGTGCCTAAATCAAAATACTTCCATCAAGGTAGTGAAAGATGATTTTATATCCAGATACACCAGATTTGATTGTAAGTTGTGTGCATAGAACATACCAGAATCGCAAGCCCCTACAATTTTCACGTTCAATGATATACATTTACCAAATTCTGATGTTTAGGAATTGATTCTACGTGCCTAAATCAAAATATTTCCATCAAGGTAGTGAAAGATGTTTTTATATCCAGATACACCAGATTTGATTGTAAGTTGTGTGCATAGAACATACCAGAATCGCAAGCCCCTACAATGTTCACGTTCAATGATATACATTTTCCAAATTCTGATGTTTAGGAATTAATTGTACGTGCCTAAATCAAAATATTTCCATCAAAGTTCTGAAAGGTGTATTTATATTCAGATACACCAGATTTGATTGTAAGTTGTGGGCATAGAACATACCAGAATCGCAAGCTTCTACAATGTTCACGTTCAATGATATACATTTTCCAAATTCTGATGTTTAGAAATTAATTCTACGTGCCTAAATCAAAATATTTTCATCAATGTTGAGTGAACAGTATTTATATCCATATACACCAGATTTGATTGTAAGTTGTGTGCATAGAACATACCAGAATCGCAAGCCCCTACAATTTTCACGTTCAATGATATACATTTACTAAATTCTGATGTTTAGGAATTAATTCTACGTGCCTAAATCAAAATACTTCCATCAAGGTTGTGAAAGATGTTTTTATATCCAGATACACCAGATTTGATTGTAAGTTGTGTGCATAGAACATACCAGAATCGCAAGCCCCTACAATGTTCACGTTCAATGATATACATTTTCCAAATTCTGTTGTTTAGGAATTAATTCTACGCGCCTAAATCAAAATAATTTCATCAATGTTGAGTGAACAGTATTTATATCCATATACACCAGATTTGATTGTAAGTTGTGTGCATAGAACATACCAGAATCGCAAGCCCCTACAATTTTCACGTTCAATGATATACATTTTCCAAATTCTGATGTTTAGAAATTAATTCTACGTGCCTAAATCAAAATATTTCCATCAAAGTTCTGAAAGGTGTATTTATATTCAGATACACCAGATTTGATTGTAAGTTGTGTGCATAGAACATACCAGAATCGCAAGCTTCTACAATGTTCACGTTCAATGATATACATTTTCCAAATTCTGATGTTTAGAAATTAATTCTACGTGCCTAAATCAAAATATTTTCATCAATGTTGAGTGAACAGTATTTATATCCATATACACCAGATTTGATTGTAAGTTGTGTGCATAGAACATACCAGAATCGCAAGCCCCTACAATTTTCACGTTCAATGATATACATTTACCAAATTCTGATGTTTAGGAATTAATTCTACGTGACTAAATCAAAATATTTCCATCAAGGTAGTGAAAAATGTTTTTATATCCAGATACACCAGATTTGATTGTAAGTTGTGTGCATAGAACATACCAGAATCGCAAGCCCCTACAATGTTCACGTTCAATGATATACATTTTCCAAATTCTGTTGTTTAGGAATTAATTCTACGCGCCTAAATCAAAATAATTTCATCAATGTTGAGTGAACAGTATTTATATCCATATACACCAGATTTGATTGTAAGTTGTGTGCATAGAACATACCAGAATCGCAAGCCCCTACAATGTTCACGTTCAATGATATACATTTTCCAAATTCTGTTGTTTAGGAATTAATTCTACGCGCCTAAATCAAAATAATTTCATCAATGTTGAGTGAACAGTATTTATATCCATATACACCAGATTTGATTGTAAGTTGTGTGCATAGAACATACCAGAATCGCAAGCCCCTACAATTTTCACGTTCAATGATATACATTTTCCAAATTCTGATGTTTAGGAATTAATTCTACGTGACTAAATCAAAATACTTCCATCAAGGTAGTGAAAGATGTTTTTATATCCAGATACACCAGATTTGATTGTAAGTTGTGTGCATAGAACATACCAGAATCGCAAGCCCCTACAATTTTCACGTTCAATGATATACATTTTCCAAATTCTGATGTTTAGGAATTAATTCTACGTGACTAAATCAAAATACTTCCATCAAGGTAGTGAAAGATGTTTTTATATCCAGATACACCAGATTTGATTGTAAGTTGTGTGCATAGAACATACCAGAATCGCAAGCCCCTACAATTTTCACGTTCAATGATATACATTTACCAAATTCTGATGTTTAGGAATTAATTCTACGTGCCTAAATCAAAATACTTCCATCAAAGTTCTGAAAGGTGTATTTATATTCAGATACACCAGATTTGATTGTAAGTTGTGTGCATAGAACATACCAGAATCGCAAGCCCCTACAATGTTCACGTTCAATGATATACATTTTCCAAATTCTGTTGTTTAGGAATTAATTCTACGCGCCTAAATCAAAATAATTTCATCAATGTTGAGTGAACAGTATTTATATCCATATACACCAGATTTGATTGTAAGTTGTGTGCATAGAACATACCAGAATCGCAAGCCCCTACAATTTTCACGTTCAATGATATACATTTTCCAAATTCTGATGTTTAGGAATTAATTCTACGTGACTAAATCAAAATACTTCCATCAAGGTAGTGAAAGATGTTTTTATATCCAGATACACCAGATTTGATTGTAAGTTGTGTGCATAGAACATACCAGAATCGCAAGCCCCTACAATTTTCACGTTCAATGATATACATTTTCCAAATTCTGATGTTTAGAAATTAATTCTACGTGCCTAAATCAAAATACTTCCATCAAGGTAGCGAAAGATGTTTTTATATCCAGATACACCAGATTTGATTGTAAGTTGTGTGCATAGAACATACCAGAATCGCAAGCCCCTACAATGTTCACGTTCAATGATATACATTTTCCAAATTCTGATGTTTAGAAATTAATTCTACGTGCCTAAATCAAAATACTTCCATCAAGGTAGTGAAAGATGATTTTATATCCAGATACACCAGATTTGATTGTAAGTTGTGTGCATAGAACATGCCAGAATCGCAAGCCCCTACAATTTTCACGTTCAATGATGTACATTTTCCAAATTCTGATGTTTAGAAATTAATTCTACGTGCCTAAATCAAAATACTTCCATCAAGGTAGTGAAAGATGTTTTTATATCCAAATACACCAGATTTGATTGTAAGTTGTGTGCATAGAACATACCAGAATCGCAAGCCCCTACAATTTTCACGTTCAATGATATACATTTTCCAAATTCTGATGTTTAGAAATTAATTCTACGTGCCTAAATCAAAATACTTCCATCAAGGTAGTGAAAGATGTTTTTATATCCAGATACACCAGATTTGATTGTAAGTTGTGTGCATAGAACATACCAGAATCGCAAGCCCCTACAATTTTCACGTTCAATGATATACATTTTCCAAATTCTGATGTTTAGAAATTAATTCTACGTGCCTAAATCAAAATACTTCCATCAAGGTAGTGAAAGATGTTTTTATATCCATATACACCACATTTGATTGTAAGTTGTGTGCATAGAACATACCAGAATCGCAAGCCCCTACAATTTTCACGTTCAATGATATACATTTTCCAAATTCTGATGTTTAGGAATTAATTCTACGTGCCTAAATCAAAATACTTCCATCAAGGTAGTGAAAGATGTTTTTATATCCAGATACACCAGATTTGATTGTAAGTTGTGTGCATAGAACATACCAGAATCGCAAGCCCCTACAATTTTCACGTTCAATGATATACATTTTCCAAATTCTGATATTTAGGAATTAATTCTACGTGACTAAATCAAAATACTTCCATCAAGGTAGTGAAAGATGTTTTTATATCCAGATACACCAGATTTGATTGTAAGTTGTGTGCATAGAACATACCAGAATCGCAAGCCCCTACAATGTTCACGTTCAATGATATACATTTTCCAAATTCTGTTGTTTAGGAATTAATTCTACGCGCCTAAATCAAAATAATTTCATCAATGTTGAGTGAACAGTATTTATATCCATATACACCAGATTTGATTGTAAGTTGTGTGCATAGAACATACCAGAATCGCAAGCCCCTACAATGTTCACGTTCAATGATATACATTTTCCAAATTCTGATGTTTAGAAATTAATTCTACGTGCCTAAATCAAAATACTTCCATCAAGGTAGTGAAAGATGTTTTTATATCCAGATACACCAGATTTGATTGTAAGTTGTGTGCATAGAACATACCAGAATCGCAAGCCCCTACAATTTTCACGTTCAATGATATACATTTTCCAAATTCTGATGTTTAGAAATTAATTCTACGTGCCTAAATCAAAATACTTCCATCAAGGTAGTGAAAGATGTTTTTATATCCAGATACACCAGGTTTGATTGTAAGTTGTGTGCATAGAACATACCAGAATCGCAAGCCCCTACAATTTTTATGTTCAATAATGTACATTTTTAGATATCTGATGTTCACAGAATATTTCTACGCGCCTAAATCAAAATATTTTTATCAATGTTGAGTGAACAGTATTTATATCCATATACACCAGATTTAATTGTAAGTTGTGTGCATAGAACGTACCAGAATCGCAAGCCCCTACAATTTTCACGTTCAATGATATACATTTTCCAAATTCTGATGTTTAGGACTTAATTCTACGTGCCTTAATCAAAATACTTCCATCAAGGTAGTGAAAGGTGTATTTATATTCAGATACACCAGATTTGATTGTAAGTTGTGTGCATAGAACATACCAGAATCGCAAGCCCCTACAATGTTCACGTTCAATGATGTACATTTTCCAAATTCTGATGTTTAGGAATTAATTGTACGTGCCTAAATTAAAATACTTCCATCAAAGTTCTGAAAGGTGTATTTTTATTCAGATAGACCACAATTGATTGCTAGCCGTATTAACAAAAGAGACAAGGATCCCAGTAGAGAGCCGTGCAAAATTTACTAACCACGCCCCCAAACAGCTGTCAAAAACATACTTTTGGGGGCATCAGCTGCTAAAAACATACTTTCGGGGCGCGTCAGCTGTCAAAAACATATTTTTGAGCGTCAGCTGTTAAAATCATATTTTGGGATCATGGTTCATGGTTTTTCCTTTTTTAAATATAAAAGTCATGATTTAAAGCATGATTTTTTTTTAAAATCAAATTTAAATATGCTTTTTCAAATGTATGTATATATTTTTAATTATTTTCAAATATATTAAGTAAAAATAAAAATCTTAAATTGATTAAAAATTTTAAATATTTAAATTATATTTAAATTTTATATATATATATATATATATATATTATATTTAAACTTTAAATATTTAAATTATATTTAAATTTTATATATATAAATTATATTTAAACTCTAAATTTTATATATAAATTATATTTAAATTTTAAATATATAAATTTGTTTTTAAATTTTATTTATTTTTTTATTTCTTTATTATATTTATTAATAATGTTTGTTTACTTATTTTGTTTATTTTTTATTGTATTGTGTTTGTACTATTTTATTTGTATTTTTGAAGATCAATAAAATTTTTGCATGTAGATAAATTTGTTCACCGTACTTGTTATGGGTAATTCAATGGAACACATATCGAAAGTTAATTCGATATGAAATACCAAAATTTAATGGAACACATATCGAAAGTTAATTCGATAAGAACGATATGAAATACCAAAATTCAATGGAACACATATCGAAGGTTAATTCGATAAGAATGACATTAAATTATTAATTTTTGAAATTACAAATTGTTATTAATTATATTTATTCTAACAAGTAAAAGTTTCAAATTAAAAGAAAAGACTAGTTTTAAATTTTATTTTACTAATATAACAATACAATAACTAAATAGAGCACACATTGAAGGTGAATACAATAAGATTAACAAACAGTTGCGCTGACCTCAACGCCACGCATATCGATGGTTGATAAACAGTAATAACTGCACTGTGGGGGTTTAAATATAGTATAATCATTTTAACATTTCAAAAGTTTTAATTTCGTAATATAATCATTATTAAATATTCAAGAATGAAATATTTTTCACATATAAAACGTTGGCAGTCATATGTTTTGTGCTACAATATGGGTGTAAAAGTATACTATGAATAATATATGAGCTATTAAGCAAAGTTTGAAAAGCCTAAATGTTTTACAGAGATGGCTGTTGTTTATGGCACAAACGGTAAACAATAATGTTTAAAGAGATGTAAAAACTAATTAATATGCAGATTGTTTACAGGTTCAGAGTGCGCCAACTGCTGGCAACTGTCGATGAGATGAGTATATCTGCATAAATATGCTGTAAAATCTAATTAATAAAAGAATTTCATCAGCAAACTTGATTGTAACACAATGGGTTGTACTTTACAAAAATCTTTGTATAAAAGGTTGGCAATTTTGCTACATTTACATTTCAGCTCTGCCAACTATCCGAGGATCCGACGTTTCACCATCTTCTGCCACTCTTTGCCAATCGCCATAGACTGCTCCTCTCTGCAAGTTTTTCTTAATTTTTAGAAAGTTGGATCTTTAGCGGAAATGAAGCGTGCTGTACTTGCTGATGTGACAAATGTTGTGCGCAAATCGCCTGAACCTGAAGTACCACGACCACCCACACCAGCTCCAAATTTTACAAGTTTTGGTATGAACCTTAACTTGTATTTTTTAAATCTTTAATTTAGATTCACCAATAAAGCAGATGGAGATTCTGAGAGAGAGCACTCCACCAAGGAGTGTATTAATGAGACCAATTTGTCTCTGCAAAACTTGTAGGGAATCATTGCAGGTTATAGACGAGTATCACTGTTTCAGCCTCTGTATAAAGTGTAGAGGAAGGAATGATGCGTTGGGTCTTTTGAAGGAATTTCGTCACTATAAGCCCGAAAATTTCTCTATTAATGTAAGCTTGCATATTTATTTATTTTCAATTTTATCATTTTTTAGATGCGCTCTTATAACACCATGACGTGCAAGCAGTTGTTGAACAATATGGGCTATATTGTTATATATGCAGATGAGGCTACTGTAAAGACTTTTGGTTATAAGCAGAAGGTATTCTACTTTAAACTAAGTCCAGAAGCACTCAACCTGAACATGTTTATCCGCTTTGATCCTTCATTTTGACTACAACAAGCACAAATAGTACAATTGGCGTTTTATTCTTGTTTTGTTATGTGGCATTTTTATATTCTCAGCCGTAACATTTTTTTTTCCAGCTCTTGCGAATATCCATCAATGGCTCATAAATTGAGGACGAATGATCAACCAACTGGTAAGAATTTGAAAATTTGAATAGTCTACATTTTTTTTTTTGCAGGTTGAATTGTTGTTTTGTATTTTGCTGGTTTTTTTATTGTTACATTATTCGATATATCAAATAAATCATTTATTATAATTACAATTGTTTATAACATTGAAAAGTTATACATTTAAATTTTCTGCATCTATTCATTCATTAAAGTTGTCGGGATATCCACTCCATTTTACAAATACTTGACGTTTACCGCTTCGAGTACGCTCTTTTAAACCTTTTTCTATATAGTACTTGTTACTTTTATTAGTAGCCAAGACAAGTTCAGGTTTATAGAATTTTCCCTTTATACGTTCACCATTATAATCTACAAGTTTATACACGGTTGGGTTTCCGGTTACAACCTCATCAATTGTGAATCGCCATAGACTGCTCCTCTCTGCAAGTTTTTCTTAATTTTTAGAAAGTTGGATCTTATATATATTTCATATATCTTATATATAATTATATTTAAACTTTAAATTTTATATATAAATTATATTTAAATTTTAAATATATAAATTTGTTTTTAAATTTTATTTATTTTTTTATTTCTTTATTATATTTATTAATAATGTTTGTTTACTTATTTTGTTTATTTTTTATTGTATTGTGTTTGTACTATTTTATTTGTATTTTTGAAGATCAATAAAATTTTTGCATGTAGATAAATTTGTTCACCGTACTTGTTATGGGTAATTCAATGGAACACATATCGAAAGTTAATTCGATATGAAATACCAAAATTTAATGGAACACATATCGAAAGTTAATTCGATAAGAACGATATGAAATACCAAAATTCAATGGAACACATATCGAAGGTTAATTCGATAAGAATGACATTAAATTATTAATTTTTGAAATTACAAATTGTTATTAATTATATTTATTCTAACAAGTAAAAGTTTCAAATTAAAAGAAAAGACTAGTTTTAAATTTTATTTTACTAATATAACAATACAATAACTAAATAGAGCACACATTGAAGGTGAATACAATAAGATTAACAAACAGTTGCGCTGACCTCAACGCCACGCATATCGATGGTTGATAAACAGTAATAACTGCACTGTGGGGGTTTAAATATAGTATAATCATTTTAACATTTCAAAAGTTTTAATTTCGTAATATAATCATTATTAAATATTCAAGAATGAAATATTTTTCACATATAAAACGTTGGCAGTCATATGTTTTGTGCTACAATATGGGTGTAAAAGTATACTATGAATAATATATGAGCTATTAAGCAAAGTTTGAAAAGCCTAAATGTTTTACAGAGATGGCTGTTGTTTATGGCACAAACGGTAAACAATAATGTTTAAAGAGATGTAAAAACTAATTAATATGCAGATTGTTTACAGGTTCAGAGTGCGCCAACTGCTGGCAACTGTCGATGAGATGAGTATATCTGCATAAATATGCTGTAAAATCTAATTAATAAAAGAATTTCATCAGCAAACTTGATTGTAACACAATGGGTTGTACTTTACAAAAATCTTTGTATAAAAGGTTGGCAATTTTGCTACATTTACATTTCAGCTCTGCCAACTATCCGAGGATCCGACGTTTCACCATCTTCTGCCACTCTTTGCCAATCGCCATAGACTGCTCCTCTCTGCAAGTTTTTCTTAATTTTTAGAAAGTTGGATCTTTAGCGGAAATGAAGCGTGCTGTACTTGCTGATGTGACAAATGTTGTGCGCAAATCGCCTGAACCTGAAGTACCACGACCACCCACACCAGCTCCAAATTTTACAAGTTTTGGTATGAACCTTAACTTGTATTTTTTAAATCTTTAATTTAGATTCACCAATAAAGCAGATGGAGATTCTGAGAGAGAGCACTCCACCAAGGAGTGTATTAATGAGACCAATTTGTCTCTGCAAAACTTGTAGGGAATCATTGCAGGTTATAGACGAGTATCACTGTTTCAGCCTCTGTATAAAGTGTAGAGGAAGGAATGATGCGTTGGGTCTTTTGAAGGAATTTCGTCACTATAAGCCCGAAAATTTCTCTATTAATGTAAGCTTGCATATTTATTTATTTTCAATTTTATCATTTTTTAGATGCGCTCTTATAACACCATGACGTGCAAGCAGTTGTTGAACAATATGGGCTATATTGTTATATATGCAGATGAGGCTACTGTAAAGACTTTTGGTTATAAGCAGAAGGTATTCTACTTTAAACTAAGTCCAGAAGCACTCAACCTGAACATGTTTATCCGCTTTGATCCTTCATTTTGACTACAACAAGCACAAATAGTACAATTGGCGTTTTATTCTTGTTTTGTTATGTGGCATTTTTATATTCTCAGCCGTAACATTTTTTTTTCCAGCTCTTGCGAATATCCATCAATGGCTCATAAATTGAGGACGAATGATCAACCAACTGGTAAGAATTTGAAAATTTGAATAGTCTACATTTTTTTTTTTGCAGGTTGAATTGTTGTTTTGTATTTTGCTGGTTTTTTTATTGTTACATTATTCGATATATCAAATAAATCATTTATTATAATTACAATTGTTTATAACATTGAAAAGTTATACATTTAAATTTTCTGCATCTATTCATTCATTAAAGTTGTCGGGATATCCACTCCATTTTACAAATACTTGACGTTTACCGCTTCGAGTACGCTCTTTTAAACCTTTTTCTATATAGTACTTGTTACTTTTATTAGTAGCCAAGACAAGTTCAGGTTTATAGAATTTTCCCTTTATACGTTCACCATTATAATCTACAAGTTTATACACGGTTGGGTTTCCGGTTACAACCTCATCAATTGTGAATCGCCATAGACTGCTCCTCTCTGCAAGTTTTTCTTAATTTTTAGAAAGTTGGATCTTATATATATTTCATATATCTTATATATAATTATATTTAAACTTTAAATTTTATATATAAATTATATTTAAATTTTAAATATATAAATTTGTTTTTAAATTTTATTTATTTTTTTATTTCTTTATTATATTTATTAATAATGTTTGTTTACTTATTTTGTTTATTTTTTATTGTATTGTGTTTGTACTATTTTATTTGTATTTTTGAAGATCAATAAAATTTTTGCATGTAGATAAATTTGTTCACCGTACTTGTTATGGGTAATTCAATGGAACACATATCGAAAGTTAATTCGATATGAAATACCAAAATTTAATGGAACACATATCGAAAGTTAATTCGATAAGAACGATATGAAATACCAAAATTCAATGGAACACATATCGAAGGTTAATTCGATAAGAATGACATTAAATTATTAATTTTTGAAATTACAAATTGTTATTAATTATATTTATTCTAACAAGTAAAAGTTTCAAATTAAAAGAAAAGACTAGTTTTAAATTTTATTTTACTAATATAACAATACAATAACTAAATAGAGCACACATTGAAGGTGAATACAATAAGATTAACAAACAGTTGCGCTGACCTCAACGCCACGCATATCGATGGTTGATAAACAGTAATAACTGCACTGTGGGGGTTTAAATATAGTATAATCATTTTAACATTTCAAAAGTTTTAATTTCGTAATATAATCATTATTAAATATTCAAGAATGAAATATTTTTCACATATAAAACGTTGGCAGTCATATGTTTTGTGCTACAATATGGGTGTAAAAGTATACTATGAATAATATATGAGCTATTAAGCAAAGTTTGAAAAGCCTAAATGTTTTACAGAGATGGCTGTTGTTTATGGCACAAACGGTAAACAATAATGTTTAAAGAGATGTAAAAACTAATTAATATGCAGATTGTTTACAGGTTCAGAGTGCGCCAACTGCTGGCAACTGTCGATGAGATGAGTATATCTGCATAAATATGCTGTAAAATCTAATTAATAAAAGAATTTCATCAGCAAACTTGATTGTAACACAATGGGTTGTACTTTACAAAAATCTTTGTATAAAAGGTTGGCAATTTTGCTACATTTACATTTCAGCTCTGCCAACTATCCGAGGATCCGACGTTT
The DNA here is from genome assembly GCA_964057225.1 of Auanema rhodensis. Lineage (NCBI taxonomy): Eukaryota > Metazoa > Nematoda > Chromadorea > Rhabditida > Rhabditidae > Auanema > Auanema rhodense. The sequence continues at coordinate 26,427,515 of OZ059900.1, forward strand.
CACCATCTTCTGCCACTCTTTGCCAATCGCCATAGACTGCTCCTCTCTGCAAGTTTTTCTTAATTTTTAGAAAGTTGGATCTTTAGCGGAAATGAAGCGTGCTGTACTTGCTGATGTGACAAATGTTGTGCGCAAATCGCCTGAACCTGAAGTACCACGACCACCCACACCAGCTCCAAATTTTACAAGTTTTGGTATGAACCTTAACTTGTATTTTTTAAATCTTTAATTTAGATTCACCAATAAAGCAGATGGAGATTCTGAGAGAGAGCACTCCACCAAGGAGTGTATTAATGAGACCAATTTGTCTCTGCAAAACTTGTAGGGAATCATTGCAGGTTATAGACGAGTATCACTGTTTCAGCCTCTGTATAAAGTGTAGAGGAAGGAATGATGCGTTGGGTCTTTTGAAGGAATTTCGTCACTATAAGCCCGAAAATTTCTCTATTAATGTAAGCTTGCATATTTATTTATTTTCAATTTTATCATTTTTTAGATGCGCTCTTATAACACCATGACGTGCAAGCAGTTGTTGAACAATATGGGCTATATTGTTATATATGCAGATGAGGCTACTGTAAAGACTTTTGGTTATAAGCAGAAGGTATTCTACTTTAAACTAAGTCCAGAAGCACTCAACCTGAACATGTTTATCCGCTTTGATCCTTCATTTTGACTACAACAAGCACAAATAGTACAATTGGCGTTTTATTCTTGTTTTGTTATGTGGCATTTTTATATTCTCAGCCGTAACATTTTTTTTTCCAGCTCTTGCGAATATCCATTAATGGCTCATAAATTGAGGACGAATGATCAACCAACTGGTAAGAATTTGAAAATTTGAATAGTCTACATTTTTTTTTTTGCAGGTTGAATTGTTGTTTTGTATTTTGCTGGTTTTTTTATTGTTACATTATTCGATATATCAAATAAATCATTTATTATAATTACAATTGTTTATAACATTGAAAAGTTATACATTTAAATTTTCTGCATCTATTCATTCATTAAAGTTGTCGGGATATCCACTCCATTTTACAAATACTTGACGTTTACCGCTTCGAGTACGCTCTTTTAAACCTTTTTCTATATAGTACTTGTTACTTTTATTAGTAGCCAAGACAAGTTCAGGTTTATAGAATTTTCCCTTTATACGTTCACCATTATAATCTACAAGTTTATACACGGTTGGGTTTCCGGTTACAACCTCATCAATTGTGAATCGCCATAGACTGCTCCTCTCTGCAAGTTTTTCTTAATTTTTAGAAAGTTGGATCTTATATATATTTCATATATCTTATATATAATTATATTTAAACTTTAAATTTTATATATAAATTATATTTAAATTTTAAATATATAAATTTGTTTTTAAATTTTATTTATTTTTTTATTTCTTTATTATATTTATTAATAATGTTTGTTTACTTATTTTGTTTATTTTTTATTGTATTGTGTTTGTACTATTTTATTTGTATTTTTGAAGATCAATAAAATTTTTGCATGTAGATAAATTTGTTCACCGTACTTGTTATGGGTAATTCAATGGAACACATATCGAAAGTTAATTCGATATGAAATACCAAAATTTAATGGAACACATATCGAAAGTTAATTCGATAAGAACGATATGAAATACCAAAATTCAATGGAACACATATCGAAGGTTAATTCGATAAGAATGACATTAAATTATTAATTTTTGAAATTACAAATTGTTATTAATTATATTTATTCTAACAAGTAAAAGTTTCAAATTAAAAGAAAAGACTAGTTTTAAATTTTATTTTACTAATATAACAATACAATAACTAAATAGAGCACACATTGAAGGTGAATACAATAAGATTAACAAACAGTTGCGCTGACCTCAACGCCACGCATATCGATGGTTGATAAACAGTAATAACTGCACTGTGGGGGTTTAAATATAGTATAATCATTTTAACATTTCAAAAGTTTTAATTTCGTAATATAATCATTATTAAATATTCAAGAATGAAATATTTTTCACATATAAAACGTTGGCAGTCATATGTTTTGTGCTACAATATGGGTGTAAAAGTATACTATGAATAATATATGAGCTATTAAGCAAAGTTTGAAAAGCCTAAATGTTTTACAGAGATGGCTGTTGTTTATGGCACAAACGGTAAACAATAATGTTTAAAGAGATGTAAAAACTAATTAATATGCAGATTGTTTACAGGTTCAGAGTGCGCCAACTGCTGGCAACTGTCGATGAGATGAGTATATTTGCATAAATATGCTGTAAAATCTAATTAATAAAAGAATTTCATCAGCAAACTTGATTGTAACACAATGGGTTGTACTTTACAAAAATCTTTGTATAAAAGGTTGGCAATTTTGCTACATTTACATTTCAGCTCTGCCAACTATCCGAAGATCCGACGTTTCACCATCTTCTGCCACTCTTTGCCAATCGCCATAGACTGCTCCTCTCTGCAAGTTTTTCTTAATTTTTAGAAAGTTGGATCTTTAGCGGAAATGAAGCGTGCTGTACTTGCTGATGTGACAAATGTTGTGCGCAAATCGCCTGAACCTGAAGTACCACGACCACCCACACCAGCTCCAAATTTTACAAGTTTTGGTATGAACCTTAACTTGTATTTTTTAAATCTTTAATTTAGATTCACCAATAAAGCAGATGGAGATTCTGAGAGAGAGCACTCCACCAAGGAGTGTATTAATGAGACCAATTTGTCTCTGCAAAACTTGTAGGGAATCATTGCAGGTTATAGACGAGTATCACTGTTTCAGCCTCTGTATAAAGTGTAGAGGAAGGAATGATGCGTTGGGTCTTTTGAAGGAATTTCGTCACTATAAGCCCGAAAATTTCTCTATTAATGTAAGCTTGCATATTTATTTATTTTCAATTTTATCATTTTTTAGATGCGCTCTTATAACACCATGACGTGCAAGCAGTTGTTGAACAATATGGGCTATATTGTTATATATGCAGATGAGGCTACTGTAAAGACTTTTGGTTATAAGCAGAAGGTATTCTACTTTAAACTAAGTCCAGAAGCACTCAACCTGAACATGTTTATCCGCTTTGATCCTTCATTTTGACTACAACAAGCACAAATAGTACAATTGGCGTTTTATTCTTGTTTTGTTATGTGGCATTTTTATATTCTCAGCCGTAACATTTTTTTTTCCAGTTCTTGCGAATATCCATCAATGGCTCATAAATTGAGGACGAATGATCAACCAACTGGTAAGAATTTGAAAATTTGAATAGTCTACATTTTTTTTTTTGCAGGTTGAATTGTTGTTTTGTATTTTGCTGGTTTTTTTATTGTTATATTATTCGATATATCAAATAAATCATTTATTATAATTACAATTGTTTATAACATTGAAAAGTTATACATTTAAATTTTCTGCATCTATTCATTCATTAAAGTTGTCGGGATATCCACTCCATTTTACAAATACTTGACGTTTACCGCTTCGAGTACGCTCTTTTAAACCTTTTTCTATATAGTACTTGTTACTTTTATTAGTAGCCAAGACAAGTTCAGGTTTATAGAATTTTCCCTTTATACGTTCACCATTATAATCTACAAGTTTATACACGGTTGGGTTTCCGGTTACAACCTCATCAATTGTGAATCGCCATAGACTGCTCCTCTCTGCAAGTTTTTCTTAATTTTTAGAAAGTTGGATCTTTAGCGGAAATAAAGCGTGCTGTACTTGCTGATGTGACAAATGTTGTGCGCAAATCGCCTGAACCTGAAGTACCACGACCACCCACACCAGCTCCAAATTTTACAAGTTTTGGTATGAATCTTAACTTGTATTTTTTGAATCTTTAATTTAGATTCACCAATAAAGCAGATGGAGATTCTGAGAGAGAGCACTCCACCAAGGAGTGTATTAATGAGACCAATTTGTCTCTGCAAAACTTGTAGGGAATCATTGCAGGTTATAGACGAGTATCACTGTTTCAGCCTCTGTATAAAGTGTAGAGGAAGGAATGATGCGTTGGGTCTTTTGAAGGAATTTTGTCACTATAAGCCCGAAAATTTCTCTATTAATGTAAGCTTGCATATTTATTTATTTTCAATTTTATCATTTTTTAGATGCGCTCTTATAACACCATGACGTGCAAGCAGTTGTTGAACAATATGGGCTATATTGTTATATATGCAGATGAGGCTACTGTAAAGACTTTTGGTTATAAGCAGAATGTATTCTACTTTAAACTAAGTCCAGAAGCACTCAACCTGAACATGTTTATCCGCTTTGATCCTTCATTTTGACTACAACAAGCACAAATAGTACAATTGGCGTTTTATTCTTGTTTTGTTATGTGGCATTTTTATATTCTCAGCCGTAACATTTTTTTTTCCAGCTCTTGCGAATATCCATCAGCTTATAACATTGAAAAATCATACATTTAAATTTTCTGCATCTATCCATTCATTAAAGTTGTCGGGATATCCACTCCATTTTACAAATACTTGACGTTTACCGCTTCGAGTACGCTCTTTTAAACCTTTTTCTATATAGTACTTGTTACTTTTATTAGTAGCCAAGACAAGTTCAGGTTCGTAGAATATTCCCTCTATACGTTCACCATTATAATCTACAAGTTTATACACGGTTGGGTTTCCGGTTACAACCTCATCAATTGTGAATAGCTCCATTGTATATCCAGACTCGTAGCTTTTTTCAAAGGTACGCCTATTTTTGCTTATGCGAACAGTATCACCAATTTTAAAGCGGCTTTTAACAGCTGGTGCATATTCTTCAATGAATATATTTGCTTTAACATCAATGGGCCGCATTTTTATGGAGCGGTTATAAGATTTGTTTGTTCCTTCAACCAAATCATCTAGGATATCAATCCAACGATGATTATTCTTGTAATAGAGATATTTCATCATGCGTGTTTTTAAAGTTCTATTTGCTCGCTCCACCATTGCAGCCTTTTGTGGTGAACTTGTAGATCCGTGCAGTATGGCAAACTTTTTGAATAGTTTTTCACAATGACTATTATAAAACTCTGTGCCATTATCAGTAATCAACTGAATTGGTATAAAATTCTTGAATAAATTTTCAAATGCTCTAGCAACCTCTATACCACCTTTAGTTTTCAAAGGCCTAACATATAACATGCGTGTATAAACATCAATCATGGTCAACATGTAAGCATAGCCGTCGTTTAATTTTTTATATTTTTGCATATCAACCAAATCTGCTTGCACTGTTAGAAATCGACCACAACCTCTAGTCTTTCTAGTCTGCATACGCATTCTGGTTGGTTTATGCCGTGTAAAAGTTTCAGAATCTTGCAAAAAATCATCAACTTGTACCTTTGAAATGCCATGTTTTCGTGCTTGCGATAATAAATTCTTGGCTGATGTATATGAAGCTGGGTTTTTTATATCGTAATAAATGCTCGCCAAAATATCATTTCCATAATCTAATGTAGAACCTTTTACGACCTTGGCCATTCTGTGAGTCTCCTTCTTGTGGTGTGTAATATGATTCGGCGGCAGTATCAAAAGTCTTTGACCCTTCACTTTTGAGTGTACGAACCGGTGATGGTGAATATCGAATAACAGCTTTACGATGACGAGGCGTTCTAGGTAATATAGTAGAGTCCAAGTCTGTAACAGCCGGTTCAGCTCTAGTTACAACATCAACTGAATCATTGTCAGCCGACTCTCTTCTAGTTTGTTTCTTGTTAGAACTAGGTACGCCTTTACTGGCTAAAAACTTTGACAAGACTGAAAATCCATTGGGCTCCGTTTTTGTTTTATCCATTACAAAATCTAAAATTTTTGTAATATTCGTGTTTGGTACAGCCTCATTATTAATCACAAGTTGATTACTCTTGTTTGTGCGCACCTCTGGAAATTTCTCCCACAAATTGTTATACTTTCTTGGCAACTTGTATTCTGGCAATAGAGTTGGATCAGCATTTTCCACTTGTACTGATATGGGCGCATCTATACTTTCTCTATAGTTTTTGAGACGAGCAATCAAGTCTTCGTATAGTTCAGCCTTTTTATAGTCGGGTATAGCTCTTTTTTCTTGGAAAAGCTTGAGCTCTGCATCAAACTTGTCTATATTAATTGTTTCCTCGTCGACAGGAATTAGTCGATATTAATGGTTGAGCTTCATGATTTAAAACCAAAATAGGCAATACCACATGTAACTATTGTTTTCAATTGTTTGTGTGAAAGCGTTGCCAATAATGATTTAGCCTTTTCCGGTGTGCGTATCAAAGCTATTTGACGTAATAATGAAGATATAGGCAAGAGGGTTTTATATTCCTTGTTAGTTAAAAGAAAATTATTATTTTTCACAATATTAAATACAATTTCAACAATAATTACAATTTGTGCAAAAGAAAATGAGGAAACAGAACAAGGAGTTTTGGCGCAAGAAGACAAAAAGTTGAAATTTGACAAAATACGACCACTCATTGAACAAGCACTTTAAACACTAAACACATTTCTGGCAACATAAACAATAGGGTTCTCCGCTGTTATATCAGATAGTATACGCTGCTTCTCACTTGTTAAAGGGTGATTGTCAATCAGTAAATGACTATAGGGAGTAGACATTGCATCATCATACGCCTCTAGAGCATTTTTGAAACGTGGCCCAAATAATTGCTGCAGACAATTACGTATTTGTAATATATCTGAATGACTTTTCATCAGTATTATATATGTACTATTGATTCGACTGGTCCTGTCCAGTTGAAATGCCGCTTGCACAAGATTAAACACTGCCAAATTCCAGTGATGAGCCCATACTGTAAAAATGTTGTTGAGTAATTCCTTTGCTGCTTTATTCGATGAAAAAAAGTTCATCAAATCATCCAGCACTAGTATAGTATTTACTCCCTTTTGTTCTTTTATCAAATCAGGATCAGGAGGCCCTTGAATAATTATTAAACGCTCATCATTTATTGGTACACCTGACGATGACCCACATTGACTGAACCAGAATATTCTATCAATGGGGACGTTGAAAAACTTTTCAGTATTTTCGCATATGTGCTTTATGAGGGTTGTTTTACCGCATTGGGTTGCCCCTATTACAGTTGTCTGACTGGGTAGTTTGAAGCTGAAAACCATAATAAACCACTTGTAAATGTACCTAAAATGCAAATGATTTCATTTGCAATAGTGTACACGTATCAAGTGGTGGTTTGTCATGGATGATTTTTACATTACTCTTTCATCATCAGTTGACTCTGAAAAAAGTAATACATCATCAGTGTTTCTTACCAGGTTACCTGAAACACTAAGGCTACGCAATAATAGATATTGCATTGGGCTGACAGACATCATTTTTCCTTGTTCTATATTAAATGTTCAAAAAGATTTATCTTATACACTACGTTTTTCCAATAGAAAATTTATTCTGCACTTGCCTAAAGGCAACTATGCAAATGGTGATGAAATAATACGCGGAATCAATGCTGGAAGAGAATCATTTATCGCCAACAATACAAAGCCTCTTGGAGCTGAGGAAGAAGCACGTATAAAAAGTTTAATAGATAAAGATGAAGATGTAAAAAAATGGTATAATAATCGCCAGGCTGAGGCTAAGCTAGTGGAGGAAATGCTCGCAGACGCCACATTTCAGTTTAACAAAACATTGCAGCGCATAGAGTTTGTAACAAGCAAGCGACTATTAATGAATGCAAAGCTTGGTGATGATTTTGCATATTTTCTTGGTTTTGAAAATAAAAACATAAACGATACAATAATAGCCAGGCGTCCCATTGATTTTTCAAATAACATTAATACAATGTATATATATATTGTGATATTGTAGAATATTCCATTCTTGGTAATGTGAAAGCTAATTTACTTGCATGTTTACCTGTACCACCTCCTACTGAATTTGGTAAAATGATTGCCAAAACATTTAATCCTATTCGTTATGTACCAATCACTAGACAAACACTCGATACCATACGTATTGAAATTTTAGATGAATTTGGTGGTCCTATGCAATTTAATTATGGTTCTACAGTTGTTACATTACATGTTAAAAATATGAAATAAACGTTTTATTCAACAGTTATACAATACCACATTTTTATTTTCGAAGGTTTAAAAGATAGTTTAGGGCAGTTTTGTTTGTCGCTCGGCTCGTGTTGTGAATGTTCTCCGTCACTATTGCTGCGGCATCTTTTTGATTGGGTTGAATGTACAAACTCCTCAGCTTTTTCAAAGGGTTTGCTGGTATCATTTCCATCACCATCTTCACCATTCGTTCCATTATTTTTATGAATACGCCGAATATGACGCTCACAATTGAATCTTGTTCCAAAAGTTTCACTACAATGAGGGCACAAACGTCTACGAACACCATCCAAATGTCCATATTTTTGAATAAAGTCAACATTACTGATATAATTGTTACATATGGGTTGAATCCCTGCATGTCTTTTCAAAACGTGATCACTAAAATGCTTGGTTGAAGAAAATATTTCCTTGCATGTACCACAATATTTGTTACATAAAAGTTCCATTAGAGGAAAATGAAAAACGACCACACGCAATCAACCCACTTTTATATAATGAGCAATAATATGACTAGTGTTGTACAAAAGCCCAATCCCAATGCTATACTTTTAATAAATGGCACTGAAATACATTTCAACATTCTCCTGTATAAAGGCGCTGGTTTAGATTGCTCCAACGTGTATTTGACACATAATTCACAGTGACAAGGAATATTCATAACTGATCACGTAATGTAGCAGGTTATTAATGACAAATTTCTTATATAGTAGCCAATTTATAGTCGAATACTTTATGCATAAACGCTTTAATAAAGACATCATCATTTTTCAATAGTTTAAAAAATGAACAAATGCTTTCAAATGAATTACCAGCCGACAACATTAGTATTACAAATACCACATAGCCACCACAAGTGTATTCAATTAAACGTTGTGGTTTGTAAGTATTAATTTTTACCTTTTTATATTTGGCCAGATAATTTTGAATGTACTTGTTCATTTTATATCCCAAGCTACAGAAAAAATAGGCTTGCTTGTTACGGACAAAGATGACCTGCCAATGTGTGCCTGGCTTATCATGTGTGTCAGTATTTACGACAAGTGCAAAGTTTTTACGACGCGTTTTGGGTAGAGTATTAGCGCTATATACACCGAGGAATAGTTTCCGAGTGCTGGGGACAGATTGTAATAGTGATACTATTTCAGACGAATACATTTTAGTAGAATGATCTAGTGTAACTTTTGTATTGCGCGCGTGCGGTTCGATATGCCGCACCTCCTTTTGGATGTCAACTCTATTCAATGGACAACACTTTTAAATCAACAAATGGGTGGCGCCCCATTTAGCGGAATGATGTTTCAACGTGGAATGCAGAGGGGTCATGGTTTGGGTGGTATTTTGGCAACTTTGGCATCATTTCTACCACGCATCATTCAATCACCTATAGCCCAAAATCTCATCAATGCCGGAAGAAACGCCTTATCCAGTGCTGTAAGCAATAGTCCAGTTGTAAATTCACCTCTTGGCGGACAGTTGCTGAAAACTGGTAATGAAATTGTCAATGGGGTGCTGAAAGGCGATAATATCAAGGAAACTCTTAAAACAGCCGGCCGGCAGGCTATACGAGATCTTACCGGTTTGGGTAAGCGGCGACAACGCAAAACCACAAAACCTCATAAGCGGTTGTGCATCACTCATGAGAGGTCGTTTCACATTTAAATGGCTAAATTGATAGATTAAAAATCAGCACAAGCCCTTTTACCTAATATTAACTATGGTGATATACCAGCGTCGGCATTAGGTGTTGAATCCACTCGTACTGTACAAGTCCCTTTGAAAAATACTTTTCTTCCTCAAGGACCATGGGAATTTGTTATAGCTCAAAATTCCAAATCATTCCTCAATCTGAGAAGATGTTGGTTGAATGTAAAATTTAAAATTGTATTCACAAACGGTGATCCAGTACCAGACAACCTTGTTTTTGCACCATGTCAACAATTTGCTGCTAGTTTAATACATTCGTATCATTTGAAAATTGGTGATGTTAGCGTGTATGACTCTACCGTGAATCATGCCTATAAAACATATATCGAGAATATTTTAATGTATAGCAACGATGTTAAAGAGAGCAAACTTGCCATATCAGGCTATTATGCTGATAGATATATAGATAATGCATCCAGTGCTGGATTTAGAACGCGTCAAGCGCTTGTAAAAAATGACATATTGTGTGAGATGACTGCTCCCGTCAGTATCGACCTATTTAATCAAGAGCGACTGTTTGTAAACTATTCAAAAATGGAGCTAACTGCATATCCAAACCGTGATAACTTTTCAATTGACACTCTAGGCTGGAATAATGAAAGCAAAGATGCTGCAATGAAGGAGGAGTTTCCAAACCTGAAAATAGATATCAACGATGTGCACTTGCTCATTCAAGAGTTTGATCTAAACGCTGGATTAGCTATGGCTATAGAAGATAAACTCGCAAAGGATCGAATACACTACCCCATGACATCAGTGAAAATGCGCTCTTATTTCATAGAAGGAGGCCGCTTGGATTCACCTAATAATATATTATTCACGTCTCATACACCAAAACGTGTTGTAGTAGGTCTTGTCGGCGCACACGCTTATAATGGTACTTTTAAACATTCGCCATTCAACTTTAAACCGTTTGATTTGAAAAATATATACTTGACGCTCAACAATAGGGTAATACCTACCCGTCCTTATAATTTAGAATGGCGATCTTCCTATGCCACAGCATATATTGACATGCTGGAAGGTGTGGGACTTGGTTGTACAGATTCATCCAATGGTATTACACCAGCAATATATAAAGCTGGTTTCACATTTTTTGTATTTGATATTTCTCTTACTGTGCATTCGTCAGAGTTATTTGATGTTATACGACACGGTAATGTAGCCTTGAAATTGGAATTTGGTCAACAAACGCCGCAAGAGGGCTTATATGCAATTGTTTATGCAGAGTATGACTCTATTCTTTCAATTGACAACAATCGTGCTCCATATATTGATACCAGTTTGTAATGTATGTAATAAACTCTTTGAAACATTTGATGAGAAGAATAAAATTTATTAATACAACTATACATAAAAATCTATAAATACAACCATATACAAATATACACGCAATAATAAAATTTATAAATTCAAATATATTAAAACTTATTCACAATAACCGTAGGGTAAAGTACTATAACCTTGTAGATAACAAAGTTTATCCATTACGACTCTAGTACTTTTTGTCATATCCATTGTGGATATGGCACCGAGTTGCCTCTTTAACAAGGTTGTATTGGTTTTTAAAACCAATTTCTCTCCATCCATAACGAGTCCGCGAACCAGTCGCTCCATACTTTCAAAGTTTACCACTGATGCTGCCGAGTGGTCCAACGTCTGAAAATTATAAAATTTTTTGAAAAGTCAAAGCTCGTTCTTACCACTCCCTTTGCCTTTGTTACATATTTTACATCACCAGCTGCATTTACAAGTTTATAACTATAAACGTTTGCTGCTGGTGACACAAACTTGGTCATTGACCAACCATCGGGTATTTCAGAGGTTAGTTTACCTAACCATTCACCCTTCATATCCTCAATTGGATCTGGCTCATCCAGGCACCTTTGATAAATTAGTGAATCCGTGTCTAAATAATGTAAGTTTAAATTGAATACAAAGTATAAAATTACCAGTGTACACCAAATTCTTTCCAATTTTCTCCATTGCCTTATACAATAGTAGCCTTGCATGAGCGGTTGTATAGGCCGCAATAGCTACATTTGTAAAAGGCGGTGGTGCCAAATGTGAATCCTCTGGTACTGTTGTGCAGTACGCAACATTATCCACATATTTGAACCCAGTGAGTTCCCTTGCAGGATCAGTAATGATCCTACCAATTTCTGGGTCCTCAACACCAATAATCTTGGTTTGGGCTTTATCAGGTCTTTGACCCATTTTACCCCAGACACTATAAGCAAATTTGTAATGTATTGTTTTAAAAAGTTTACAAACCTATTTATTTATTGGTTTAATGTTCAATATTACAGGTTTAACGAAATGAGCAAATAGTTGTGTAGTAGGATGTATAAGAACCTTACAATAGGAACAGGAAAAATAGGAAACATTATAAAACATAGTTAGGGAGAGAATGATCTGAGAATGAGTTGCAGTGAGCAGTTTCTTTCAAATTTTTCCAGTGAGAACAGGGGGTTTTGTTCAGCGAATTGCTGACCTCCGGTTGGTAGTTGTTAGGTACGGAGGTACTCATGATTTGAGCCGAGCCCGTTCTAACAATAGGAGGTAACTTGCATTCAATCCGTATGACTCATGTCTATAAGATTTGAAGCGAAGTAACAAGAAGTGTAGAAGGGTTGGAAAAAAAGAAATGAAACTGTTGCACTGAGTCATAATCAGAAAAACATTGAAAGGGAAAAAAACAAAAACGCGAAGAGTAATATGAAAAAAAAAACAAAGAGATTATAACCAAGAATGAACTTAACTACATAAAAATGTGGAAGGATCATGTTGTGAGCCTCGTAGGGCATTGTAGAGGTGTTTCTTGAAGCTTCCGATTTTTGTTTGTTGAATTAGGTTCTCAGGTAAGGAATTCCATGCCTTTATAGCTCTGTATTCGATGCCGTTTCTTGAAGTGTTTTTCCGAAGATTCGGAAAAACAACAGTCCATTGGTGTCTACGTAGAGAGTGAGAAAAAAGTTTAATTTCAAAAATTCTGAATTCTGCCTCAGCTTTAATATGGTTAAAATAAAATAAAAGATCGGTTACCAGCCTTCTGGTTGATAGATCTTCGGCTTGAAGAGTGGTAAGCTGATCGGCGTAGATAGAAAAAATTCCTGCCCTACAAAAAACTGCACGCAAAAACTTTTTCTGTACGTTTTCTATACGAGCTTTGTTTTTGTTATCCTGTGGTGACCATACGACTGATGCGTACTCAAGAATAGGACGAACATAGCAACAAAAAAGTCTAAACATTAAGACCGGTGATCTAGAATGAAAACAACGTAGGATAATGCGGCATTTTTGAGCTGCCAAGTTGCTAACATAGTTGATGTGACTACCAAATGATAAGTTTTGGTCTGTTAAAACTCCGAGGTCTTTATAGCTTGATGCTAGAGACAAAGGGAACTCACCGAAAGAAAACGTTTTTTCAATGTTTTGAGATGAGCTATCATCAGAAAACACCATTATTTTAGTTTTGCTTGTGTTGACTCTCATTCCGTTGTTGTTACACCAATCATTAAAAGAATTGAGTGCATTTTGAAGACTTACCCGGTTAGTGCTGTACAGCTTGAGATCGTCAGCAAATAAAGTGGAATGAACGTCATCAGGGAGAAAAGATGTGATGTCGTTGATGTAAAAAAGAAAAAGAAGAGGGCCTAAAACAGTACCTTGGGGAACGCCACACAATAAATTGGTAGAGTTGGAGAGAGAATTATTGACCAAAACTGAGTAAGATCTGTTTGTGATGAAATTTTTGAGAAATGATAGAAGAGAGCCACGCACACCAATGGAGTGAAGTTTGTGGATGAGTATAGAGTGATTGATGAGGTCAAATGCTTTTGAGAAATCTATGAATGCAACAAAAACTGGTAAGTTTTTATCAATAGATGATCTCCAAGCAATATGACTGCTGATAATGGCTGAAACCGTATTACGCTTAGGAAGAAAAGCGTGTTGGTTAGAAGATATTGAACCGGTTGAAATGCCAAAGTTGAGAAGGGGAGAGCTTATAAGACGCTCAAAAACCTTGGAGAGACTAGGAGTAAGAGATATAGGACGATAATTAGAAGGAGTAGAACGATTGCCGGATTTGAAGATTGGTCGAATCCAAGCTTTTTTCCAAGCAGGAGGACAGGATGAGGAAACGAGAAGATTGTGAAAAATGAAAGCCAGTGGGAGAGTGAGAGAGAAAGCGCATTGTTTGAGAAAGTAGTAAGGAATTCCGTCCGGAGAAGTTGAAACTCTAAGAGGAAGATGAGAAAGAACCTTGTAGACTTTGTCCGGAGAAATATCTATGAAGTCTATGGTAGAAGAAAAAGCAGGGGAAGGATTTATTTTTTTGAAAGAAGATCCTGGTTTGACAAAAAAAGTATCTGCGAAAACAGATGCTTTATCGCTGTCGGATGAGTACGTGTTGTTTTTACATTTAATGGTGGGGATATCTGAAGTGCATGCTCCAAGACGAGCTCTGCAAAATTGATAGAAAATTCTAGGGTTGTTGAGAGCTGCGGTTTTCTCTTCTTCAGAAGCAGATTTAAGTTTCAGAAGTCTATCAAGCTTGATAGTCAGTTTTTTGCGATGAAGTTCGTCTCGGGGGCAGATAGATGAACTAAGTCTGCTGATAAAACTAGAAAGACTAGCAATTTCTTTATCGATTTTGTTCTTTCGTTTTGGCTGCTTATAGGGAACAAACCTGTTAATGACAGAGTGAATAATTTTGATAAATTTTGTGTAGGAGTCTAGAGGAGTAAGAACGGAAAGTTCCGTAGCAAAGTCGATGCTGGCAAGGTGGTGGTTAATTATGTTGTAATCCGCCCGAAGAAAATTGAGTTGAGCAAAATTTGGTAAAGAAGAATTGATAGGTGAAACAACGGGAGGAAGAGACAAATCCGATCTGACAGAGTTGCTGAGTATAGAAAAAATGACAGAGTAGTGGTCGGAGTTACCTAAAGGGGAGAAACGGACTATGTTACTGACCATAGTAGAATTATTTGTGATGATGTAGTCGAGAATATATTTTCCCCGGGTAGGAAAATTTACCAGCTGATCCGAACAGCTATCTTTCAAAAATTGAAAAATAGATCCACTGGTGGGAGACGGGCGGGAAGATTCAGAAAGATCCCAGTTGATGTAGGGAAAATTTAAATCACCTGTGATGAGAAATGAACGGTTTTTTATATGGCCAGTAAGATCTGAAAGATAATGAGAAAAGTCGGAATGAAGAGAAGAGGGAGAGCGGTAACAAACCGAAAAAACTGTGTTGATAGAAGAGATGAGTATGTTGATGAATTGGACGGAAGAAGATTGAGAAGAACAAGAAAGTAAGGTAGAGTTAATTGATTTTTTGATGAAGATAAGAGTGCCGCCGCCACGGGCTGTACACTTGTCGGCTCTGAATAGATTGTAATAGTTACCGAGCGGAATATGATTAGAGTTGAAATTGGGAAAAAGCCAGGATTCTGATATCGCAATGATATCAGGAGATGAAATATTATGGATAGTAGTAAGAAAATGAAATTTGTTGAGAATAGAGCGTGCATTATAACAATGAACAGAAAAATTAACAGGGACACAGGAACTGGACGTAGTTGACGGTTGTGAAGCCTTAACGAAATAACCTGTTCGTATCAGACTCAGGTTGAGATGTTATATTAGAACCGCTTTTAGATCTGGTATGGTACTCGGAATTGGTTTTAGTACAGCGTGGGGGATTTTTCCTCTTTCTGGGGCTCATTGAAAATCTCTCAACCGTAGAAAGAGGTTTGGATCTACCTGCTGAACGGCTATTTCTACCAGATTTAGAAGGCGGACTGGATATTACAACAGTGTCGGACACAGACGGACAAGGAACGATAGGGTCATTTTGGACCACAGGACAGAGACTGGAGACATTTTGAGAAGCATTAATGTTTGAGAGAACATGAATAGAGGGTGAAGTTGATTTACGAAGAACCTTGATAAGTTTAAGGTCGCGTACAAGGTAAATTGATTCATCATTGTCCAGATTTTTATTTTTAGCTTCCTCACGTAGTTTTTTTTCTATTTCTACCTCGAAAGGAAGATAGTCGCGGCGAATAAAAGTTTTTGACAAACAAGCAAAGCATTTCGCTTTGTTGGACTTAATGATATCAATAATTTTGTCACGTAAATCAACTGTTGAACATGAAATTACAAGAGGACCAAGAGATTTAGATTTTAGAGTTGAACGGGTTATAGTAATTTGGTTGCTGTTAATGAGAGAAGTCAAAGTAGAGTCGTTAGATTTTTCAACGACAAGTTTTAGGAGAGAAGTGGGGTCCGAGGGTAGTTCGGATGAGTCGTGGGGAACACGAAACCACACCGCTCTATTCAAACGATAGGAAAACTTTGACTCCTCAGATCTAACTTTTTGAACCTGACACAGAACAGTAGAAGAGGATGATTGAGAGGTAGAAGTAACAATAGATTTTGATACATTGAGAAATTTCTTTTCTAAACCCTCAATACGTAACTTGAAATCGTCTTCGAGATTTTTAATACGCATTTCACGGCGCGGAATGAGGTCACGGCGCGGAATGAGGTCACGGCGCGGAATGAGGTCACGGCGCGGAATGAGGTCACGGCGCGGAATGAGGTCACGGCGCGGAATGATCTTCTGCTGCCTCTTCATCGGCTTTCCACATTCCCACAACTGTTGCTCTAGCCAGGCAATGAGTGTCAGTGTTTTCAATTGTGCCAGGTATTTTGAGTTCGGCATCAAAATAGAAACCAACTCTACCTTCACCAGGCATCAGGCTTGGCTGCACCGGTCTTTCATCAAACACATACATTTCAATATTCATTGCCTAGCTAATTACAGCCTCTCGCTTTGATTGCTGTACCTTGCTGATGGCATTCATGATGGCAACGCCATCCAAATGCTCCCTTCTACGGAAATCCATAAATATGGATCCCTTTTCAAAGGATGGGTGCTCTATTGATAAACAAAATAGCGCTTTTTGTTTATCTGGCACACCACTTTCAGCAAGGCACCGATCAAGAAACTCATTAAATAGCCGCGGCATGACAACATGCATTGGCTCATTAATGGCTTCCAAATGTGGGAACGTGAGCGATCTAACGACCACGTTGGTGAACCGACCAGTTCGTTTTATGCGTCGGTGTGACCACTATAATACACACTTTTTATAATGGTTATACGCTTTTAATTTAAATATAAATAATTTTTGTTTATAACTTTTAATAAATTTACTTTTCTTTAAATTATTTTTATATGCTTTTATTAAAAATAAATGGCATTTGATTTTTAAATATAAAGTTTTTTCTTTTATAAACATTTGTTAATGTTTAAAAATAAATGAAAAGGTCAAGATGGTGTTTTATTATTTTACTAGTTCAAAATGTTTGAAATATTTATAATTTGTAAGAATTTAAAATTGGTTGAAAGAAAGATATAGTATATAGTGAGATGAAATGTAAAGATTTTAAAATGAATGCTGTTCAAAAGAATGAATATATAAGTTTCAAAATACTTGCAATTTGTTTGATAAAAGATATAGATTGAGATGAAATGTAAAGATGTGAGAGAGAGAATTTTATGAATGCAATTGAAAAAGAGAAATAAATTTCAAAATGTTTTCAAAATATGCAATTGGAGCAAGAGAAAAGTTCATGTTTCAAAAGATATATTATGAAATAATATGTAAATGAAAGATCGCACCTCTATTTTACAGACATCGTTGAATGTCGCTCCATATCCGACTTGCCCTCCACTGGTTGATGGGGTAGTAGGATCCCATTCGCTTAAAAAGAAAAAACTAAATGTTATAATTTTAAAATCGCTTACTCATCACTGTCATCCAAGGTTATTACTTCAATAACCCTTGATGATGAGGGCCCACTGTTAAAAGTGGGTGATGTGGGCTCACAGAGCTCGATCCCACCAGCCTCGGTAAACTTTATACGTTTACTAAAAAACAAAATATATATAAAGATTCAAAATTGTGTTAAATTACCTGAGCTGATTAATCTCTTCATAATCAAATCCTAGCTCTTCACATAAACGTTTATAACTAAAAAAAGAAAAAGTTTACAAACAAATAATCAAAAAGACACAACCTATTAGCAGCCATTGTACCTTGATATAATGAATACATCAGTCTACACATTGCTGTTGGCATTGTAATTTGTTATGTAACATGGATTTGGGTACAGCTGTCAAAACTAGCAGTTGCGATAAACTTTAAAATAAATAAGCATATTGAATACATCTGTTTTTATTGTCCCCGTCGGATTAATTTTTGTTATTAGTTCTTATTAAATTAACTTTATGCGTTTCATTGAGGTCAGCGCAACTGTTTGTTAATCCCGTCGTATTTACCTTCAATGTGTGTTCTATTTAGTTATTGTATTGTTATATTAGTAAAATAAAGTTTAAAACTAATCTTTTATTATAATTTGAAACCTTTACTTGTTACAATAAATATAATTAATAACAATTTGTAATTTCAAAAATTAATAATTTAATGTCGTTCTTATCGAATTAACCTTCGATATGGGTTCCATTAAATTTTGGTATTTCATATCGTTCTTATCGAATTAACCTTCGATATGTGTTCCATTAAATTTTGTATTTCATATCGTTCTTATCGAATTAACCTTCGATATGTGTTCCATTAAATTTTGTATTTCATATCGTTCTTATCGAATTAACCTTCGATATGTGTTCCATTGAATTACCCATAACAAGTACGGTGAACAAAACGATATACAAAACGATAAAAATTTTATTGATCTTCAAAAATACAAATAAAATAGTACAAACACAATACAATAAAAAATAAACAAAATAAGTAAACAAACATTATTAATAAATATAATAAAGAAATAGAGAAATAAATAAAATTTAAAAACAAATTTATATATTTAAAATTTAAATATAATTTATATATAAAATTTAAAGTTTAAATATAATTTATATATATAAAATTTAAATATAATTTAAATATTTAAAGTTTAAATATAATATATATATATATATGAAATTTAAATATAATTTAAATATTTAAAATTAAGATTTTTATTTTTACTTAATATATTTAAAAATAATTAAAAATATATACATACATTTGAAAAAGCATATTTAAATTTGATTTTAAAAAAAAAACATGCTTTAAATCATGACTTTTATATTTAAAAAAGGAAAATCCATGAACCATGATCCCAAAATATGATTTTAACAGCTGACGCTCAAAAATATATTTTTGACAGCTGACGCGCCCCAAAAGTATGTTTTTAGCAGCTGACGCCCCCAAAAGTATGTTTTTGACAGCTGTTTGGGGGCGTGGTTAGTAAATTTTGCACGGCTCTCTACTAATCCCAAGCCCCTACAATTTTTATGTTCAATAAAGTACATTTTTGAATATCTGATGTTCACAGAATATTTCCTAAATCAAAAAACTTTCATCAATGTTGAGTGAACAGTATTTATATCCAGATACATCAGATTTGAATGTAAGCTGTGTGCATAGAACATACCAGAATCGCAAGCCCCTACAATTTTCACGTTCAATGATATACATTTTCCAAATTCTGATGTTAAGGAATTAATTCTACGTGACTAAATCAAAATATTTCCATCAAGGTAGTGAAAGATGTTTTTATATCCAGATACACCAGATTTGATTGTAAGTTGTGTGCATAGAACATACCAGAATCGCAAGCCCCTACAATTTTCACGTTCAATGATATACATTTTCCAAATTCTGATGTTAAGGAATTAATTCTACGTGCCTAAATCAAAATACTTCCAACAAAGTTGTGAAAGATGTTTTTATATCCAGATACACCAGATTTGATTGTAAGTTGTGTGCATAGAACATACCAGAATCGCAAGCCCCTACAATTTTCACGTTCAATGATGTACATTTTCCAAGTTCTGATGTTTAGGAATTAATTCTACGTGCCTAAATTAAAATACTTTCATCAAAGTTCTGAAAGGTGTATTTATATTTAGATAGACCACAATTGATTGCTAGCCGTATTTACAAAAGAGACTAGAATCGCAAGCCCCTACAATTTTTATGTTCAATAATGTACATTTTTAAAATTCTGATGTTCACAGTATAGTTCTACGCGCCTAAATCAAAATATTATCATCAATGTTGAGTAAACAGTATTTATATCCAGATACATCAGATTTGATTGTAAACAGTGTGCATAGAACATACCAGAATCGCAAGCCCCTACAATTTTCACGTTCAATGATGTATATTTTCAAATTTCTGATGT
This sequence comes from Auanema rhodensis, assembly GCA_964057225.1. Lineage (NCBI taxonomy): Eukaryota > Metazoa > Nematoda > Chromadorea > Rhabditida > Rhabditidae > Auanema > Auanema rhodense. Next base: position 26,447,575 of record OZ059900.1, read on the forward strand.
TTAGGATTTAATTCTACGTGGCTAAATTAAAATACTTCCATCAAGGTTGTGAAAGATGTTTTTATATCCAGGTACACCAGATTTGATTGTAAGTTGTGTGCATAGAACATACCAGAATCGCAAGCCCCTTCAATTCTCACGTTCAATGATATACATTTTCCAAATTCTGATGTTTAGGAATTAATTCTACGTGCCTAAATCAAAATACTTCCAACAAAGTTGTGAAAGATGTTTTTATATCCAGATACACCAGATTTGATTGTAAGTTGTGTGCATAGAACATACCAGAATCGCAAGCCCCTACAATTTTCACGTTCAATGATGTACATTTTCCAAGTTCTGATGTTTAGGATTTAATTCTACGTGCCTAAATTAAAATACTTTCATCAAAGTTCTGAAAGGTGTATTTATATTCAGATAGACCACAATTGATTGTAAGCTGTGTGCATAGAACACACCAGAATCGCAAGCCCCTACAATTTTCACGTTCAATGATGTACATTTTCCAAATTCTGATGTTTAGGAATTAATTGTACGTGCCTAAATCAAAATACTTCCATCAAAGTTCTGAAAGGTGTATTTATATTCAGATAGACCACAATTGATTGCTAGCCGTATTTACAAAAGAGACTAGAATCCCAAGCCCCTACAATTTTTATGTTCAATAAAGTACATTTTCAAATATCTGATGTTCACAGAATATTTCTACGCGCCTAAATCAAAATATTTTCATCAATGTTGAGTGAACAGTATTTATATCCAGATACATCAGATTTGATTGTAAGTTGTGTGCATAGAACATACCAGAATCGCAAGCCCCTACAATTTTCACGTTCAATGATGTACATTTTCTAAATTTTGATGTTTAGGAATTAATTCTACGTGCCTAAATCAAAATACTTCCATCAAGATTCTGAAAGGTGTATTCATATTTAGATAGACCACAATTGAATGCTAGCCGTATTTACAAAAGAAACTAGAATCCCAAGCCCCTACAATGTTTATAACTTAAATCAGAATACTTCAATCAAAGTTTTGAAAGGTGTATTTATATTTAGATAGACCACAATTGATTGCTAGCCGTATTTACAAAAGAGACTAGAATCGCAAGCCCCTACAATTTTTATGTTCAATAATGTACATTTTTAAAATTCTGATGTTCACAGTATAGTTCTACGCGCCTAAATCAAAATATTATCATCAATGTTGAGTAAACAGTATTTATATCCAGATACATCAGATTTGATTGTAAACAGTGTGCATAGAACATACCAGAATCGCAAGCCCCTACAATTTTCACGTTCAATGATGTATATTTTCAAATTTCTGATGTTTAGGATTTAATTCTACGTGCCTAAATCAGAATACTTCCATCAAGGTTTTGAAAAGAGTATTTATATTCAAATACACCACAATTGATTGCTAGCCGTATTTACAAAAGATACTAGAATCGAAAGCCCCTCCAATTTTTCTGTTAAATGATGTACATTTTTTAAATTCTGATGTCCACAAAATAGTTCTACGTGCCTAAATCAAAATGTTTCTATCAATGTTAGGTGAAGTGTATTTATATCCATTAATATTAGGTACCGGAAAAAGTAATCGACGTTTCAAATTCAAATAGTTATTTTTTATATATTTGGCGGGATATAATAAGGTTCAAAAACGTCGATTACTTTTTCCGGTACCTAATATTACTCTTCATTGCGAGTGGTAATATATTTTTTGGAAAAAAGTTTTCAAAAAACTTCATTAAAATTTATGTTTTTATTTCAAGTTATCGCTCATTTCTCATGAATTTTGTTTGTGTTCAATTTTTCCGGAAAAAAAAATAAAACAATTTTGGTTCAATATGATGGTTTATTGAAACAAAAAAGTAACAAATAAGAAAAATTAAATTATGTTTTATTCGTGATGTTGTATGTTTCACTTATTATTCCTCCGACTCTGCTATTGATCAGATCTTTAATGAGTTTGAAGCTTCTTCCGTGTTGAAGTAAGAATTTTCGGATTCTGGTAACATTGCATATTTTGAAACTCGTATATATGGATCATTTCATGAAGCAGGACACTAATCAACAATTTTCTGTCGTTAGAAAATTTATGTTCACCTTTTTTCGTTTGTGGTTGAGAACTTTCGAAAAAATGATTGCAGAACAAAGTTAAGAGAATGTGATTATTGTTTCGCACTGTTTCTGCTAGTTTCGTTGAACATCTGTGCATAACATTGCAATAAATCTTGATAGGGAAGCCAAATATTGATCCAGCAAAAAAGTGGAAGTCCAAGTATTTGCACATTTCTCTTATTTTGTCTTTGTCTGTGGCATAAGTAGGGCACAGCTGTTTCTCCATGATATTAGTCATTATATCAGCAAAAGAATCGGTTGTTAGAACAGGCAATTCCAGATGTAACGAGGAATAATCGTATACCGCAGCTCCTTCTGCCTTTTCCAACTTTTCATATTCTTCTTGCGGTAATTCTTGGAATGTTCTTTTTATCCCTGACTGACATGAAAGGACAAAGCAGATTTCGAAGACGTAAGTGCTTCTCACTTTTTTCTCCTTTGATAATTTGAAAAGAGTATTCATTCTCAATAAAAAAAACATATATTATTTGACATTAAAATCTTACTTTTGGAATTGAGTGAGGAATGTTGTTTTTTCACTTTGATTCGACCGAGTCTCCAAGCTCTTCAAGTTGAAAATGACAAATAAGTTGAAAGCGCTACACGTATCACGCTTAATTTTCATTTATCATTTTGAGTAGCGGTTGTTCACGAGTTGAATGAATTTGATTTTTTTCTTCTCAGTTTGCAATTTATTATTTATATCGCATGTTTTAGGAAATGTAGCACATTATTCTAGGACCAAAAATGAAAATTTTAGAATATTTAATTTTTCATAAAAATCGAACAAAATAAATAAGTTGAGCCCGCCGCAAAACATGATAATTTTTTTTTATCTTTTTCGGGAAAACTGAATATAGTATATGATGAAACAAGAATCATGGAAATTATGGAAGAATTTTTCCAATATTTATAAATTCTGCTTTCTTTAGTTTTCAAATAATTTTCTTGAAATAATCACAAAGTTCTGCTGCACAACAGTTTTTTTAATCTACATTTTCAGATGGAAGAATTTCTTCCGCGATGAAACATGAAATATGGCCGTGATAATCAACGTCAGATCTCAGGTGTCTTCTCTCCAATTTGATATATTCAATTATTTATAAAGTATTTATTTTCAATCAATTGTCTTAACTGCTAAAAAAGAATTATGTGATATATTCAATGGTTTATACATAACCGTGGAAAAAATTCTTTCATTGTATTTATCTTCAAGTAATTGTTTTAACTTCCAAAAAAAAGTTTGAGATTGAATTAATTGTTCATACATAACGGTGGAAGAATTTCTTCCATAGTATTCATTTTTAATTAATTGTTATTGCTCTAGAAAAAATTAGGTAATTTATTTAATTGTTCATATATATCATTGTTTGTTTACCTATATCGTGATGAGAACAAAAAATAATTATGGAAGAAACTTTCACGTTTTTTTTGTAAATGGAAGAAATTCTTCTACTTTTGATACAACCAAACAATTTTTCATCTAAATTAGTTCAAAATATACTTTTTTTTATAAATTCAATTGTTTTCATACTAGGTGTGTACAGCTCGAAAGCGAATATGAAAAAAATTTATTCAACAAATTTGCGAGAAAAATTTGAACCTGAATGATTATATTGAGATCATTTTTGTGAAAAGAATGAAATGTTAATAACTGATCATTGTAAGAAAAAAAATAAAATAATTCTAATCTCAGTTTAATTCCACAAAAGGGACATCTATTATATAATTAGGATTAATTTTCAACACTGTTTCAAATGCTTTTCCTCTCCTCCATTTCGGTTGAGATTTCAATTCGGTTGCTTTGCCAATCCAATGTATTCGTCTCATGAACGCTGTCAACTGAAACCAAATGTAATTTTTAACCTTTTTGGGAACTCACTGTTATATGATCATTCCCAAACCATTGCGAAGGTTCTATGTTCGAAATAAGAAAGATATGATGGGCTTTTATGACACAACTTGAAAATTTAACGTTCAATCTGAAAAAATGGGTTTAGTAATACTATTTTTGTATTCAACACTTACCTGCAGGTACCATCATTACACATCATTAAGAGCTGTTTTCCTGTCATGTACCCACGTTGTTCGAACTGTTCAACTTCATCAATTATAATTCCATTTTGCTTGTTATATTCTATAAATTATTTTTTTTATCGGAACAAAGTTGAAACTCACTTTCAAAATAACTAGTACAATCAGCAGATGTTGTATACACAGATCCGGCAACTTTTTCTGAAATAGTTCTTTCAAATTTGAAAATTAATTAAAAAATTTATACCGAGATACTTCTTAGCAAAATAAGATTTGTCTGCTCCAGAATCTCCGTAGAGTATATATACTCGTACATCCTTTCTATCACATTCAGCATCGTCAACAAGGGATATTAAGTGTTTTAATTGTGATTGATGCCGCATAGCTACATCATAACGCAATTCCATGCAGTTCTGAAAAAAATAATATTGCTCGAAAAACTTATTACTTACCGTCAACTTCCAGCTGTTTTTTTGTATTTCGGTTTCCATTATATAGAGATAATGAAGAGATATGTCGTTTATCACAGTTCCTAAAATGTTTCATATTTTTGTTAATCAGTAATATTTTTGAAATTAAAAAACCTTGATAGCTGATGACATCTTCCGCCATTAATTTTCTCATTCTTTGAAGTTCTCTTTAACATTGAATGGGTGTCAGTTTGATCATTGTTTCTTCTTCATTTTTGTTCACATTCACGAGATGATTGAAAAACGAGGATATCACTTTTCTTTTTGTGATAGATTCAAAATGCAAAATTATCTGAAAATAGAAAAATGGATAAGCATTCAGGAAAAGATTGTGATAACTTACATGTACTGTATTATCGCAATTTTTGGGAAAACCGCATTCAATTGCCCGTATTTTGAACGAATTGACGTTCACAACATGGTCACATTGTTGTTCTGAAAAACAGAATTTTAACCATTTTCCAAACCTGTTCATTTGTAGTGTTGTTGTGAACTGAATTAAACAGAAAACACTTATCATCACATCGAAATTTGACGGTTCCTTCGTAGCGTTTATCTACAGAAAAAGTTTTAAATATCAAGCCTAAATGTTTCACCTCTTTAATAATTGTTTTGATTGGTGCGTTTAACCAGTCGACATTGTTCGAATTGTCAAAATCCATAAATTGTTCGTTTCCGATTAGTTTCTCCAAATAATCTTCTTCCTCTACAACTTCTACAATATTATAGTTGTTGATTCCTGAGTGGGTTGGTGCCGATTCGCCATTTGCTGAAATTCTATCAGCGAAAAAGCTGGTAATTGCATTTCTGCAAACAATTTTCATTTCATCAATCCTATAACTACTGTCTTGATTTTGCAACATAAGTTTTTCTGAAATATTTTTATTTTTCTGTTCGTGATATAATGCGATTTCATTCATCTGAAAACAAAATTTTTACATTTTAAATTTCTTGAACACAATGCTTACTTTTTGGTTTGATGGGTTTTCCTCTAATTCCTCTGCAACATTTTCCTCAATTGAAGTTTCGAAAAATTGTTCAGTACCAACTATTGTATTATTGAATTCAGTCTGAAATTGTAGAAACCTATGCGTAAAAATGTTTTAAAACTCACAGAATGTGATACATATTCAGCATCTTTGTCCGCTGCCCGATCTAGAAAATTATATTGAGCAGCTTGAGAAACTCCATTTATGAAGCGTCCTGTATATTCCATGTTGTGGAAAAAATGAGAGCAATGTGGTTTGTTTTAATTTTTTTTTCTTTGGCTTTCGAATTTTCTCTTTTATACCATTTATTGAACTGTCTGTTAAGATAATGATTTATGGAAAATTGTAAATAGATTGTAAAATTGTCAAGTTTATTAATTCATAATGCATGTACGCAAACGCTTCAAAAGAATCAATTGCACCCCAAGTGTATCATGCATTTGTTTCTGACACATGTCTCATTTTAGTATGAGAGTATTTGATGTATGCCGCCACAACTCTGCTTATAGCAATCTTTTTTGGTTTCGAGAATATTTTCTGTTTGTAGATTTTGTTGATTGAAGATGAAAACAACTGGATATTTATAAATTTTTAATATTTGCTTTTCCATAATTTATGTTTTATATTCGCTACAACAATTTCTGTTTTCATATTTGCATTTCATTTATTATTTAAAACTTTACGAATGGATATTTTTCACGAATGTATACAAGCAAAATTCCAGTTATGAATATTTGGTTTTCCTAAATGAGAAAGACCATTTTTGAAAAAAGGCTTTTCATGGAAGAAACTCTTCCATCAATTAATGTAATTAAATGAACTTTCGATTGGGAAAAATCTTCCATTAATTGATTGCACTGCTGTTTTGAATCATAAATAATTTTAAATAATTATCGATCTATTAGCTTTTGAGAAAATTGTTCAGATCGAAAAGTCACTTACATAAAAATTCTATGACAATCAACAAGTTTTGCCGATAAGTGACATGATATTCATTTATTATTATTGCGTTTAGCATAATCAAAAAAAGATTAAAAAATTTTGAGTTGTTCAAACTCTCTTACTGTTCATATAAGAATTTTGTTATTTGAAAAACTTTGTTTTATTATTTTATCACGTGTTGTTAAGATGACAATGTATTCTGTTTTGTTCAGCTCTTATTTGGTATCCGTAACTTAAAATCTGTGAGTTAATTTGTATTGTTCAGTTTCAGCTTTTGACAGATTTTGTTACCGCTGCCAGATGATGTCTGCTGTTTGTCCTACTTTGAGAGTATTTGAAAACATGGAAGATCGATATGTGGGTTCTGTTCAAATTATATTCAGAAATTTTTTTTCAAAATTAGGCATTAACACAGAAAAATAGCTTCGACAGAATAAGCAAGTTATTGCAATGGAATGATGGAGACAATTTAGCTATTGTTCTTTGTAGCTCTATACTTTTAAAATACGGCAGTATACATAAAGAAGTTCTTCAAAACTTTAAAGAACTACCTGATATTTTGATGAAAATGTACATAGTGAAGGTGAGAAAAAAATTTAATTCAGAACTTAATTCTACTATTCATTCTGGAATCATTTGCAGAAAGACATTGTTTGTAACCCATTTCTCTCCAATGAAGAAAAAATCAATCTTCTCACATTTTATCTTCTCACCCTACAATTTTCACGTTCAATGATATACATTTTCCAAATTCTGATGTTTAGAAATTAATTCTACGTGCCTAAATCTAAAGATTGAAACGTTGAAAAAACTTCCAATTGATATAAGAGAAATTTTATTGTTGTGGGTGAGTGTATCTCAAACGATTGAAAAATAATTGAAATTTTTACAGATTGTTTTGGAAACTATATGCGATTGTCCTTGTTTTAAAAAAAACAACAACATAATATTTGCTTTCTTAGAAGACGAGCTGTTCCATTCAGAAACCATAGATAAAACGGTATAAACTAACTTAAGTCATAAAGACAGGTTTATATTTATTCCAGAATAAGCTAAATGACTTCATTCTGCTTTTTTTCCAGCAATTGGTCGTAAGAATGTCTGAACAGAAGGTAAACATTTTTTCAAAAAATCTTATTGATGAAAACAAGACATCTTGTGTATGTGGATTACAATGGACGAAATTTGAAGACAGTTTCGCTAAATGGAAACTAGCAAGTCAACAGGAAGTCAATAATTTGAGGTCGAACTAACTTTTTTCTTTGATAATTTTTTGCTTTTCAGAAATGGAAGATTAGTTTATGCTTGTGTCAAAACAAGATATAAATTTATGAGATGGAAAAAAGTTTTTATTCATAGTAAAAATCGAAATAAGTCGTTCTATAAAGTGACAACCGAAAGGCATGGAATTCCAAGCAGAGACTGTATTCCTCTATGCGAATCTTGTTTGATTTATAGAATTCATTCAGAGACCAACCTGCGGTTTGAATTTTTTTCACAAAAAATTCAAACCGCAGGTTGGTCTCTGAATGAATGTATGCAATTAAACTATCAGAATGCTACAAAACATATAAAAGAGTTCACAAAAATGATGAACGAAGCAATAAACCCGTCGAGTGATCGAGAAAAGGTTAGAGTCTATGTATTAATTGGACCTTCGAGGACTGGAAAGAGCTACTTCGCGAAGAAATTTCTAGGAACTGAAAACACATACTTCTGCTCTGCTGATTGCACTAACTACTTCCAAGGTTTGCCAGATGTTATTTCATATTGAGCACAAAATTCAGATTATAAAAGTCAAAGGAATATAATAATCGATGAAGTTGACCAGTTTGGAAAAAAAGGATACATGTCTGGCAAACAACTATTATTGCTCTGCAATGACGGACCTTGTCGACTCAATGTGAAATTTAGCAGTGTTCAGATCATAGCTACAAAAATATTCTTGATTTCTAACAGACCTATCGACGAATGGTTTCCGAATGATACCATAACAGTTAAGCTAAATTACGAAACAGTTGTATTTTATTAATTGTTTTACTAACAGGAGGAAGCTTTTACAAATCGTATACACTGGAAGGGAAAAGCCACACGACAAAGAGAACAACCACATTGGAGCCATGGAGCAGCGATGGCCGAGGTATTGCGCTATAATGAGCAGGATATTGAAGAAGAGCCTCACGTTTTTTTTAATGTAACATACTCATGGAAAAAATATGTTCTTAGTTTAATGTTTCTGTTTGTCAATGAAAAAAATCTTGTCTGTTTCTAAATTTATGACATAGAAAAAATTTAAAATCTTGTCTGCTCCTAAATTTATGAGATGGAAAAAAGTTTTTATTCATAGTAAAAATTGAAATAAGTCGTTCTATAAAACTGAAAGTGACAACCGAAAGGCATGGAATTCCAAGCAGAGACTGTATTTCTCTAGTTGTGTAGTCTAGTTTTATTTTTCAGTTTAAATAGTTCACCGGTAAAATGTGTACCTTCCTGAGACTTGTTCGATGTACATTTCACCTGTGAAATGTGACTACGAATGAAAATCAGGTAGTTGTTTTTTTAAAATCAAAATAAGGTAGTTGTTTTTTTAAAATCAAAATAAGGTAGTTGTTTTTTTTAAATCAAAATAAGGTAGTTGTTTTTTTTAAATCAAAATAAGGTAGCTGTTCTTTAAAGTTTAACTAATGAAATAAAGTGTTAAATAACAACATAAGTCTATTCACACTCATGAATAATAAACCTCAGTTTTAACAGTTGACCGGTAAAATGTGTACCTTTTTCATACTTGTTCGATGCACGTTTCACCGGTAAAATGTGCACCTTCCGCGCCTAAATCAAATATTTTCATCAAGGTTAGGTGAACAGTATTTATATCCAGATACACCAGATTTGATTGTAAGTTGTGTGCATAGAACATACCAGAATCGCAAGCCCCTACAATGTTCACGTTCAATGTTATACATTTTCCAAATTCTGATGTTTAGGAATTAATTCTACGTGCCTAAATCAAAATACTTCTATCAAAGTTTTGAAAAGTGTTTTTATATTTAGATAGACCACAATTGATTGCTAGCCGTATTTACAAAAAAGACTAGAATCCCAAGCCCCTACAATTTTTATGTTCAATAAAGTACATTTTTAAATATCTGATGTTCACAGAATATTTCTACGCGCCTAAATCAAAATACTTCCATCAAGGTAGTGAAAGATGTTTTTATATCCAGATACACCAGATTTGATTGTAAGTTGTGTGCATAGAACATACCAGAATCGCAAGCCTCTACAATTTTCACGTTCAATGATGTACATTTTTCAAATTCTGATGTTTAGGAATTAATTGTACGTGCCTAAATCAAAATACTTCCATCAAAGTTCTGAAAGGTGTATTTATATTCAGATACAACAGATTTGATTGTAAGTTGTGTGCATAGAACATACCAGAATCGCAAGCCCCTACAATGTTCACGTTCAATGATGTACACTTTCCAAATTCTGATGTTTAGGAATTAATTCTATGTGCCTAAATCAAAATACTTTCATCAAGGTTGTGAAAGATGTTTTTATATCCAGATACACCAGATTTGATTGTAAGCTGTGCGCACAGAACATACCAGAATCGCAAGCCCCTACAATTTGCACGTTCAATGATGTACGTTTTCCAAATTCTGATGTTTAGGAATTAATTGTACGTGCCTAAATCAAAATACTTCCATCAAAGTTCTGAAAGGTGTATTTATATTCAGATAGACCACAATTGATTGCTAGCCGTATTCACAAAAGAGACTAGAATCCCAAGCCCCTACAATTTTTATGTTCAATAAAGTACATTTTTAAATATCTGATGATCACAGAATATTTCTAAGCGCCTAAATTAAAATATTTTCATCAATGTTGAGTGAACAGTATTTATATCCATATACACCAGATTTGATTATAAGTTGTGTGCATAGAACATAACAGAATCGCAAGCCCCTACAATTTTTATGTTCAATAATGTACATTTTTAAAATTCTGATGTTCACAGTATAGTTCTACGCGCCTAAATCAAAATATTATCATCAATGTTGAGTAAACAGTATTTATATCCAGATACATCAGATTTGATTGTAAACAGTGTGCATAGAACATACCAGAATCGCAAGCCCCTACAATTTTCACGTTCAATGATATACATTTTCCAAATTCTGATGTTTAGAAATTAATTCTACGTGCCTAAATCAAAATACTTCCATCAAGGTAGTGAAAAGAGTATTTATATTCAAATACACCACAATTGATTGCTAGCCGTATTTACAAAAGATACTAGAATCGAAAGCCCCTCCAATTTTTCTGTTAAATGATGTACATTTTTTAAATTCTGATGTCCACAAAATAGTTCTACGTGCCTAAATCAAAATGTTTCTATCAATGTTAGGTGAAGTGTATTTATATCCATTAATATTAGGTACCGGAAAAAGTAATCGACGTTTCAAATTCAAATAGTTATTTTTTATATATTTGGCGGGATATAATAAGGTTCAAAAACGTCGATTACTTTTTCCGGTACCTAATATTACTCTTCATTGCGAGTGGTAATATATTTTTTGGAAAAAAGTTTTCAAAAAACTTCATTAAAATTTATGTTTTTATTTCAAGTTATCGCTCATTTCTCATGAATTTTGTTTGTGTTCAATTTTTCCGGAAAAAAAAATAAAACAATTTTGGTTCAATATGATGGTTTATTGAAACAAAAAAGTAACAAATAAGAAAAATTAAATTATGTTTTATTCGTGATGTTGTATGTTTCACTTATTATTCCTCCGACTCTGCTATTGATCAGATCTTTAATGAGTTTGAAGCTTCTTCCGTGTTGAAGTAAGAATTTTCGGATTCTGGTAACATTGCATATTTTGAAACTCGTATATATGGATCATTTCATGAAGCAGGACACTAATCAACAATTTTCTGTCGTTAGAAAATTTATGTTCACCTTTTTTCGTTTGTGGTTGAGAACTTTCGAAAAAATGATTGCAGAACAAAGTTAAGAGAATGTGATTATTGTTTCGCACTGTTTCTGCTAGTTTCGTTGAACATCTGTGCATAACATTGCAATAAATCTTGATAGGGAAGCCAAATATTGATCCAGCAAAAAAGTGGAAGTCCAAGTATTTGCACATTTCTCTTATTTTGTCTTTGTCTGTGGCATAAGTAGGGCACAGCTGTTTCTCCATGATATTAGTCATTATATCAGCAAAAGAATCGGTTGTTAGAACAGGCAATTCCAGATGTAACGAGGAATAATCGTATACCGCAGCTCCTTCTGCGTTTTCCAACTTTTCATATTCTTCTTGCGGTAATTCTTGGAATGTTCTTTTTATCCCTGACTGACATGAAAGGACAAAGCAGATTTCGAAGACGTAAGTGCTTCTCACTTTTTTCTCCTTTGATAATTTGAAAAGAGTATTCATTCTCAATAAAAAAAACATATATTATTTGACATTAAAATCTTACTTTTGGAATTGAGTGAGGAATGTTGTTTTTTCACTTTGATTCGACCGAGTCTCCAAGCTCTTCAAGTTGAAAATGACAAATAAGTTGAAAGCGCTACACGTATCACGCTTAATTTTCATTTATCATTTTGAGTAGCGGTTGTTCACGAGTTGAATGAATTTGATTTTTTTCTTCTCAGTTTGCAATTTATTATTTATATCGCATGTTTTAGGAAATGTAGCACATTATTCTAGGACCAAAAATGAAAATTTTAGAATATTTAATTTTTCATAAAAATCGAACAAAATAAATAAGTTGAGCCCGCCGCAAAACATGATAATTTTTTTTTATCTTTTTCGGGAAAACTGAATATAGTATATGATGAAACAAGAATCATGGAAATTATGGAAGAATTTTTCCAATATTTATAAATTCTGCTTTCTTTAGTTTTCAAATAATTTTCTTGAAATAATCACAAAGTTCTGCTGCACAACAGTTTTTTTAATCTACATTTTCAGATGGAAGAATTTCTTCCGCGATGAAACATGAAATATGGCCGTGATAATCAACGTCAGATCTCAGGTGTCTTCTCTCCAATTTGATATATTCAATTATTTATAAAGTATTTATTTTCAATCAATTGTCTTAACTGCTAAAAAAGAATTATGTGATATATTCAATGGTTTATACATAACCGTGGAAAAAATTCTTTCATTGTATTTATCTTCAAGTAATTGTTTTAACTTCCAAAAAAAAGTTTGAGATTGAATTAATTGTTCATACATAACGGTGGAAGAATTTCTTCCATAGTATTCATTTTTAATTAATTGTTATTGCTCTAGAAAAAATTAGGTAATTTATTTAATTGTTCATATATATCATTGTTTGTTTACCTATATCGTGATGAGAACAAAAAATAATTATGGAAGAAACTTTCACGTTTTTTTTGTAAATGGAAGAAATTCTTCTACTTTTGATACAACCAAACAATTTTTCATCTAAATTAGTTCAAAATATACTTTTTTTTATAAATTCAATTGTTTTCATACTAGGTGTGTACAGCTCGAAAGCGAATATGAAAAAAATTTATTCAACAAATTTGCGAGAAAAATTTGAACCTGAATGATTATATTGAGATCATTTTTGTGAAAAGAATGAAATGTTAATAACTGATCATTGTAAGAAAAAAAATAAAATAATTCTAATCTCAGTTTAATTCCACAAAAGGGACATCTATTATATAATTAGGATTAATTTTCAACACTGTTTCAAATGCTTTTCCTCTCCTCCATTTCGGTTGAGATTTCAATTCGGTTGCTTTGCCAATCCAATGTATTCGTCTCATGAACGCTGTCAACTGAAACCAAATGTAATTTTTAACCTTTTTGGGAACTCACTGTTATATGATCATTCCCAAACCATTGCGAAGGTTCTATGTTCGAAATAAGAAAGATATGATGGGCTTTTATGACACAACTTGAAAATTTAACGTTCAATCTGAAAAAATGGGTTTAGTAATACTATTTTTGTATTCAACACTTACCTGCAGGTACCATCATTACACATCATTAAGAGCTGTTTTCCTGTCATGTACCCACGTTGTTCGAACTGTTCAACTTCATCAATTATAATTCCATTTTGCTTGTTATATTCTATAAATTATTTTTTTTATCGGAACAAAGTTGAAACTCACTTTCAAAATAACTAGTACAATCAGCAGATGTTGTATACACAGATCCGGCAACTTTTTCTGAAATAGTTCTTTCAAATTTGAAAATTAATTAAAAAATTTATACCGAGATACTTCTTAGCAAAATAAGATTTGTCTGCTCCAGAATCTCCGTAGAGTATATATACTCGTACATCCTTTCTATCACATTCAGCATCGTCAACAAGGGATATTAAGTGTTTTAATTGTGATTGATGCCGCATAGCTACATCATAACGCAATTCCATGCAGTTCTGAAAAAAATAATATTGCTCGAAAAACTTATTACTTACCGTCAACTTCCAGCTGTTTTTTTGTATTTCGGTTTCCATTATATAGAGATAATGAAGAGATATGTCGTTTATCACAGTTCCTAAAATGTTTCATATTTTTGTTAATCAGTAATATTTTTGAAATTAAAAAACCTTGATAGCTGATGACATCTTCCGCCATTAATTTTCTCATTCTTTGAAGTTCTCTTTAACATTGAATGGGTGTCAGTTTGATCATTGTTTCTTCTTCATTTTTGTTCACATTCACGAGATGATTGAAAAACGAGGATATCACTTTTCTTTTTGTGATAGATTCAAAATGCAAAATTATCTGAAAATAGAAAAATGGATAAGCATTCAGGAAAAGATTGTGATAACTTACATGTACTGTATTATCGCAATTTTTGGGAAAACCGCATTCAATTGCCCGTATTTTGAACGAATTGACGTTCACAACATGGTCACATTGTTGTTCTGAAAAACAGAATTTTAACCATTTTCCAAACCTGTTCATTTGTAGTGTTGTTGTGAACTGAATTAAACAGAAAACACTTATCATCACATCGAAATTTGACGGTTCCTTCGTAGCGTTTATCTACAGAAAAAGTTTTAAATATCAAGCCTAAATGTTTCACCTCTTTAATAATTGTTTTGATTGGTGCGTTTAACCAGTCGACATTGTTCGAATTGTCAAAATCCATAAATTGTTCGTTTCCGATTAGTTTCTCCAAATAATCTTCTTCCTCTACAACTTCTACAATATTATAGTTGTTGATTCCTGAGTGGGTTGGTGCCGATTCGCCATTTGCTGAAATTCTATCAGCGAAAAAGCTGGTAATTGCATTTCTGCAAACAATTTTCATTTCATCAATCCTATAACTACTGTCTTGATTTTGCAACATAAGTTTTTCTGAAATATTTTTATTTTTCTGTTCGTGATATAATGCGATTTCATTCATCTGAAAACAAAATTTTTACATTTTAAATTTCTTGAACACAATGCTTACTTTTTGGTTTGATGGGTTTTCCTCTAATTCCTCTGCAACATTTTCCTCAATTGAAGTTTCGAAAAATTGTTCAGTACCAACTATTGTATTATTGAATTCAGTCTGAAATTGTAGAAACCTATGCGTAAAAATGTTTTAAAACTCACAGAATGTGATACATATTCAGCATCTTTGTCCGCTGCCCGATCTAGAAAATTATATTGAGCAGCTTGAGAAACTCCATTTATGAAGCGTCCTGTATATTCCATGTTGTGGAAAAAATGAGAGCAATGTGGTTTGTTTTAATTTTTTTTTCTTTGGCTTTCGAATTTTCTCTTTTATACCATTTATTGAACTGTCTGTTAAGATAATGATTTATGGAAAATTGTAAATAGATTGTAAAATTGTCAAGTTTATTAATTCATAATGCATGTACGCAAACGCTTCAAAAGAATCAATTGCACCCCAAGTGTATCATGCATTTGTTTCTGACACATGTCTCATTTTAGTATGAGAGTATTTGATGTATGCCGCCACAACTCTGCTTATAGCAATCTTTTTTGGTTTCGAGAATATTTTCTGTTTGTAGATTTTGTTGATTGAAGATGAAAACAACTGGATATTTATAAATTTTTAATATTTGCTTTTCCATAATTTATGTTTTATATTCGCTACAACAATTTCTGTTTTCATATTTGCATTTCATTTATTATTTAAAACTTTACGAATGGATATTTTTCACGAATGTATACAAGCAAAATTCCAGTTATGAATATTTGGTTTTCCTAAATGAGAAAGACCATTTTTGAAAAAAGGCTTTTCATGGAAGAAACTCTTCCATCAATTAATGTAATTAAATGAACTTTCGATTGGGAAAAATCTTCCATTAATTGATTGCACTGCTGTTTTGAATCATAAATAATTTTAAATAATTATCGATCTATTAGCTTTTGAGAAAATTGTTCAGATCGAAAAGTCACTTACATAAAAATTCTATGACAATCAACAAGTTTTGCCGATAAGTGACATGATATTCATTTATTATTATTGCGTTTAGCATAATCAAAAAAAGATTAAAAAATTTTGAGTTGTTCAAACTCTCTTACTGTTCATATAAGAATTTTGTTATTTGAAAAACTTTGTTTTATTATTTTATCACGTGTTGTTAAGATGACAATGTATTCTGTTTTGTTCAGCTCTTATTTGGTATCCGTAACTTAAAATCTGTGAGTTAATTTGTATTGTTCAGTTTCAGCTTTTGACAGATTTTGTTACCGCTGCCAGATGATGTCTGCTGTTTGTCCTACTTTGAGAGTATTTGAAAACATGGAAGATCGATATGTGGGTTCTGTTCAAATTATATTCAGAAATTTTTTTTCAAAATTAGGCATTAACACAGAAAAATAGCTTCGACAGAATAAGCAAGTTATTGCAATGGAATGATGGAGACAATTTAGCTATTGTTCTTTGTAGCTCTATACTTTTAAAATACGGCAGTATACATAAAGAAGTTCTTCAAAACTTTAAAGAACTACCTGATATTTTGATGAAAATGTACATAGTGAAGGTGAGAAAAAAATTTAATTCAGAACTTAATTCTACTATTCATTCTGGAATCATTTGCAGAAAGACATTGTTTGTAACCCATTTCTCTCCAATGAAGAAAAAATCAATCTTCTCACATTTTATCTTCTCACCCTACAATTTTCACGTTCAATGATATACATTTTCCAAATTCTGATGTTTAGAAATTAATTCTACGTGCCTAAATCTAAAGATTGAAACGTTGAAAAAACTTCCAATTGATATAAGAGAAATTTTATTGTTGTGGGTGAGTGTATCTCAAACGATTGAAAAATAATTGAAATTTTTACAGATTGTTTTGGAAACTATATGCGATTGTCCTTGTTTTAAAAAAAACAACAACATAATATTTGCTTTCTTAGAAGACGAGCTGTTCCATTCAGAAACCATAGATAAAACGGTATAAACTAACTTAAGTCATAAAGACAGGTTTATATTTATTCCAGAATAAGCTAAATGACTTCATTCTGCTTTTTTTCCAGCAATTGGTCGTAAGAATGTCTGAACAGAAGGTAAACATTTTTTCAAAAAATCTTATTGATGAAAACAAGACATCTTGTGTATGTGGATTACAATGGACGAAATTTGAAGACAGTTTCGCTAAATGGAAACTAGCAAGTCAACAGGAAGTCAATAATTTGAGGTCGAACTAACTTTTTTCTTTGATAATTTTTTGCTTTTCAGAAATGGAAGATTAGTTTATGCTTGTGTCAAAACAAGATATAAATTTATGAGATGGAAAAAAGTTTTTATTCATAGTAAAAATCGAAATAAGTCGTTCTATAAAGTGACAACCGAAAGGCATGGAATTCCAAGCAGAGACTGTATTCCTCTATGCGAATCTTGTTTGATTTATAGAATTCATTCAGAGACCAACCTGCGGTTTGAATTTTTTTCACAAAAAATTCAAACCGCAGGTTGGTCTCTGAATGAATGTATGCAATTAAACTATCAGAATGCTACAAAACATATAAAAGAGTTCACAAAAATGATGAACGAAGCAATAAACCCGTCGAGTGATCGAGAAAAGGTTAGAGTCTATGTATTAATTGGACCTTCGAGGACTGGAAAGAGCTACTTCGCGAAGAAATTTCTAGGAACTGAAAACACATACTTCTGCTCTGCTGATTGCACTAACTACTTCCAAGGTTTGCCAGATGTTATTTCATATTGAGCACAAAATTCAGATTATAAAAGTCAAAGGAATATAATAATCGATGAAGTTGACCAGTTTGGAAAAAAAGGATACATGTCTGGCAAACAACTATTATTGCTCTGCAATGACGGACCTTGTCGACTCAATGTGAAATTTAGCAGTGTTCAGATCATAGCTACAAAAATATTCTTGATTTCTAACAGACCTATCGACGAATGGTTTCCGAATGATACCATAACAGTTAAGCTAAATTACGAAACAGTTGTATTTTATTAATTGTTTTACTAACAGGAGGAAGCTTTTACAAATCGTATACACTGGAAGGGAAAAGCCACACGACAAAGAGAACAACCACATTGGAGCCATGGAGCAGCGATGGCCGAGGTATTGCGCTATAATGAGCAGGATATTGAAGAAGAGCCTCACGTTTTTTTTAATGTAACATACTCATGGAAAAAATATGTTCTTAGTTTAATGTTTCTGTTTGTCAATGACAAAAATCTTGTCTGTTTCTAAATTTATGACATAGAAAAAATTTAAAATCTTGTCTGCTCCTAAATTTATGAGATGGAAAAAAGTTTTTATTCATAGTAAAAATTGAAATAAGTCGTTCTATAAAACTGAAAGTGACAACCGAAAGGCATGGAATTCCAAGCAGAGACTGTATTTCTCTAGTTGTGTAGTCTAGTTTTATTTTTCAGTTTAAATAGTTCACCGGTAAAATGTGTACCTTCCTGAGACTTGTTCGATGTACATTTCACCTGTGAAATGTGACTACGAATGAAAATCAGGTAGTTGTTTTTTTAAAATCAAAATAAGGTAGTTGTTTTTTTAAAATCAAAATAAGGTAGTTGTTTTTTTTAAATCAAAATAAGGTAGTTGTTTTTTTTAAATCAAAATAAGGTAGCTGTTCTTTAAAGTTTAACTAATGAAATAAAGTGTTAAATAACAACATAAGTCTATTCACACTCATGAATAATAAACCTCAGTTTTAACAGTTGACCGGTAAAATGTGTACCTTTTTCATACTTGTTCGATGCACGTTTCACCGGTAAAATGTGCACCTTCCGCGCCTAAATCAAATATTTTCATCAAGGTTAGGTGAACAGTATTTATATCCAGATACACCAGATTTGATTGTAAGTTGTGTGCATAGAACATACCAGAATCGCAAGCCCCTACAATGTTCACGTTCAATGTTATACATTTTCCAAATTCTGATGTTTAGGAATTAATTCTACGTGCCTAAATCAAAATACTTCTATCAAAGTTTTGAAAAGTGTTTTTATATTTAGATAGACCACAATTGATTGCTAGCCGTATTTACAAAAAAGACTAGAATCCCAAGCCCCTACAATTTTTATGTTCAATAAAGTACATTTTTAAATATCTGATGTTCACAGAATATTTCTACGCGCCTAAATCAAAATACTTCCATCAAGGTAGTGAAAGATGTTTTTATATCCAGATACACCAGATTTGATTGTAAGTTGTGTGCATAGAACATACCAGAATCGCAAGCCTCTACAATTTTCACGTTCAATGATGTACATTTTTCAAATTCTGATGTTTAGGAATTAATTGTACGTGCCTAAATCAAAATACTTCCATCAAAGTTCTGAAAGGTGTATTTATATTCAGATACAACAGATTTGATTGTAAGTTGTGTGCATAGAACATACCAGAATCGCAAGCCCCTACAATGTTCACGTTCAATGATGTACATTTTCCAAATTCTGATGTTTAGGAATTAATTCTATGTGCCTAAATCAAAATACTTTCATCAAGGTTGTGAAAGATGTTTTTATATCCAGATACACCAGATTTGATTGTAAGCTGTGCGCACAGAACATACCAGAATCGCAAGCCCCTACAATTTGCACGTTCAATGATGTACGTTTTCCAAATTCTGATGTTTAGGAATTAATTGTACGTGCCTAAATCAAAATACTTCCATCAAAGTTCTGAAAGGTGTATTTATATTCAGATAGACCACAATTGATTGCTAGCCGTATTCACAAAAGAGACTAGAATCCCAAGCCCCTACAATTTTTATGTTCAATAAAGTACATTTTTAAATATCTGATGTTCACAGAATATTTCTACGCGCCTAAATTAAAATATTTTCATCAATGTTGAGTGAACAGTATTTATATCCATATACACCAGATTTGATTATAAGTTGTGTGCATAGAACATAACAGAATCGCAAGCCCCTACAATTTTCACGTTCAATGATGTTCATTTTCAAATTTCTGATGTTCACAGAATATTTCTACGCGCCTAAATCAAAATACTTCCATCAAGGTAGTGAAAGATGTTTTTATATCCAGATACACCAGATTTGATTGTAAGTTGTGTGCATAGAACATACCAGAATCGCAAGCCCCTACAATTTTCACGTTCAATGATATACATTTTCCAAATTCTGATGTTTAGAAATTAATTCTACGTGCCTAAATCAAAATACTTCCATCAAGGTAGTGAAAGATGTTTTTATATCCAGATACACCAGATTTGATTGTAAGTTGTGTGCATAGAACATACCAGAATCGCAAGCCTCTACAATTTTCACGTTCAATGATCTACATTTTCCAAATTCTGATGTTTAGGAATTAATTGTACGTGCCTAAATCAAAATACTTCCATCAAAGTTCTGAAAGGTGTATTTATATTCAGATAGACCACAATTGATTGCTAGCCGTATTTACAAAAGAGACTAGAATCCCAAGCCCCTACAATTTTTATGTTCAATAAAGTACATTTTTAAATATCTGATGTTCACAGAATATTTCTACGCGCCTAAATCAAAATATTTTCAACAATGTTGAGTGAACAGTATTTATATCCATATACACCAGATTTGATTGTAAGTTGTGTGCATAGAACATACCAGAATCGCAAGTTCCTACAATTTTCACGTTCAATGATATACATTTTCCAAATTCTGATGTTTAGAAATTAAATCTACGTGCCTAAATCAAAATACTTCCATCAAGGTAGTGAAAGATGTTTTTATATCCAGATACACCAGATTTGATTGTAAGTTGTGTGCATAGAACATACCAGAATCGCAAGCCTCTACTATTTTCACGTTCAATGATCTACATTTTCCACATTCTGATGTTTAGGAATTAATTGTACAAGCCTAAATCAAAATACTTCCATCAAAGTTCTGAAAGGTGTATTTATATTCAGATAGACCACAATTGATTGCTAGCCGTATTTACAAAAGAGACTAGAATCCCAAGCCCCTACAATTTTTATGTTCAATAAAGTACATTTTTAAATATCTGATGTTCACAGAATATTTCTACGCGCCTAAATCAAAATATTTTCATCAATGTTGAGTGAACAGTATTTATATCCATATACACCAGATTTGATTGTAAGTTGTGTGCATAGAACATACCAGAATCGCAAGCCCCTACAATTTTCACGTTCAATGATATACATTTTCCAAATTCTGATGTTTAGGAATTAATTCTACGTGCCTAAATCAAAATACTTCCATCAAGGTAGTGAAAGATGTTTTTATATCCAGATACACCAGATTTGATTAAAAGTTGTGTGCATAGAACATACCAGAATCGCAAGCCCCTACAATTTTCACGTTCAATGATATACATTTTCCAAATTCTGATGTTTAGGAATTAATTCTACGTGCCTAAATCAAAATACTTCCATCAAGGTTGTGAAAGATGTTTTTATATCCAGATACACCAGATTTGATTGTAAGCTGTGCGCACAGAACATACCAGAATCGCAAGCCCCTACAATTTGCACGTTCAATGATGTACGTTTTCCAAATTCTGATGTTTAGGAATTAATTGTACGTGCCTAAATCAAAATACTTCCATCAAAGTTCTGAAAGGTGTATTTATATTCAGATAGACCACAATTGATTGCTAGCCGTATTCACAAAAGAGACTAGAATCCCAAGCCCCTACAATTTTTATGTTCAATAAAGTACATTTTTAAATATCTGATGTTCACAGAATATTTCTACGCGCCTAAATCAAAATATTTTCATCAATGTTGAGTGAACAGTATTTATATCCAGATACACCAGATTTGATTGTAAGTTGTGTGCACAAAAGGTACTAGAATCGAAAGCCCCTCCAATTTTTTTGTTCAATGATGTACATTTTTTAAATTCTGATGTCCACAAAATAGTTCTACGTGCCTAAATCAAAATGTTTCTATCAATGTTAGGTGAAGTGTATATATATCCATTAATATTACTCTTCATTGCGAGTGGTAATATATTTTTTGGAAAAAAGTTTTCAAAAACCTTCATTAAAATTTATGTTTTTGTTTCAAGTTATCGCTCATTTCTCATGAATTTTGTTTGTGTTCAATTTTTCCGGAAAAAAAATAAAACAATTTTGGTTCAATATGATGGTTTATTAAAACAAAAAAGTAACAAATAAGAAAAATTAAATTATGTTTTTTTCGTGATGTTGTATGTTTCACTTATTATTCCTCCGACTCTGCTATTGATCAGATCTTTAATGAGTTTGAAGCTTCTTCCGTGTTGAAGTAAGAAGTTGGATGGTATTGAAATTGGTAGAATTTTCGGATTCTGGTAACATTGCATATTTTGAAACTCGTATATATGGATCATTTCATGAAGCAGGACACTAATCAACAATTTTCTGTCGTTAGAAAATTTATGTTCACCTTTTTTCGTTTGTGGTTGAGAACTTTCGAAAAAATGATTGCAGAACAAAGTTAAGAGAATGTGATTATTGTTTCGCACTGTTTCTGCTAGTTTCGTTGAACATCTGTGCATAACATTGCAATAAATCTTGATAGGGAAGCCAAATATTGATCCAGCAAAAAAGTGGAAGTCCAAGTATTTGCACATTTCTCTTATTTTGTCTTTGTCTGTGGCATAAGTAGGGCACAGCTGTTTCTCCATGATATTAGTCATTATATCAGCAAAAGAATCGGTTGTTAGAACAGGCAATTCCAGATGTAACGAGGAATAATCGTATACCGCAGCTCCTTCTGCCTTTTCCAACTTTTCATATTCTTCTTGCGGTAATTCTTGGAATGTTCTTTTTATCCCTGACTGACATGAAAGGACAAAGCAGATTTCGAAAACGTAAGTGCTTCTCACTTTTTTCTCCTTTGATAATTTGAAAAGAGTATTCATTCTCAATAAAAAAAACATATATTATTTGACATTAAAATCTTACTTTTGGAATTGAGTGAGGAATGTTGTTTTTTCACTTTGATTCGACCGAGTCTCCAAGCTCTTCAAGTTGAAAATGACAAATAAGTTGAAAGCGCTACACGTATCACGCTTAATTTTCATTTATCAAACTTG
This sequence comes from Auanema rhodensis, assembly GCA_964057225.1. Classification (NCBI taxonomy): domain Eukaryota; kingdom Metazoa; phylum Nematoda; class Chromadorea; order Rhabditida; family Rhabditidae; genus Auanema; species Auanema rhodense. Next base: position 26,470,646 of record OZ059900.1, read on the forward strand.
AGTAGCGGTTGTTCACGAGTTGAATGAATTTGATTTTTTTCTTCTCAGTTTGCAATTTATTATTTATATCGCATGTTTTAGGAAATGTAGCACATTATTCTAGGAAAAAAATGAAGATTTTAGAATATTTAATTTTTCATAAAAATCGAACGAAATAGCAAGTTGAGCCCGCCGCAAAACATGATAAATGTGTTTCTGTGCTGACGAATTTTGTTTCATTGTTTTAATTGACTAATTCTGAGTTGAATGAAATGTAGCACATTATTCTAGGACCAAAAATGAAAATTTTAGAATATTCAATTTTTCATAAAAATCGAACGAAATAGCAAGTTGAGCCCGCCGCAAAACATGATAAATGTGTTTCTGTGCTAACGAATTTTGTTTCATTGTTTTAATTGACTAATTCTGAGTTGAATGAAATGTAGCACATTATACTAGGACCAAAAATGAAAATTTTAGAATATTTAATTTTTCATAAAAATCGAACGAAATAGCAAGTTGAGCACGCCGCAAAACATGATAAATGTGTTTCTATGCTAACGAATTTTGTTTCATTGTTTTAATTGGCTAATTCTGAGTTGAATGAAGTGTAGCACATTATTCTAGGACCAAAAATGAAAATTTTAGAATATTCAATTTTTCATAAAAATCGAACGAAATAGCAAGTTGAGCCCGCCGCAAAACATGATAAATGTGTTTCTGTGCTAACGAATTTTGTTTCATTGTTTTAATTGGCTAATTCTGAGTTGAATGAAATGTAGCACATTATTCTAGGACCAAAAATGAAAATTTTAGAATATTTAATTTTTCATAAAAATCGAACGAAATAGCAAGTTGAGCCCGCCGCAAAACATGATAAATGTGTTTCTATGCTAACGAATTTTGTTTCATTGTTTTAATTGGCTAATTCTGAGTTGAATGAATTGTAGCACATTATTCTAGGACCAAAAATGAAAATTTTAGAATATTTAATTTTTCATAAAAATCGAACGAAATAGCAAGTTGAGCCTGCCGCAAAACATGATAAATGTGTTTCTGTGCTAACGAATTTTGTTTCATTGTTTTAATTGACTAATTCTGAGTTGAATGAAATGTAGCACATTATACTAGGACCAAAAATGAAAATTTTAGAATATTTAATTTTTCATAAAAATCGAACGAAATAGCAAGTTGAGCACGCCGCAAAACATGATAAATGTGTTTCTATGCTAACGAATTTTGTTTCATTGTTTTAATTGGCTAATTCTGAGTTGAATGAAGTGTAGCACATTATTCTAGGACCAAAAATGAAAATTTTAGAATATTCAATTTTTCATAAAAATCGAACAAAATAGCAAGTTGAGCCCGCCGCAAAACATGATAAATGTGTTTCTGTGCTAACGAATTTTGTTCCATTGTTTCAATTGGCTAATTCTGAGTTGAATGAAATGTAGCACATTATTCTAGGACCAAAAATGAAAATTTTAGAATATTTAATTTTTCATAAAAATCGAACGAAACAGCAAGTTGAGCCCGCCGCAAAACATGATAAATGTGTTTCTGTGCTAACGAATTTTGTTTATTGTTTTAATTGGCTAATTCTGAGTTGAATGAAATGTAGCACATTATTCTAGGACCAAAAATGAAAATTTTAGAATATTTAATTTTTCATAAAAATCGAACGAAACAGCAAGTTGAGCCCGCCGCAAAACATGATAAATGTGTTTCTGTGCTAACGAATTTTGTTTCATTGTTTTAATTGACTAATTCTGAGTTGAATGAAATGTAGCACATTATACTAGGACCAAAAATGAAAATTTTAGAATATTTAATTTTTCATAAAAATCGAACGAAATAGCAAGTTGAGCACGCCGCAAAACATGATAAATGTGTTTCTATGCCAACGAATTTTGTTTCATTGTTTTAATTGGCTAATTCTGAGTTGAATGAAGTGTAGCACATTATTCTAGGACCAAAAATGAAAATTTTAGAATATTCAATTTTTCATAAAAATCGAACGAAATAGCAAGTTGAGCCCGCCGCAAAACATGATAAATGTGTTTCTGTGCTAACGAATTTTGTTTCATTGTTTTAATTGGCTAATTCTGAGTTGAATGAAATGTAGCACATTATTCTAGGACCAAAAATGAAAATTTTAGAATATTCAATTTTTCATAAAAATCGAACGAAATAGCAAGTTGAGCCCGCCGCAAAACATGATAAATGTATTTCTGTGCTAACGAAATTTGTTTCATTGTTTTAATTGACTAATTCTGAGTTGAATGAAATGTAGCACATTATACTAGGACCAAAAATGAAAATTTTAGAATATTTAATTTTTCATAAAAATCGAACGAAACAGCAAGTTGAGCCCGCCGCAAAACATGATAAATGTGTTTCTGTGCTAACGAATTTTGTTTCATTGTTTTAATTGGCTAATTCTGAGTTGAATGAAAAGTAGCACATTATTCTAGGACCAGAAATGAAAATTTTAGAATATTTAATTTTTCATAAAAATCGAACGAAATAGCAAGTTGAGCCCGCCGCAAAACATGATAAATGTGTTTCTGTGCTAACGAATTTTGTTTCATTGTTTTAATTGGCTAATTCTGAGTTGAATGAAATGTAGCACATTATTCTAGGACCAAAAATGAAAATTTTAGAATATTTAATTTTTCATAAAAATCGAACGAAACAGCAAGTTGAGCCCGCCGCAAAACATGATAAATGTGTTTCTGTGCTAACGAATTTTGTTCCATTGTTTAAATTGGCTAATTCTGAGTTGAATGAAATGTAGCACATTATTCTAGGACCAAAAATGAAAATTTTAGAATATTTAATTTTTCATAAAAATCGAACGAAACAGCAAGTTGAGCCCGCCGCAAAACATGATAAATGTGTTTCTGTGCTAACGAATTTTGTTTCATTGTTTTAATTGACTAATTCTGAGTTGAATGAAATGTAGCACATTATTCTAGGACCAAAAATGAAAATTTTAGAATATTTAATTTTTCATAAAAATCGAACGAAACAGCAAGTTGAGCCCGCCGCAAAACATGATAAATGTGTTTCTGTGCTAACGAATTTTGTTCCATTGTTTAAATTGGCTAATTCTGAGTTGAATGAAATGTAGCACATTATTCTAGGACCAAAAATGAAAATTTTAGAATATTTAATTTTTCATAAAAATCGAACGAAACAGCAAGTTGAGCCCGCCGCAAAACATGATAAATGTGTTTCTGTGCTAACGAATTTTGTTCCATTGTTTGAATTGGCTAATTCTGAGTTGAATGAAATGTAGCACATTATTCTAGGACCAAAAATGAAAATTTTAGAATATTTAATTTTTCATAAAAATCGAACGAAATAGCAAGTTGAGCCCGCCGCAAAACATGATAAATGTGTTTCTGTGCTAACGAATTTTGTTCCATTGTTTAAATTGGCTAATTCTGAGTTGAATGAAATGTAGCACATTATTCTAGGACCAAAAATGAAAATTTTAGAATATTTAATTTTTCATAAAAATCGAACGAAATAGCAAGTTGAGCCCGCCGCAAAACATGATAAATGTGTTTCTATGCTAACGAATTTTGTTTCATTGTTTTAATTGACTAATTCTGAGTTGAATGAAATGTAGCACATTATACTAGGACCAAAAATGAAAATTTTAGAATATTTAATTTTTCATAAAAATCGAACGAAATAGCAAGTTGAGCCCGCCGCAAAACATGATAAATGTGTTTCTATGCTAACGAATTTTGTTTCATTGTTTTAATTGACTAATTCTGAGTTGAATGAAATGTAGCACATTATTCTAGGACCAAAAATGAAAATTTTAGAATATTTAATTTTTCATAAAAATCGAACGAAACAGCAAGTTGAGCCCGCCGCAAAACATGATAAATGTGTTTCTGTGCTAACGAATTTTGTTCCATTGTTTAAATTGGCTAATTCTGAGTTGAATGAAATGTAGCACATTATTCTAGGACCAAAAATGAAAATTTTAGAATATTTAATTTTTCATAAAAATCGAACGAAACAGCAAGTTGAGCCCGCCGCAAAACATGATAAATGTGTTTCTGTGCTAACGAATTTTGTTCCATTGTTTGAATTGGCTAATTCTGAGTTGAATGAAATGTAGCACATTATTCTAGGACCAAAAATGAAAATTTTAGAATATTTAATTTTTCATAAAAATCGAACGAAATAGCAAGTTGAGCCCGCCGCAAAACATGATAAATGTGTTTCTGTGCTAACGAATTTTGTTCCATTGTTTAAATTGGCTAATTCTGAGTTGAATGAAATGTAGCACATTATTCTAGGACCAAAAATGAAAATTTTAGAATATTTAATTTTTCATAAAAATCGAACGAAATAGCAAGTTGAGCCCGCCGCAAAACATGATAAATGTGTTTCTATGCTAACGAATTTTGTTTCATTGTTTTAATTGACTAATTCTGAGTTGAATGAAATGTAGCACATTATACTAGGACCAAAAATGAAAATTTTAGAATATTTAATTTTTCATAAAAATCGAACGAAATAGCAAGTTGAGCCCGCCGCAAAACATGATAAATGTGTTTCTATGCTAACGAATTCTGTTCCATTGTTTAAATTGGCTAATTCTGAGTTGAATGAAATGTAGCACATTATTCTAGGACCAAAAATGAAAATTTTAGAATATTTAATTTTTCATAAAAATCGAACGAAATAGCAAGTTGAGCCCGCCGCAAAACATGATAAATGTGTTTCTATGCTAACGAATTTTGTTTCATTGTTTTAATTGACTAATTCTGAGTTGAATGAAATGTAGCACATTATTCTAGGACCAAAAATGAAAATTTTAGAATATTTAATTTTTCATAAAAATCGAACGAAACAGCAAGTTGAGCCCGCCGCAAAACATGATAAATGTGTTTCTGTGCTAACGAATTTTGTTCCATTGTTTAAATTGGCTAATTCTGAGTTGAATGAAATGTAGCACATTATTCTAGGACCAAAAATGAAAATTTTAGAATATTTAATTTTTCATAAAAATCGAACGAAATAGCAAGTTGAGCCCGCCGCAAAACATGATAAATGTGTTTCTGTGCTAACGAATTTTGTTCCATTGTTTAAATTGGCTAATTCTGAGTTGAATGAAATGTAGCACATTATTCTAGGACCAAAAATGAAAATTTTAGAATATTTAATTTTTCATAAAAATCGAACGAAATAGCAAGTTGAGCCCGCCGCAAAACATGATAAATGTGTTTCTATGCTAACGAATTTTGTTTCATTGTTTTAATTGACTAATTCTGAGTTGAATGAAATGTAGCACATTATACTAGGACCAAAAATGAAAATTTTAGAATATTTAATTTTTCATAAAAATCGAACGAAATAGCAAGTTGAGCCCGCCGCAAAACATGATAAATGTGTTTCTATGCTAACGAATTTTGTTTCATTGTTTTAATTGACTAATTCTGAGTTGAATGAAATGTAGCACATTATTCTAGGACCAAAAATGAAAATTTTAGAATATTTAATTTTTCATAAAAATCGAACGAAACAGCAAGTTGAGCCCGCCGCAAAACATGATAAATGTGTTTCTGTGCTAACGAATTTTGTTTCATTGTTTTAATTGACTAATTCTGAGTTGAATGAAATGTAGCACATTATACTAGGACCAAAAATGAAAATTTTAGAATATTTAATTTTTCATAAAAATCGAACGAAATAGCAAGTTGAGCCCGCCGCAAAACATGATAAATGTGTTTCTATGCTAACGAATTTTGTTTCATTGTTTTAATTGACTAATTCTGAGTTGAATGAAATGTAGCACATTATACTAGGACCAAAAATGAAAATTTTAGAATATTTAATTTTTCATAAAAATCGAACGAAATAGCAAGTTGAGCCCGCCGCAAAACATGATAAATGTGTTTCTATGCTAACGAATTTTGTTTCATTGTTTTAATTGACTAATTCTGAGTTGAATGAAATGTAGCACATTATTCTAGGACCAAAAATGAAAATTTTAGAATATTTAATTTTTCATAAAAATCGAACGAAACAGCAAGTTGAGCCCGCCGCAAAACATGATAAATGTGTTTCTATGCTAACGAATTTTGTTTCATTGTTTTAATTGACTAATTCTGAGTTGAATGAAATGTAGCACATTATACTAGGACCAAAAATGAAAATTTTAGAATATTTAATTTTTCATAAAAATCGAACGAAATAGCAAGTTGAGCCCGCCGCAAAACATGATAAATGTGTTTCTATGCTAACGAATTTTGTTTCATTGTTTTAATTGACTAATTCTGAGTTGAATGAAATGTAGCACATTATTCTAGGACCAAAAATGAAAATTTTAGAATATTTAATTTTTCATAAAAATCGAACGAAACAGCAAGTTGAGCCCGCCGCAAAACATGATAAATGTGTTTCTATGCTAACGAATTTTGTTTCATTGTTTTAATTGACTAATTCTGAGTTGAATGAAATGTAGCACATTATTCTAGGACCAAAAATGAAAATTTTAGAATATTTAATTTTTCATAAAAATCGAACGAAACAGCAAGTTGAGCCCGCCGCAAAACATGATAAATGTGTTTCTGTGCTAACGAATTTTGTTCCATTGTTTAAATTGGCTAATTCTGAGTTGAATGAAATGTAGCACATTATTCTAGGACCAAAAATGAAAATTTTAGAATATTTAATTTTTCATAAAAATCGAACGAAATAGCAAGTTGAGCCCGCCGCAAAACATGATAAATGTGTTTCTATGCTAACGAATTTTGTTTCATTGTTTTAATTGACTAATTCTGAGTTGAATGAAATGTAGCACATTATACTAGGACCAAAAATGAAAATTTTAGAATATTTAATTTTTCATAAAAATCGAACGAAATAGCAAGTTGAGCCCGCCGCAAAACATGATAAATGTGTTTCTATGCTAACGAATTTTGTTTCATTGTTTTAATTGACTAATTCTGAGTTGAATGAAATGTAGCACATTATTCTAGGACCAAAAATGAAAATTTTAGAATATTTAATTTTTCATAAAAATCGAACGAAACAGCAAGTTGAGCCCGCCGCAAAACATGATAAATGTGTTTCTGTGCTAACGAATTTTGTTTCATTGTTTTAATTGACTAATTCTGAGTTGAATGAAATGTAGCACATTATACTAGGACCAAAAATGAAAATTTTAGAATATTTAATTTTTCATAAAAATCGAACGAAATAGCAAGTTGAGCCCGCCGCAAAACATGATAAATGTGTTTCTATGCTAACGAATTTTGTTTCATTGTTTAAATTGGCTAATTCTGAGTTGAATGAAATGTAGCACATTATTCTAGGACCAAAAATGAAAATTTTAGAATATTTAATTTTTCATAAAAATCGAACGAAATAGCAAGTTGAGCCCGCCGCAAAACATGATAAATGTGTTTCTATGCTAACGAATTTTGTTTCATTGTTTTAATTGACTAATTCTGAGTTGAATGAAATGTAGCACATTATTCTAGGACCAAAAATGAAAATTTTAGAATATTTAATTTTTCATAAAAATCGAACGAAACAGCAAGTTGAGCCCGCCGCAAAACATGATAAATGTGTTTCTATGCTAACGAATTTTGTTTCATTGTTTTAATTGACTAATTCTGAGTTGAATGAAATGTAGCACATTATACTAGGACCAAAAATGAAAATTTTAGAATATTTAATTTTTCATAAAAATCGAACGAAATAGCAAGTTGAGCCCGCCGCAAAACATGATAAATGTGTTTCTATGCTAACGAATTTTGTTTCATTGTTTTAATTGACTAATTCTGAGTTGAATGAAATGTAGCACATTATTCTAGGACCAAAAATGAAAATTTTAGAATATTTAATTTTTCATAAAAATCGAACGAAACAGCAAGTTGAGCCCGCCGCAAAACATGATAAATGTGTTTCTATGCTAACGAATTTTGTTTCATTGTTTTAATTGACTAATTCTGAGTTGAATGAAATGTAGCACATTATTCTAGGACCAAAAATGAAAATTTTAGAATATTTAATTTTTCATAAAAATCGAACGAAACAGCAAGTTGAGCCCGCCGCAAAACATGATAAATGTGTTTCTGTGCTAACGAATTTTGTTCCATTGTTTAAATTGGCTAATTCTGAGTTGAATGAAATGTAGCACATTATTCTAGGACCAAAAATGAAAATTTTAGAATATTTAATTTTTCATAAAAATCGAACGAAATAGCAAGTTGAGCCCGCCGCAAAACATGATAAATGTGTTTCTATGCTAACGAATTTTGTTTCATTGTTTTAATTGACTAATTCTGAGTTGAATGAAATGTAGCACATTATACTAGGACCAAAAATGAAAATTTTAGAATATTTAATTTTTCATAAAAATCGAACGAAATAGCAAGTTGAGCCCGCCGCAAAACATGATAAATGTGTTTCTATGCTAACGAATTTTGTTTCATTGTTTAAATTGGCTAATTCTGAGTTGAATGAAATGTAGCACATTATTCTAGGACCAAAAATGAAAATTTTAGAATATTTAATTTTTCATAAAAATCGAACGAAATAGCAAGTTGAGCCCGCCGCTAAACATGATAAATGTGTTTCTGTGCTAACGAATTTTGTTCCATTGTTTAAATTGGCTAATTCTGAGTTGAATGAAATGTAGCACATTATTCTAGGACCAAAAATGAAAATTTTAGAATATTTAATTTTTCATAAAAATCGAACGAAATAGCAAGTTGAGCCCGCCGCTAAACATGATAAATGTGTTTCTGTGCTAACGAATTTTGTTCCATTGTTTAAATTGGCTAATTCTGAGTTGAATGAAATGTAGCACATTATTCTAGGACCAAAAATGAAAATTTTAGAATATTTAATTTTTCATAAAAATCGAACGAAATAGCAAGTTGAGCCCGCCGCAAAACATGATAAATGTGTTTCTATGCTAACGAATTTTGTTTCATTGTTTTAATTGACTAATTCTGAGTTGAATGAAATGTAGCACATTATACTAGGACCAAAAATGAAAATTTTAGAATATTTAATTTTTCATAAAAATCGAACGAAATAGCAAGTTGAGCCCGCCGCAAAACATGATAAATGTGTTTCTATGCTAACGAATTTTGTTTCATTGTTTTAATTGACTAATTCTGAGTTGAATGAAATGTAGCACATTATTCTAGGACCAAAAATGAAAATTTTAGAATATTTAATTTTTCATAAAAATCGAACGAAATAGCAAGTTGAGCCCGCCGCAAAACATGATAAATGTGTTTCTGTGGTAACGAATTTTGTTTCATTGTTTTAATTGGCTAATTCTGAGTTGAATGAAAAGTAGCACATTATTCTAGGACCAAAAATGAAAATTTTAGAATATTTAATTTTTCATAAAAATCGAACGAAATAGCAAGTTGAGCCCGCCGCAAAACATGATAAATGTGTTTCTATGCTAACGAATTTTGTTTCATTGTTTTAATTGACTAATTCTGAGTTGAATGAAATGTAGCACATTATTCTAGGACCAAAAATGAAAATTTTAGAATATTTAATTTTTCATAAAAATCGAACGAAACAGCAAGTTGAGCCCGCCGCAAAACATGATAAATGTGTTTCTGTGCTAACGAATTTTGTTTCATTGTTTTAATTGGCTAATTCTGAGTTGAATGAAATGTAGCACATTATTCTAGGACCAAAAATGAAAATTTTAGAATATTTAATTTTTCATAAAAATCGAACGAAACAGCAAGTTGAGCCCGCCGCAAAACATGATAAATGTGTTTCTGTGGTAACGAATTTTGTTTCATTGTTTCAATTGGCTAATTCTGAGTTGAATGAAAAGTAGCACATTATTCTAGGACCAAAAATGAAAATTTTAGAATATTTAATTTTTCATAAAAATCGAACGAAACAGCAAGTTGAGCCCGCCGCAAAACATGATAAATGTGTTTCTGTGCTAACGAATTTTGTTCCATTGTTTAAATTGGCTAATTCTGAGTTGAATGAAATGTAGCACATTATTCTAGGACCAAAAATGAAAATTTTAGAATATTTAATTTTTCATAAAAATCGAACGAAACAGCAAGTTGAGCCCGCCGCAAAACATGATAAATGTGTTTCTGTGCTAACGAATTTTGTTTCATTGTTTTAATTGGCTAATTCTGAGTTGAATGAAATGTAGCACATTATTCTAGGACCAAAAATGAAAATTTTAGAATATTTAATTTTTCATAAAAATCGAACGAAACAGCAAGTTGAGCCCGCCGCAAAACATGATAAATGTGTTTCTGTGGTAACGAATTTTGTTTCATTGTTTTAATTGGCTAATTCTGAGTTGAATGAAAAGTAGCACATTATTCTAGGACCAAAAATGAAAATTTTAGAATATTTAATTTTTCATAAAAATCGAACGAAATAGCAAGTTGAGCCCGCCGCAAAACATGATAAATGTGTTTCTGTGGTAACGAATTTTGTTTCATTGTTTTAATTGGCTAATTCTGAGTTGAATGAAAAGTAGCACATTATTCTAGGACCAAAAATGAAAATTTTAGAATATTTAATTTTTCATAAAAATCGAACGAAACAGCAAGTTGAGCCCGCAGCAAAACATGATAAATGTGTTTCTGTGCTAACGAATTTTGTTCCATTGTTTAAATTGGCTAATTCTGAGTTCAATGAAATGTAGCACATTATTCTAGGACCAAAAATGAAAATTTTAGAATATTTAATTTTTCATAAAAATCGAACGAAACAGCAAGTTGAGCCCGCCGCAAAACATGATAAATGTGTTTCTGTGCTAACGAATTTTGTTTCATTGTTTTAATTGGCTAATTCTGAGTTGAATGAAATGTAGCACATTATTCTAGGACCAAAAATGAAAATTTTAGAATATTTAATTTTTCATAAAAATAGAACGAAACAGCAAGTTGAGCCCGCCGCAAAACATGATAAATGTGTTTCTGTGGTAACGAATTTTGTTTAATTGTTTAAATTGGCTAATTCTGAGTTGAATGAAAAGTAGCACATTATTCTAGGACCAAAAATGAAAATTTTAGAATATTTAATTTTTCATAAAAATCGAACGAAACAGCAAGTTGAGCCCGCCGCAAAACATGATAAATGTGTTTCTGTGGTAACGAATTTTGTTTCATTGTTTTAATTGGCTAATTCTGAGTTGAATGAAATGTAGCACATTATTCTAGGACCAAAAATGAAAATTTTAGAATATTTAATTTTTCATAAAAATCGAACGAAACAGCAAGTTGAGCCCGCCGCAAAACATGATAAATGTGTATCTGTGGTAACGAATTTTGTTTCATTGTTTTAATTGGTTAATTCTGAGTTGAATGAAATGTAGCACATTATTCTAGGACCAAAAATGAAAATTTTAGAATATTTAATTTTTCATAAAAATTGAACGAAACAGCAAGTTGAGCCCGCCGCAAAACATGATAAATGTGTTTCTGTGCTAACGAATTTTGTTCCATTGTTTAAATTGGCTAATTCTGAGTTGAATGAAAAGTAGCACATTATTCTAGGACCAAAAATGAAAATTTTAGAATATTTAATTTTTCATAAAAATCGAACGAAACAGCAAGTTGAGCCCGCCGCAAAACATGATAAATGTGTTTCTGTGCTAACGAATTTTGTTTCATTGTTTTAATTGGCTAATTCTGAGTTGAATGAAATGTAGCACATTATTCTAGGACCAAAAATGAAAATTTTAGAATATTTAATTTTTCATAAAAATAGAACGAAACAGCAAGTTGAGCCCGCCGCAAAACATGATAAATGTGTTTCTGTGGTAACGAATTTTGTTTAATTGTTTAAATTGGCTAATTCTGAGTTGAATGAAAAGTAGCACATTATTCTAGGACCAAAAATGAAAATTTTAGAATATTTAATTTTTCATAAAAATCGAACGAAACAGCAAGTTGAGCCCGCCGCAAAACATGATAAATGTGTTTCTGTGGTAACGAATTTTGTTTCATTGTTTTAATTGGCTAATTCTGAGTTGAATGAAATGTAGCACATTATTCTAGGACCAAAAATGAAAATTTTAGAATATTTAATTTTTCATAAAAATCGAACGAAACAGCAAGTTGAGCCCGCCGCAAAACATGATAAATGTGTATCTGTGGTAACGAATTTTGTTTCATTGTTTTAATTGGTTAATTCTGAGTTGAATGAAATGTAGCACATTATTCTAGGACCAAAAATGAAAATTTTAGAATATTTAATTTTTCATAAAAATTGAACGAAACAGCAAGTTGAGCCCGCCGCAAAACATGATAAATGTGTTTCTGTGCTAACGAATTTTGTTCCATTGTTTAAATTGGCTAATTCTGAGTTGAATGAAAAGTAGCACATTATTCTAGGACCAAAAATGAAAATTTTAGAATATTTAATTTTTCATAAAAATCGAACGAAACAGCAAGTTGAGCCCGCCGCAAAACATGATAAATGTGTTTCTGTGCTAACGAATTTTGTTTCATTGTTTTAATTGGCTAATTCTGAGTTGAATGAAATGTAGCACATTATTCTAGGACCAAAAATGAAAATTTTAGAATATTTAATTTTTCATAAAAATCGAACGAAACAGCAAGTTGAGCCCGCCGCAAAACATGATAAATGTGTTTCTGTGCTAACGAATTTTGTTCCATTGTTTAAATTGGCTAATTCTGAGTTGAATGAAAAGTAGCACATTATTCTAGGACCAAAAATGAAAATTTTAGAATATTTAATTTTTCATAAAAATCGAACGAAACAGCAAGTTGAGCCCGACGCAAAACATGATAAATGTGTTTCTGTGGTAACGAATTTGGTTTCATTGTTTTAATTGGCTAATTCTGAGTTGAATGAAATGTAGCACATTATTCTAGGACCAAAAATGAAAATTTTAGAATATTTAATTTTTCATAAAAATCGAACGAAACAGCGAGTTGAGCCCGCCGCAAAACATGATAAATGTGTTTCTGTGGTAACGAATTTTGTTTCATTGTTTTAATTGGCTATTTCTGAGTTGAATGAAATGTAGCACATTATTCTAGGACCAAAAATGAAAATTTTAGAATATTTAATTTTTCATAAAAATCGAACGAAACAGCAAGTTGAGCCCGCCGCAAAACATGATAAATGTGTTTCTGTGGTAACGAATTTTGTTTCATTGTTTTAATTGGCTAATTCTGAGTTGAATGAAATGTAGCACATTATTCTAGGACCAAAAATGAAAATTTTAGAATTTTTAATTTTTCATAAAAATCGAACGAAACAGCAAGTTGAGCCCGCCGCAAAACATGATAAATGTGTTTCTGTGCTAACGAATTTTGTTTCATTGTTTTAATTGGCTAATTCTGAGTTGAATGAAATGTAGCACATTATACTAGGACCAAAAATGAAAATTTTAGAATATTTAATTTTTCATAAAAATCGAACAAAATAGCAAGTTGAGCCCGCCGCAAAACATGATAAATGTGTTTCTGTGCTAACGAATTTTGTTTCATTGTTTTAATTGGCTAATTCTGAGTTGAATGAAATGTAGCACATTATTCTAGGACCAAAAATGAAAATTTTAGAATATTTAATTTTTCATAAAAATCGAACAAAATAGCAAGTTGAGCCCGCCGCAAAACATGATAAATGTGTTTCTGTGCTAACGAATTTTGTTTCATTGTTTTAATAGGCTAATTCTGAGTTGAATGAAATGTAGCACATTATTCTAGGACCAAAAATGAAAATTTTAGAATATTCAATTTTTCATAAAAATCGAACGAAATAGCAAGTTGAGCCCGCCGCAAAACATGATAAATGTGTTTCTGTGCTAACGAATTTTGTTTCATTGTTTTAATTGGCTAATTCTGAGTTGAATGAAATGTAGCACATTATTCTAGGACCAAAAATGAAAATTTTAGAATATTTAATTTTTCATAAAAATAGAACGAAACAGCAAGTTGAGCCCGCCGCAAAACATGATAAATGTGTTTCTGTGGTAACGAATTTTGTTTCATTGTTTCAATTGGCTAATTCTGAGTTGAATGAAAAGTAGCACATTATTTTAGGACCAAAAATGAAAATTTTAGAATATTTAATTTTTCATAAAAATCGAACGAAACAGCAAGTTGAGCCCGCCGCAAAACATGATAAATGTGTTTCTGTGCTAACGAATTTTGTTCCATTGTTTAAATTGGCTAATTCTGAGTTGAATGAAAAGTAGCACATTATTCTAGGACCAAAAATGAAAATTTTAGAATATTTAATTTTTCATAAAAATCGAACGAAACAGCAAGTTGAGCCCGCCGCAAAACATGATAAATGTGTTTCTGTGGTAACGAATTTGGTTTCATTGTTTTAATTGGCTAATTCTGAGTTGAATGAAATGTAGCACATTATTCTAGGACCAAAAATGAAAATTTTAGAATATTTAATTTTTCATAAAAATCGAACGAAACAGCAAGTTGAGCCCGCCGCAAAACATGATAAATGTGTTTCTGTGGTAACGAATTTTGTTTCATTGTTTTAATTGGCTAATTCTGAGTTGAATGAAATGTAGCACATTATTCTAGGACCAAAAATGAAAATTTTAGAATATTTAATTTTTCATAAAAATCGAACGAAACAGCAAGTTGAGCCCGCCGCAAAACATGATAAATGTGTTTCTGTGGTAACGAATTTTGTTTCATTGTTTTAATTGGCTAATTCTGAGTTGAATGAAATGTAGCACATTATTCTAGGACCAAAAATGAAAATTTTAGAATTTTTAATTTTTCATAAAAATCGAACGAAACAGCAAGTTGAGCCCGCCGCAAAACATGATAAATGTGTTTCTGTGCTAACGAATTTTGTTCCATTGTTTAAATTGGCTAATTCTGAGTTGAATGAAATGTAGCACATTATTCTAGGACCAAAAATGAAAATTTTAGAATATTTAATTTTTCATAAAAATCGAACGAAACAGCAAGTTGAGCCCGCCGCAAAACATGATAAATGTGTTTCTGTGCTAACGAATTTTGTTTCATTGTTTTAATTGGCTAATTCTGAGTTGAATGAAATGTAGCACATTATTCTAGGACCAAAAATGAAAATTTTAGAATATTTAATTTTTCATAAAAATCGAACGAAATAGCAAGTTGAGCCCGCCGCAAAACATGATAAATGTGTATCTGTGGTAACGAATTTTGTTTCATTGTTTTAATTGGCTAATTCTGAGTTGAATGAAAAGTAGCACATTATTCTAGGATCAAAAATGAAAATTTTAGAATATTTAATTTTTCATAAAAATCGAACGAAATAGCAAGTTGAGCCCGCCGCAAAACATGATAAATGTGTTTCTGTGCTAACGAATTTTGTTTCATTGTTTTAATTGGTTAATTCTGAGTTGAATGAAATGTAGCACATTATTCTAGGACCAAAAATGAAAATTTTAGAATATTTAATTTTTCATAAAAATCGAACGAAACAGCAAGTTGAGCCCGCCGCAAAACATGATAAATGTGTTTCTGTGGTAACGAATTTTGTTTCATTGTTTTAATTGGCTAATTCTGAGTTGAATGAAAAGTAGCACATTATTCTAGGATCAAAAATGAAAATTTTAGAATATTTAATTTTTCATAAAAATCGAACAAAATAGCAAGTTGAGCCCGCCGCAAAACATGATAAATGTGTTTCTGTGCTAACGAATTTTGTTTCATTGTTTTAATTGGCTAATTCTGAGTTGAATGAAATGTAGCACATTATTCTAGGACCAAAAATGAAAATTTTAGAATATTCAATTTTTCATAAAAATCGAACGAAACAGCAAGTTGAGCCCGCCGCAAAACATGATAAATGTGTTTCTGTGCTAACGAATTTTGTTTCATTGTTTTAATTGGCTAATTCTGAATTGAATGAAATGTAGCACATTATTCTAGGACCAAAAATGAAAATTTTAGAATATTCAATTTTTCATAAAAATCGAACGAAACAGCAAGTTGAGCCCGCCGCAAAACATGATAAATGTGTTTCTGTGCTAACGAATTTTGTTTCATTGTTTTAATTGGCTAATTCTGAATTGAATGAAATGTAGCACATTATTCTAGGACCAAAAATGAAAATTTTAGAATATTTAATTTTTCATAAAAATCGAACAAAATAGCAAGTTGAGCCCGCCGCAAAACATGATAAATGTGTTTCTGTGCTAACGAATTTTGTTTCATTGTTTTAGTAGGCTAATTCTGAGTTGAATGAAATGTAGCACATTATTCTAGGACCAAAAATGAAAATTTTAGAATATTCAATTTTTCATAAAAATCGAACGAAACAGCAAGTTGAGCCCGCCGCAAAACATGATAAATGTGTTTCTGTGCTAACGAATTTTGTTTCATTGTTTTAATAGGCTAATTCTGAGTTGAATGAAATGTAGCACATTATTCTAGGACCAAAAATGAAAATTTTAGAATATTCAATTTTTCATAAAAATCGAACGAAATAGCAAGTTGAGCCCGCCGCAAAACATGATAAATGTGTTTCTGTGCTAACGAATTTTGTTTCATTGTTTTAGTAGGCTAATTCTGAGTTGAATGAAATGTAGCACATTATTCTAGGACCAAAAATGAAAATTTTAGAATATTCAATTTTTCATAAAAATCGAACGAAACAGCAAGTTGAGCCCGCCGCAAAACATGATAAATGTGTTTCTGTGCTAACGAATTTTGTTTCATTGTTTTAATTGGCTAATTCTGAATTGAATGAAATGTAGCACATTATTCTAGGACCAAAAATGAAAATTTTAGAATATTCAATTTTTCATAAAAATCGAACGAAACAGCAAGTTGAGCCCGCCGCAAAACATGATAAATGTGTTTCTGTGCTAACGAATTTTGTTTCATTGTTTTAATTGGCTAATTCTGAATTGAATGAAATGTAGCACATTATTCTAGGACCAAAAATGAAAATTTTAGAATATTTAATTTTTCATAAAAATCGAACAAAATAGCAAGTTGAGCCCGCCGCAAAACATGATAAATGTGTTTCTGTGCTAACGAATTTTGTTTCATTGTTTTAGTAGGCTAATTCTGAGTTGAATGAAATGTAGCACATTATTCTAGGACCAAAAATGAAAATTTTAGAATATTCAATTTTTCATAAAAATCGAACGAAATAGAAAGTTGAGCCCGCCGCAAAACATGATAAATGTGTTTCTGTGCTAACGAATTTTGTTTCATTGTTTTAATTGGCTAATTCTGAGTTGAATGAAATGTAGCACATTATTCTAGGACCAAAAATGAAAATTTTAGAATATTCAATTTTTCATAAAAATCGAACGAAATAGCAAGTTGAGCCCGCCGCAAAACATGATAAATGTGTTTCTGTGCTAACGAATTTTGTTTCATTGTTTTAATTGGCTAATTCTGAGTTGAATGAAATGTAGCACATTATTCTAGGACCAAAAATGAAAATTTTAGAATATTTAATTTTTCATAAAAATCGAACAAAATAGCAAGTTGAGCCCGCCGCAAAACATGATAAATGTGTTTCTGTGCTAACGAATTTTGTTTCATTGTTTTAATAGGCTAATTCTGAGTTGAATGAAATGTAGCACATTATTCTAGGACCAAAAATGAAAATTTTAGAATATTCAATTTTTCATAAAAATCGAACGAAATAGCAAGTTGAGCCCGCCGCAAAACATGATAAATGTGTTTCTGTGCTAACGAATTTTGTTTCATTGTTTTAATTGGCTAATTCTGAGTTGAATGAAATGTAGCACATTATTCTAGGACCAAAAATGAAAATTTTAGAATATTTAATTTTTCATAAAAATAGAACGAAACAGCAAGTTGAGCCCGCCGCAAAACATGATAAATGTGTATCTGTGGTAACGAATTTTGTTTCATTGTTTTAATTGGCTAATTCTGAGTTGAATGAAAAGTAGCACATTATTCTAGGATCAAAAATGAAAATTTTAGAATATTTAATTTTTCATAAAAATCGAACGAAATAGCAAGTTGAGCCCGCCGCAAAACATGATAAATGTGTTTCTGTGCTAACGAATTTTGTTTCATTGTTTTAATTGGTTAATTCTGAGTTGAATGAAATGTAGCACATTATTCTAGGACCAAAAATGAAAATTTTAGAATATTTAATTTTTCATAAAAATCGAACGAAACAGCAAGTTGAGCCCGCCGCAAAACATGATAAATGTGTTTCTGTGCTAACGAATTTTGTTCCATTGTTTAAATTGGCTAATTCTGAGTTGAATGAAAAGTAGCACATTATTCTAGGATCAAAAATGAAAATTTTAGAATATTTAATTTTTCATAAAAATCGAACAAAATAGCAAGTTGAGCCCGCCGCAAAACATGATAAATGTGTTTCTGTGCTAACGAATTTGTTTCATTGTTTTAATTGGCTAATTCTGAGTTGAATGAAATGTAGCACATTATTCTAGGACCAAAAATGAAAATTTTAGAATATTTAATTTTTCATAAAAATCGAACAAAATAGCAAGTTGAGCCCGCCGCAAAACATGATAAATGTGTTTCTGTGCTAACGAATTTTGTTTCATTGTTTTAATAGGCTAATTCTGAGTTGAATGAAATGTAGCACATTATTCTAGGACCAAAAATGAAAATTTTAGAATATTCAATTTTTCATAAAAATCGAACGAAATAGCAAGTTGAGCCCGCCGCAAAACATGATAAATGTGTTTCTGTGCTAACGAATTTTGTTTCATTGTTTTAATTGGCTAATTCTGAGTTGAATGAAATGTAGCACATTATTCTAGGACCAAAAATGAAAATTTTAGAATATTTAATTTTTCATAAAAATCGAACGAAATAGCAAGTTGAGCCCGCCGCAAAACATGATAAATGTGTTTCTGTGCTAACGAATTTTGTTCCATTGTTTAAATTGGCTAATTCTGAGTTGAATGAAAAGTAGCACATTATTCTAGGACCAAAAATGAAAATTTTAGAATATTTAATTTTTCATAAAAATCGAACGAAACAGCAAGTTGAGCCCGCCGCAAAACATGATAAATGTGTATCTGTGGTAACGAATTTTGTTTCATTGTTTTAATTGGCTAATTCTGAGTTGAATGAAAAGTAGCACATTATTCTAGGATCAAAAATGAAAATTTTAGAATATTTAATTTTTCATAAAAATAGAACGAAACAGCAAGTTGAGCCCGCCGCAAAACATGATAAATGTGTTTCTGTGCTAACGAATTTTGTTTCATTGTTTTAATTGGCTAATTCTGAGTTGAATGAAATGTAGCACATTATTCTAGGACCAAAAATGAAAATTTTAGAATATTTAATTTTTCATAAAAATCGAACGAAATAGCAAGTTGAGCCCGCCGCAAAACATGATAAATGTGTTTCTGTGCTAACGAATTTTGTTCCATTGTTTTAATAGGCTAACTCTGAGTTGAATGAAATGTAGCACATTATTCTAGGACCAAAAATGAAAATTTTAGAATATTCAATTTTTCATAAAAATCGAACGAAATAGCAAGTTGAGCCCGCCGCAAAACATGATAAATGTGTTTCTGTGCTAACGAATTTTGTTTCATTGTTTTAATTGGCTAATTCTGAGTTGAATGAAATGTAGCACATTATTCTAGGACCAAAAATGAAAATTTTAGAATATTTAATTTTTCATAAAAATAGAACGAAACAGCAAGTTGAGCCCGCCGCAAAACATGATAAATGTGTTTCTGTGGTAACGAATTTTGTTTCATTGTTTCAATTGGCTAATTCTGAGTTGAATGAAAAGTAGCACATTATTCTAGGACCAAAAATGAAAATTTTAGAATATTTAATTTTTCATAAAAATCGAACGAAACAGCAAGTTGAGCCCGCCGCAAAACATGATAAATGTGTATCTGTGGTAACGAATTTTGTTTCATTGTTTTAATTGGCTAATTCTGAGTTGAATGAAAAGTAGCACATTATTCTAGGATCAAAAATGAAAATTTTAGAATATTTAATTTTTCATAAAAATCGAACAAAATAGCAAGTTGAGCCCGCCGCAAAACATGATAAATGTGTTTCTGTGCTAACGAATTTTGTTTCATTGTTTTAATTGGCTAATTCTGAGTTGAATGAAATGTAGCACATTATTCTAGGACCAAAAATGAAAATTTTAGAATATTCAATTTTTCATAAAAATCGAACGAAATAGCAAGTTGAGCCCGCCGCAAAACATGATAAATGTGTTTCTGTGCTAACGAATTTTGTTTCATTGTTTTAATTGGCTAATTCTGAGTCGAATGAAATGTAGCACATTATTCTAGGACCAAAAATGAAAATTTTAGAATATTTAATTTTTCATAAAAATAGAACGAAACAGCAAGTTGAGCCCGCCGCAAAACATGATAAATGTGTTTCTGTGGTAACGAATTTTGTTTCATTGTTTCAATTGGCTAATTCTGAGTTGAATGAAAAGTAGCACATTATTCTAGGACCAAAAATGAAAATTTTAGAATATTTAATTTTTCATAAAAATCGAACGAAACAGCAAGTTGAGCCCGCCGCAAAACATGATAAATGTGTTTCTGTGCTAACGAATTTTGTTCCATTGTTTAAATTGGCTAATTCTGAGTTGAATGAAAAGTAGCACATTATTCTAGGACCAAAAATGAAAATTTTAGAATATTTAATTTTTCATAAAAATCGAACGAAACAGCAAGTTGAGCCCGCCGCAAAACATGATAAATGTGTTTCTGTGGTAACGAATTTGGTTTCATTGTTTTAATTGGCTAATTCTGAGTTGAATGAAATGTAGCACATTATTCTAGGACCAAAAATGAAAATTTTAGAATATTTAATTTTTCATAAAAATCGAACGAAACAGCAAGTTGAGCCCGCCGCAAAACATGATAAATGTGTTTCTGTGGTAACGAATTTTGTTTCATTGTTTTAATTGGCTAATTCTGAGTTGAATGAAATGTAGCACATTATTCTAGGACCAAAAATGAAAATTTTAGAATATTTAATTTTTCATAAAAATCGAACGAAACAGCAAGTTGAGCCCGCCGCAAAACATGATAAATGTGTTTCTGTAGTAACGAATTTTGTTTCATTGTTTTAATTGGCTAATTCTGAGTTGAATGAAATGTAGCACATTATTCTAGGACCAAAAATGAAAATTTTAGAATTTTTAATTTTTCATAAAAATCGAACGAAACAGCAAGTTGAGCCCGCCGCAAAACATGATAAATGTGTTTCTGTGCTAACGAATTTTGTTCCATTGTTTAAATTGGCTAATTCTGAGTTGAATGAAATGTAGCACATTATTCTAGGACCAAAAATGAAAATTTTAGAATATTTAATTTTTCATAAAAATCGAACGAAACAGCAAGTTGAGCCCGCCGCAAAACATGATAAATGTGTTTCTGTGCTAACGAATTTTGTTTCATTGTTTTAATTGGCTAATTCTGAGTTGAATGAAATGTAGCACATTATTCTAGGACCAAAAATGAAAATTTTAGAATATTTAATTTTTCATAAAAATCGAACGAAATAGCAAGTTGAGCCCGCCGCAAAACATGATAAATGTGTATCTGTGGTAACGAATTTTGTTTCATTGTTTTAATTGGCTAATTCTGAGTTGAATGAAAAGTAGCACATTATTCTAGGATCAAAAATGAAAATTTTAGAATATTTAATTTTTCATAAAAATCGAACGAAATAGCAAGTTGAGCCCGCCGCAAAACATGATAAATGTGTTTCTGTGCTAACGAATTTTGTTTCATTGTTTTAATTGGTTAATTCTGAGTTGAATGAAATGTAGCACATTATTCTAGGACCAAAAATGAAAATTTTAGAATATTTAATTTTTCATAAAAATCGAACGAAACAGCAAGTTGAGCCCGCCGCAAAACATGATAAATGTGTTTCTGTGGTAACGAATTTTGTTTCATTGTTTTAATTGGCTAATTCTGAGTTGAATGAAAAGTAGCACATTATTCTAGGATCAAAAATGAAAATTTTAGAATATTTAATTTTTCATAAAAATCGAACAAAATAGCAAGTTGAGCCCGCCGCAAAACATGATAAATGTGTTTCTGTGCTAACGAATTTTGTTTCATTGTTTTAATTGGCTAATTCTGAGTTGAATGAAATGTAGCACATTATTCTAGGACCAAAAATGAAAATTTTAGAATATTTAATTTTTCATAAAAATCGAACAAAATAGCAAGTTGAGCCCGCCGCAAAACATGATAAATGTGTTTCTGTGCTAACGAATTTTGTTTCATTGTTTTAATAGGCTAATTCTGAGTTGAATGAAATGTAGCACATTATTCTAGGACCAAAAATGAAAATTTTAGAATATTCAATTTTTCATAAAAATCGAACGAAATAGCAAGTTGAGCCCGCCGCAAAACATGATAAATGTGTTTCTGTGCTAACGAATTTTGTTTCATTGTTTTAATTGGCTAATTCTGAGTTGAATGAAATGTAGCACATTATTCTAGGACCAAAAATGAAAATTTTAGAATATTCAATTTTTCATAAAAATCGAACGAAATAGCAAGTTGAGCCCGCCGCAAAACATGATAAATGTGTTTCTGTGCTAACGAATTTTGTTTCATTGTTTTAATTGGCTAATTCTGAGTTGAATGAAATGTAGCACATTATTCTAGGACCAAAAATGAAAATTTTAGAATATTTAATTTTTCATAAAAATAGAACGAAACAGCAAGTTGAGCCCGCCGCAAAACATGATAAATGTGTTTCTGTGGTAACGAATTTTGTTTCATTGTTTCAATTGGCTAATTCTGAGTTGAATGAAAAGTAGCACATTATTCTAGGACCAAAAATGAAAATTTTAGAATATTTAATTTTTCATAAAAATCGAACGAAACAGCAAGTTGAGCCCGCCGCAAAACATGATAAATGTGTTTCTGTGCTAACGAATTTTGTTCCATTGTTTAAATTGGCTAATTCTGAGTTGAATGAAAAGTAGCACATTATTCTAGGACCAAAAATGAAAATTTTAGATGTAAGAGAATGAGATATAATAGAAAGGGGAGGGGAGTTGTTTTTAATAAAGCTCATTTAAATGAGAAGCGCGGGAAAAGAAGGTGTGACACCCGAGGTATGAATACTAATTAGCGGGCGCGGGAATTTTATCGTGTAAGGACCACAGCTGGGATTTTAGGCCAGAGGGTTTTTAGTTTAAGCTGATTTTGTGGCGGAGTTAGGTAGTTTTGTTCGTTATCGTAATTTTTAGTAGCTATAAATTGTTGTTTTAAAGAAAGTTTTGATAAGTCGGAAATTCATAGTTTGAAAGTTGTAAAAATCCTTATTTTTGGGAAAATTTCTTGATAAAAGAACTAATTAAAGTAGACATTCGCTACATGGGGGCCGACCTTGTCAAGTAATTCAACTGTTAAACTAATAATTTTTGACTTGATTTTCTTTATTGTTTTGTTTTTCTTCGTTTTGTTTCTCGTTAATATCGTGTCGTGTGGATTAATTGGTACATAGATTATAAGCAGGAAAAGATCTCCGGACCATGGATACAGTGGAGGCTGTTCAGAATGAACAGGTACGAAATCTTTTTGCTGATTTGATCGGTAGATGTAAGGCGCGCATTTTGGAAAGCTCGCAAAAGTTAATCGCACGCGTGCAACAGCCTAGCCTTATGTCAGTTACAAAGGTCAGGACAGGTGCTCCTTTCCAGGAAATGTATGACATCATGGCTGATGAGCTGGCACACGTAGAGAGAGAAATATCCGTGAGACTGTCAAGTGGTGAGGAAATCACTTTGGCAGACGGAGAGTTAGCTAGGAGGTCGGAAGTGGACCTTATCTTAGAAACTCGAGGATTAACAGATCCGACAGCACTAGAAACGTATCTAACGCAGTCGAAGAGAGAACTCCAGAAATCTCTAAGGGAAATCCAGGAGTTACAGGAACTCTTAAAGGAATCCCGAACAGACTCATTCTCAGTCCAGGTGGACCGAGGAGAAAATGAGCTGTTGAAAGAAGCCCACACTCAGTTACACCAACTGAAAGTTCAAAATGAACAAGTGAGGGAAAAATTGCTGAAGGCGCAAGACGAATTGAAGGTTCAATTTGAGCGCAGCATTACTCTAGAAAACGAGGTGCGGATGGCACGCTCCGAAATAGAGGTGTGGAAGGCTCGCGCGGAGAAAGAGAATGTAGCAGATATTCTACTTATGCCGACTTCTTCCAGATCCCAAACAGGGACCACATCACAACAGATTGTGATGGAACCAGAGCGCTGCAGGCGGGACTCGGAACAAAAAATCGAGCTGCGACAACTACTACGGGAAATCAAGGAAAGTACTCAAGGTACGCCCATTGATGATTACTGGACTAGAGTGAGAATGTTACCTAGCCTTGAGAAGTTCCCGGGGGAATCCAATACCTCCTTAGATAAACACATAGATGCTTTTAATGAACAGTACCCCAAAGAACGGTGGAACGAAAGACACCGATGCCGATTCCTACGGGACTCGTTGAGGGGAATAGCCCTGCAGACTTTTGATGCGGCAATAGCAGAAAGTCTGGATGCTCGCATTGCAATTTTTAAAACAGCGATGCTGGAGCGCAAAGGAATAGAGCGATACCAGGCGGCTAAAGACTTGGATAAGCTCACTATGTATAATTATGATGTGCAAGGATATTGCACAAGACTGGAGGAGCTTTATACGAAAGCATACCCAGAGGTAGTGGACGTTAGTTCGTCCCATGACCTAGCAATGCGGTTATTTCGCCAGATCGAAAACTGGCCACACGCTGCAGCAATCCAAAGTTGGATTGCAAGATCAGATCCTACGGGCTTATATACTGAAATTAAGGTATGGGCTACGTTGAGAGCGGAACTTAGTCGCTCCCAACACAGAGAACCTTTTCGACCAATTCAGAGAGATAAGACCAGAGAGCGAAATTTTGTGGGTGGGGTATCAAAACCGATTCGCCTGGACAGACCCATGCAACCTAGAGCTGATAAACCAGCACCACCTAGGCTTATGAAGTGTTTTATTTGTCAAGAGACCACACACTTGAAACGAGATTGCCCGAGAAAGACAGCAGGAATACACCAACTCTGTACAAATGGTAGTACAGGATATACGCCTAAAGAAAAGGTAGAACACATTTTGAAAACTCTACAGTTAGGTTGTATGGAACCGACAGCTCCGGTTATGAAAGACTTGCCGATCGAACAGATAGAATTATGCGGCTGCAAAATGCCCGCACTAATCGATAGTGGAGCCCAAGTCTCGGTACTCTCCACAGCAATGTTGGAAGAACTGGTGAACAACGGCATAGATATACAACAACATATACTAAAAGCCGAGCCAGTGGATTACTTAAATATTAGGGCTGTTGGTCAGCATAAAGTGGATGCAATTACATGCATCACGTTTTGGGTAAAATTACCGAAAAATGAAAGGCAGACGACCATACCGTTTACCATAATAAGATCCCCAAAACCAGAAATAATTTTAGGCATAAATGCCTTTGAATTGCTAGGCATACGAATGGCATATACCAGTGAAGAAGAACCGGCATTTGTACAGCGCCGCTATCTTTTGCAGCCTGGAGAAACTAGGCAGGTGAAAATAAAGGTACCAGCTGATAAGTCAATTTTGTGGAGCTCACATACTAGTATACCAGATGTGGTAACACATCCGGACGGGGAGGTCACAATACCAGTGACTAATCATGGTAAAACCGTGATCATTTTTGATCAGAAGAACGCAGTAGGCACTTGGTTATCGGAAACAGAGAAACCAACTACAGCTGATATAGCGCTGATCAGGGATGAGCAACTTGCTGCCTTAAAGGAAATAAAACAGCTGGATTTCACCCCGATACTTGACCAAGCTGATGCAGCGTACATACAAAAACAGGAATTACGACAATTACTGGAGCGATATACAGATATCTTTGCGCAACCAGACAAGATCTTGCCTCAGATCAGAGCACCGCTGGTGGAAATAGACACAGGCGACGCAAATCCGATAGCTCAACGGGCTCGGCCCGTACCATTAGCAGTACAGGCGGAACTAACCGACGCACTGATTGAGATGGAGAAATCGGGGATCACGGAAAGATCCAAATCTCCATGGGCATCACCGATAGTACTAGTACGAAAACAGGACAGTAGCTTAAGAGTATGTGTTGACTATGGCAAGTAGGGTTGTCGTCTAATGCAAAAGAAAAAACGGCATTTGCAACACATAGAGGATTATTCCAGTTTAAACGACTACCTTTTGGGTTAGCAAATAGCCCGTCCATTTTTCAACGATGCATAGACAGTGTTATAATTCAAACAGGATTATGGAACACGGAAATTTTTGCATATTTAGATGATATCATCGTAGGTACCAGCACTAGGGAAAGACACCTGGAGGTTCTAGAGATATTGTTCAAAGTTCTTAGAGACTGTTGTGTCTCTTTAAAAATTGAGAAATGCAAGTTGTTGCGTGAAAACATAAAATTCTTAGGTCATGTAATCACAACAGCTGGCCTGAGAACTGACGAAAGTAAAGTGACTGCTGTCACACAGTTTCCAATACCGACATCGGTTACGGAGTTACGTTCCTTCGTAGGAATGTTGACGTATTATAGAAAGTTTATTAAGGGTTTTGCTCAAATTGCGAGTCCACTTTACAAATTAATGAGCCCTAAGGTGAAATGGGAATGGACCCCCGCTGCACAGGAAGCAGTAAACCAGCTCAAGCGCAACATCACGTCTGCACCAGTGTTAGTTCAACCCGATATAGAGGCAGCGCGAGCAGGCTCAAGACCATTTATTATTTATTCGGATGCGAGTATAATCGGTACCGGCGCAGTACTAAGTCAGGAAGGACAGGATGGTTTTCTACACCCTATCTCGTTCTGTTCAAAAACGTTGAATAAACACGAAAAGAATTACACTATTACAGACTTGGAAGCATTGGCCATTGTACATGCAGTACACAGGTTTCATCCGTTAATATATGGGGTACGAGTGATCGTACGTACGGATCACCAACCGTTACTGGCTCTTTTCAAAAGCGTAGCATCTTCTAATAGGTTAACACGCTGGGCACTCCAACTTCGTAGATACAATATGGAAATCGAATATGTAAAAGGGAAGATCAACATCGTGGCTGATGCTCTCAGCCGAGGTCCTATAACAGACCCTGAACATACACAGGAAGAGTCGCTTAAAGTAGCGGAGGAGATAATCATTGCAACAATTACAACAGCAGATGATCCGGATAATTGGCTGGATTTACTACGAAATGAGCAGCCATGGGATCAGGTGATACACATAGTAGAGAGCGGAATTTCTAAAGAATGGAAACTGGGGAAGCTCAAAATCAACAGCGAAATGTTCTTCATACACGGTGATAATTTAATTCTCACAGAAGAAACAGGGCGGACAAGAATGGTAGTCCCGGAAAAAAAGCGTTTCGAATTAATCGAACTACTACACGCAGGTGATTGGTCAGGCCACTTTGGACCTAAAAAGCTGATTCAACAGCTTACAGAGAAGTACTTTTGGACGTCAATAACAAAAGATGTATATTCATGGCATATACGATGCATGCGTTGCTATCTAGAAAATTATCAGAATACAAACAGACCACCGTTGAAACCAATACTCACGTCAAAACCGTACGAAATTATAGGTATGGATGTTGTTGAGTTGGGTAAGACAACAAGAGGGGCTCGATACGCACTCACAGTGGTAGATTACTTTTCGAAATGGGCAGCTCTTTACCCCATAACAGATAAATCGTCTAATACGATTCTACAAACGTTCATGGAACGATGGGTAGGATACGGAGGCAGATTGCCTAAAAAGATCATCAGTGATAATGGACTAGAATTCGACAATAAGGAATTCAAAGCAATGTTACACGGTTTAAGGATAACATGGGCTCCTAGCAAGGCATATAACCCCAGGGAAAACGGGTTAGCTGAGAGGGTACAACGGACGGTTGTCACCATGCTAAGGAAGAGTGATTGTTTTCGAGCAGAATGGGACCGCAGAATTCCATTTACTTTGCTAGCATACAACTGTACACCACATGAAACCACGGGAAAATCTCCATACGAGATTTTACATGGATACACACCAGACATATTAGAGTTCCAAGTTACGGAGCAAGTCACGGGACAATTAATATCGTATAACTCGTATACAGAAACTCTGCGACAAGTTTTGGGAAAGACGCATTTAGCGGCACGACAACAGTTAGAGAAGGCTGCACAAAGACAGAAACAGCAATATGACAAACACCATAACACTGAGAAGTCACATCAGTTCGAGGACGGTGAAAAAGTTATGTTACGCATCCTAACTGAATCAGGTCCACAGAAAAAGCTAGGATTCCCATATCAGGGACCATTCGAAATAAAGGAACAGACTGACAATTCTGCTAAGATAGCAGCACATGGCAAAAATAACACAAAAGTCTTACAAGTTCAGAAGGACTTGTTAGTTCCTTTGCCACATAACAGTAATATCATTAAGTTAGCAAAAGGGAGAGGGAAACGAGGACGTCCAAAGAAAAATGTTCAGATGAACTTAATAAGATGTAGCCACTTTAGGGCTACGGATCCGCGATCCGAGGATACTTGCAAATCACAGATCACGTTCAAAGATGCATGTTCAGATATTCTCACAGTTCCAGTTTTTTTACATCATGTAAAAATACCAGCTCCACTTCAGCTTGCAAAAGTATTAGAACTGATAATACAGGAGGAATCAGAACTGAGCATACTGGCGGCGTTACGTACACAACCAGAAGAGGTTGCTTTAACAGCGGTAGCTGTGGCGATGGGAATTCATCGCGAATTATGTCTTCACGTCATCCGAGATGCAACTATCTCTATGACTGATCACGAAGCTGTATCTCCACTATCGGCGGCTGAAGTAGATTGGGCAGTTGGCAATGCTTTATACGAATTGAAGAAGGCAAGACATGCATTCGAGAGGAAGGATTTGCCGCGAACGGATATTGCGAAAGATCTATGGATCTTCCCAGAAGAATTCAAGACGTTGTTCCAGGACAGAGGATATCATAAAGAGATGATCCTCCTACAAGATCGAGACTCAATGTTCAGAGTCAACGCGTATGCGAGAAAAATCGATGAGATAAACAGGCTGTTCGTGATCGTGCCGGCAAAGAAGAATGAAAGGCAACTTCATCAATGGTGGGAGAGAGGCCAGTTGGCGGATACGGTCAACAACAAAAATGTGACAGCGATATATTTCTTGTTACCAACGATCCAGCATGACTACTACGATGAAATCATCACCTTTATGGAAAAAGAAGTGTTACAGTTAAAGGGTACGCTGCTTGGAATGGGAAAGGCTGCTACAGTCCACATGATTGGAGAGAAGGAGAAGTCTCAAGTCAAGGTGATAAGGGCACAAGGATGTGTAGGGATCGACAGCTTGAAAACAGAAAAATACTTTACGACGGAACAATCTATTAAGATCTTGACAGCTTGGGAAGAAGATTTGAAGAAAGAAAATGTTGATTTCAATTGGAAGATGAAAGAGGAGGAAATGAACAAGAAGAGAAAAGAAGTACCGGAAAATCGTCGGGACGTCTCAGCTGGACCCCCGGAGTGTAAGAGAATGAGATATAATAGAAAGGGGAGGGGAGTTGTTTTTAATAAAGCTCATTTAAATGAGAAGCGCGGCAAAAGAAGGTGTGACACCCGAGGTATGAATACTAATTAGCGGGCGCGGGAATTTTATCGTGTAAGGACCACAGCTGGGATTTTAGAACAGAGGGTTTTTAGTTTAAGCTGATTTTGTGGCGGAGTTAGGTAGTTTTTGAGTTCGGTTTATCTTTGTTTTAGTTGTAACAGGTTTTAGTTGTTAGTTTTACGCTTATTTTGTTTTATTTGTGTTGTTTTATAGTGATACTGTTTAATTCCGTAATTAACGTCGTGTTCGTTATCGTAATTTTTAGTAGCTATAAATTGTTGTTTTAAAGAAAGTTTTGATAAGTCGGAAATTCATAGTTTGAAAGTTGTAAAAATCCTTATTTTTGGGAAAATTTCTTGATAAAAGAACTAATTAAAGTAGACATTCGCTACATAGAATATTTAATTTTTCATAAAAATCGAACGAAATAGCAAGTTGAGCCCGCCGCAAAACATGATAAATGTGTTTCTGTGCTAACGAATTTTGTTCCATTGATTAAATTGGCTAATTCTGAGTTGAATGAAATGTAGCACATTATTCTAGGATCAAAAATGAAAATTTTAGAATATTTAATTTTTCATAAAAATCGAACGAAACAGCAAGTTGAGCCCGCCGCAAAACATGATAAATGTGTTTCTGTGCTAACGAATTTTGTTTCATTGTTTTAATTGGCTAATTCTGAGTTGAATGAAAAGTAGCACATTATTCTAGGACCAAAAATGAAAATTTTAGAATATTTAATTTTTCATAAAAATCGAACGAAATAGCAAGTTTAGCCCGCCGCAAAACATGATAGATATGGATATATACTTACAAAAACTATTTTATATTACTAAACGTTTTATTCTGAGTTGAATGAGATGTAGCACGTTATGCTAGGACCAAAAATGAAAATTTTAGAATTGTCAATTTTTCATAAAAATCGCACGAAATAGCAAGTTGAGCCCGCCGCAAAACATGATAAATGTGTTTCTGTGCTAACGAATTTTGTTTCATTGTTTTAATTGGCTAATTCTGAGTTGAATGAAAAGTAGCACATTATTCTAGGATCAAAAATGAAAATTTTAGAATATTTAATTTTTCATAAAAATCGAACGAAATAGCAAGTTGAGCCCGCCGCAAAACAT
Source organism: Auanema rhodensis (assembly GCA_964057225.1). NCBI lineage: Eukaryota > Metazoa > Nematoda > Chromadorea > Rhabditida > Rhabditidae > Auanema > Auanema rhodense. Next base: position 26,501,433 of record OZ059900.1, read on the forward strand.
GATAAATGTGTTTCTGTGCTAACGAATTTTGTTTCATTGTTTTAATTGGTTAATTCTGAGTTGAATGAAATGTAGCACATTATTCTAGGACCAAAAATGAAAATTTTAGAATATTTAATTTTTCATAAAAATCGAACGAAACAGCAAGTTGAGCCCGCCGCAAAACATGATAAATGTGTTTCTGTGCTAACGAATTTTGTTTCATTGTTTTAATTGGCTAATTCTGAGTTGAATGAAAAGTAGCACATTATTCTAGGACCAAAAATGAAAATTTTAGAATATTTAATTTTTCATAAAAATCGAACGAAGTAGCAAGTTTAGCCCGCCGCAAAACATGATAGATATGGATATATACTTACAAAAACTATTTTATATTACTAAACGTTTTATTCTGAGTTGAATGAGATGTAGCACGTTATGCTAGGACCAAAAATGAAAATTTTAGAATATTCAATTTTTCATAAAAATCGCACGAAATAGCAAGTTGAGCCCGCCGCAAAACATGATAAATGTGTTTCTGTGCTAACGAATTTTGTTTCATTGTTTTAATTGACTAATTCTGAGTTGAATGAAATGTAGCACATTATTCTAGGACCAAAAATGAAAATTTTAGAATATTTAATTTTTCATAAAAATCGAACGAAATAGCAAGTTGAGCCCGCCGCAAAACATGATAAATGTGTTTCTGTGCTAACGAATTTTGTTCCATTGTTTAAATTGGCTAATTTTGAGTTGAATGAAATGTAGCACATTATTCTAGGACCAAAAATGAAAATTTTAGAATATTCAATTTTTCATAAAAATCGAACGAAATAGCAAGTTGAGCCCGCCGCAAAACATGATAAATGTGTTTCTGTGCTAATGAATTTTGTTTCATTGTTTTAATTGGCTAATTCTGAGTTGAATGAAATGTAGCACATTATTCTAGGACCAAAAATGAAAATTTTAGAATATTTAATTTTTCATAAAAATCGAACGAAATAGCAAGTTGAGCCCGCCGCAAAACATGATAAATGTGTTTCTGTGCTAACGAATTTTGTTTCATTGTTTTAATTGACTAATTCTGAGTTGAATGAAATGTAGCACATTATTCTAAGACCAAAAATGAAAATTTTAGAATATTTAATTTTTCATAAAAATCGAACGAAATAGCAAGTTGAGCCCGCCGCAAAACATGATAAATGTGTTTCTGTGCTAACGAATTTTGTTTCATTGTTTTAATTGGCTAATTCTGAGTTGAATGAAAAGTAGCACATTATTCTAGGACCAAAAATGAAAATTTTAGAATATTTAATTTTTCATAAAAATCGAACGAAGTAGCAAGTTTAGCCCGCCGCAAAACATGATAGATATGGATATATACTTACAAAAACTATTTTATATTACTAAACGTTTTATTCTGAGTTGAATGAGATGTAGCACGTTATGCTAGGACCAAAAATGAAAATTTTAGAATATTCAATTTTTCATAAAAATCGCACGAAATAGCAAGTTGAGCCCGCCGCAAAACATGATAAATGTGTTTCTGTGCTAACGAATTTTGTTTCATTGTTTTAATTGACTAATTCTGAGTTGAATGAAATGTAGCACATTATTCTAGAACCAAAAATGAAAATTTTAGAATATTTAATTTTTCATAAAAATCGAACGAAATAGCAAGTTGAGCCCGCCGCAAAACATGATAAATGTGTTTCTGTGCTAACGAATTTTGTTCCATTGTTTAAATTGGCTAATTCTGAGTTGAATGAAATGTAGCACATTATTCTAGGACCAAAAATGAAAATTTTAGAATATTTAATTTTTCATAAAAATCGAACGAAACAGCAAGTTGAGCCCGCCGCAAAACATGATAAATGTGTTTCTGTGCTAACGAATTTTGTTCCATTGTTTTAATTGACTAATTCTGAGTTGAATGAAATGTAGCACATTATTCTAGGACCAAAAATGAAAATTTTAGAATATTCAATTTTTCATAAAAATCGAACGAAATAGCAAGTTGAGCCCGCCGCAAAACATGATAAATGTGTTTCTGTGCTAATGAATTTTGTTTCATTGTTTTAATTGGCTAATTCTGAGTTGAATGAAATGTAGCACATTATTCTAGGACCAAAAATGAAAATTTTAGAATATTTAATTTTTCATAAAAATCGAACGAAATAGCAAGTTGAGCCCGCCGCAAAACATGATAAATGTGTTTCTGTGCTAACGAATTTTGTTTCATTGTTTTAATTGGCTAATTCTGAGTTGAATGAAATGTAGCACATTATTCTAGGACCAAAAATGAAAATTTTAGAATATTCAATTTTTCATAAAAATCGCACGAAATAGCAAGTTGAGCCCGCCGCAAAACATGATAAATGTGTTTCTGTGCTAACGAATTTTGTTTCATTGTTTTAATTGGCTAATTCTGAGTTGAATGAAAAGTAGCACATTATTCTAGGACCAAAAGTGAAAATTTTAGAATATTTAATTTTTCATAAAAATCGAACAAAATAGCAAGTTTAGCCCGCCGCAAAACATGATAGATATGGATATATACTTACAAAAACTATTTTATATTACTAAACGTTTTATTCTGAGTTGAATGAGATGTAGCACGTTATGCTAGGACCAAAAATGAAAATTTTAGAATATTCAATTTTTCATAAAAATCGCACGAAATAGCAAGTTGAGCCCGCCGCAAAACATGATAAATGTGTTTCTGTGCTAACGAATTTTGTTTCATTGTTTTAATTGACTAATTCTGAGTTGAATGAGATGTAGCACGTTATGCTAGGACCAAAAATGAAAATTTTAGAATATTCAATTTTTCATAAAAATCGCACGAAATAGCAAGTTGAGCCCGCCGCAAAACATGATAAATGTGTTTCTGTGCTAACGAATTTTGTTTCATTGTTTTAATTGACTAATTCTGAGTTGAATGAAATGTAGCACATTATTCTAGGACCAAAAATGAAAATTTTAGAATATTTAATTTTTCATAAAAATCGAACGAAATAGCAAGTTGAGCCCGCCGCAAAACATGATAAATGTGTTTCTGTGCTAACGAATTTTGTTCCATTGTTTAAATTGGCTAATTTTGAGTTGAATGAAATGTAGCACATTATTCTAGGACCAAAAATGAAAATTTTAGAATATTTAATTTTTCATAAAAATCGAACGAAACAGCAAGTTGAGCCCGCCGCAAAACATGATAAATGTGTTTCTGTGCTAACGAATTTTGTTCCATTGTTTTAATTGACTAATTCTGAGTTGAATGAAATGTAGCACATTATTCTAGGACCAAAAATGAAAATTTTAGAATATTCAATTTTTCATAAAAATCGAACGAAATAGCAAGTTGAGCCCGCCGCAAAACATGATAAATGTGTTTCTGTGCTAATGAATTTTGTTTCATTGTTTTAATTGGCTAATTCTGAGTTGAATGAAATGTAGCACATTATTCTAGGACCAAAAATGAAAATTTTAGAATATTTAATTTTTCATAAAAATCGAACGAAATAGCAAGTTGAGCCCGCCGCAAAACATGATAAATGTGTTTCTGTGCTAACGAATTTTGTTTCATTGTTTTAATTGACTAATTCTGAGTTGAATGAAATGTAGCACATTATTCTAAGACCAAAAATGAAAATTTTAGAATATTTAATTTTTCATAAAAATCGAACGAAATAGCAAGTTGAGCCCGCCGCAAAACATGATAAATGTGTTTCTGTGCTAACGAATTTTGTTTCATTGTTTTAATTGGCTAATTCTGAGTTGAATGAAAAGTAGCACATTATTCTAGGACCAAAAATGAAAATTTTAGAATATTTAATTTTTCATAAAAATCGAACGAAGTAGCAAGTTTAGCCCGCCGCAAAACATGATAGATATGGATATATACTTACAAAAACTATTTTATATTACTAAACGTTTTATTCTGAGTTGAATGAGATGTAGCACGTTATGCTAGGACCAAAAATGAAAATTTTAGAATATTCAATTTTTCATAAAAATCGCACGAAATAGCAAGTTGAGCCCGCCGCAAAACATGATAAATGTGTTTCTGTGCTAACGAATTTTGTTTCATTGTTTTAATTGACTAATTCTGAGTTGAATGAAATGTAGCACATTATTCTAGGACCAAAAATGAAAATTTTAGAATATTTAATTTTTCATAAAAATCGAACGAAACAGCAAGTTGAGCCCGCCGCAAAACATGATAAATGTGTTTCTGTGCTAACGAATTTTGTTCCATTATTTTAATTGACTAATTCTGAGTTGAATGAAATGTAGCACATTATTCTAGGACCAAAAATGAAAATTTTAGAATATTCAATTTTTCATAAAAATCGAACGAAATAGCAAGTTGAGCCCGCCGCAAAACATGATAAATGTGTTTCTGTGCTAATGAATTTTGTTTCATTGTTTTAATTGGCTAATTCTGAGTTGAATGAAATGTAGCACATTATTCTAGGACCAAAAATGAAAATTTTAGAATATTTAATTTTTCATAAAAATCGAACGAAATAGCAAGTTGAGCCCGCCGCAAAACATGATAAATGTGTTTCTGTGCTAACGAATTTTGTTTCATTGTTTTAATTGGCTAATTCTGAGTTGAATGAAATGTAGCACATTATTCTAGGACCAAAAATGAAAATTTTAGAATATTCAATTTTTCATAAAAATCGCACGAAATAGCAAGTTGAGCCCGCCGCAAAACATGATAAATGTGTTTCTGTGCTAACGAATTTTGTTTCATTGTTTTAATTGGCTAATTCTGAGTTGAATGAAAAGTAGCACATTATTCTAGGACCAAAAGTGAAAATTTTAGAATATTTAATTTTTCATAAAAATCGAACAAAATAGCAAGTTGAGCCCGCCGCAAAACATGATAAATGTGTTTCTGTGCTAACGAATTTTGTTTCATTGTTTTAATTGGCTAATTCTGAGTTGAATGAAATGTAGCACATTATTCTAGGACCAAAAATGAAAATTTTAGAATATTTAATTTTTCATAAAAATCGCACGAAATAGCAAGTTGAGCCCGCCGCAAAACATGATAAATGTGTATCTGTGGTAACGAATTTTGTTTCATTGTTTTAATTGGCTAATTCTGAGTTGAATGAAAAATAGCACATTATTCTAGGACCAAAAATGAAAATTTTAGAATATTCAATTTTTCATAAAAATCGCACGAAATAGCAAGTTGAGCCCGCCGCAAAACATGATAAATGTGTTTCTGTGCTAACGAATTTTGTTTCATTGTTTTAATTGGCTAGTTCTGAGTTGAATGAAATGTAGCACATTATTCTAGGACCAAAAATGAAAATTTTAGAATATTCAATTTTTCATAAAAATCGAACGAAATAGAGTTGAGCCCGCCGCAAAACATGATAAATGTGTTTCTGTGCTAACGAATTTTGTTTCATTGTTTTAATTGGCTAATTCTGAGTTGAATGAAATGTAGCACATTATTCTAGGACCAAAAATGAAAATTTTAGAATATTCAATTTTTCATAAAAATAGAACGAAACAGCAAGTTGAGCCCGCCGCAAAACATGATAAATGTGTTTCTGTGGTAACGAATTTTGTTTCATTGTTTCAATTGGCTAATTCTGAGTTGAATGAAAAGTAGCACATTATTCTAGGACCAAAAATGAAAATTTTAGAATATTTAATTTTTCATAAAAATCGAACGAAACAGCAAGTTGAGCCCGCCGCAAAACATGATAAATGTGTTTCTGTGCTAACGAATTTTGTTTCATTGTTTTAATTGGCTAATTCTGAGTTGAATGAAATGTAGCACATTATTCTAGGACCAAAAATGAAAATTTTAGAATATTTAATTTTTCATAAAAATAGAACGAAACAGCAAGTTGAGCCCGCCGCAAAACATGATAAATGTGTTTCTGTGGTAACGAATTTTGTTTCATTGTTTTAATTGGCTAATTCTGAGTTGAATGAAATGTAGCACATTATTCTAGGACCAAAAATGAAAATTTTAGAATATTCAATTTTTCATAAAAATCGCACGAAATAGCAAGTTGAGCCCGCCGCAAAACATGATAAATGTGTTTCTGTGGTAACGAATTTTGTTTCATTGTTTTAATTGGCTAATTCTGAGTTGAATGAAATGTAGCACATTATTCTAGGACCAAAAATGAAAATTTTAGAATATTCAATTTTTCATAAAAATCGCACGAAATAGCAAGTTGAGCCCGCCGCAAAACATGATAAATGTGTTTCTGTGGTAACGAATTTTGTTTCATTGTTTTAATTGGCTAATTCTGAGTTGAATGAAATGTAGCACATTATTCTAGGACCAAAAATGAAAATTTTAGAATATTTAATTTTTCATAAAAATAGAACGAAACAGCAAGTTGAGCCCGCCGCAAAACATGATAAATGTGTTTCTGTGGTAACGAATTTTGTTTCATTGTTTTAATTGGCTAATTCTGAGTTGAATGAAATGTAGCACATTATTCTAGGACCAAAAATGAAAATTTTAGAATATTCAATTTTTCATAAAAATCGCACGAAATAGCAAGTTGAGCCCGCCGCAAAACATGATAAATGTGTTTCTGTGCTAACGAATTTTGTTTCATTGTTTTAATTGGCTAATTCTGAGTTGAATGAAATGTAGCACATTATTCTAGGACCAAAAATGAAAATTTTAGAATATTCAATTTTTCATAAAAATCGCACGAAATAGCAAGTTGAGCCCGCCGCAAAACATGATAAATGTGTTTCTGTGCTAACGAATTTTGTTTCATTGTTTTAATTGACTAATTCTGAGTTGAATGAAATGTAGCACATTATTCTAGGACCAGAAATGAAAATTTTAGAATATTTAATTTTTCATAAAAATCGAACGAAATAGCAAGTTGAGCCCGCCGCAAAACATGATAAATGTGTTTCTGTGCTAACGAATTTTGTTCCATTGTTTAAATTGGCTAATTCTGAGTTGAATGAAATGTAGCACATTATTCTAGGACCAAAAATGAAAATTTTAGAATATTTAATTTTTCATAAAAATAGAACGAAACAGCAAGTTGAGCCCGCCGCAAAACATGATAAATGTGTTTCTGTGGTAACGAATTTTGTTTCATTGTTTTAATTGGCTAATTCTGAGTTGAATGAAATGTAGCACATTATTCTAGGACCAAAAATGAAAATTTTAGAATATTCAATTTTTCATAAAAATCGCACGAAATAGCAAGTTGAGCCCGCCGCAAAACATGATAAATGTGTTTCTGTGCTAACGAATTTTGTTTCATTGTTTTAATTGGCTAGTTCTGAGTTGAATGAAATGTAGCACATTATTCTAGGACCAAAAATGAAAATTTTAGAATATTTAATTTTTCATAAAAATCGAACGAAATAGCAAGTTGAGCCCGCCGCAAAACATGATAAATGTGTTTCTGTGCTAACGAATTTTGTTTCATTGTTTTAATTGGCTAATTCTGAGTTGAATGAAATGTAGCACATTATTCTAGGACCAAAAATGAAAATTTTAGAATATTCAATTTTTCATAAAAATCGCACGAAATAGCAAGTTGAGCCCGCCGCAAAACATGATAAATGTGTTTCTGTGCTAACGAATTTTGTTTCATTGTTTTAATTGACTAATTCTGAGTTGAATGAAATGTAGCACATTATTCTAGGACCAAAAATGAAAATTTTAGAATATTTAATTTTTCATAAAAATCGAACGAAATAGCAAGTTGAGCCCGCCGCAAAACATGATAAATGTGTTTCTGTGCTAATGAATTTTGTTTCATTGTTTTAATTGGCTAATTCTGAGTTGAATGAAATGTAGCACATTATTCTAGGACCAAAAATGAAAATTTTAGAATATTTAATTTTTCATAAAAATCGAACGAAATAGCAAGTTGAGCCCGCCGCAAAACATGATAAATGTGTTTCTGTGCTAACGAATTTTGTTTCATTGTTTTAATTGACTAATTCTGAGTTGAATGAAATGTAGCACATTATTCTAAGACCAAAAATGAAAATTTTAGAATATTTAATTTTTCATAAAAATCGAACGAAATAGCAAGTTGAGCCGGCCGCAAAACATGATAAATGTGTTTCTGTGCTAACGAATTTTGTTCCATTGTTCAAATTGGCTAATTCTGAGTTGATTGAAATGTAGCACATTATTCTAGGATCAAAAATGAAAATTTTAGAATTATTAATTTTTCATAAAAATCGAACGAAACAGCAAGTTGAGCCCGCCGCAAAACATGATAAATGTGTTTCTGTGCTAACGAATTTTGTTTCATTGTTTTAATTGGCTACTTCTGAGTTGAATGAAATGTAGCACATTATTCTAGGACCAAAAATGAAAATTTTAGAATATTCAATTTTTCATAAAAATCGCACGAAATAGCAAGTTGAGCCCGCCGCAAAACATGATAAATGTGTTTCTGTGCTAACGAATTTTGTTCCATTGTTTAAATTGGCTAATTCTGAGTTGAATGAAATGTAGCACATTATTCTAGGACCAAAAATGAAAATTTTATAATATTTAATTTTTCATAAAAATAGAACGAAACAGCAAGTTGAGCCCGCCGCAAAACATGATAAATGTGTTTCTGTGGTAACGAATTTTGTTTCATTGTTTTAATTGGCTAATTCTGAGTTGAATGAAATGTAGCACATTATTCTAGGACCAAAAATGAAAATTTTAGAATATTCAATTTTTCATAAAAATCGCACGAAATAGCAAGTTGAGCCCGCCGCAAAACATGATAAATGTGTTTCTGTGCTAACGAATTTTGTTTCATTGTTTTAATTGGCTAGTTCTGAGTTGAATGAAATGTAGCACATTATTCTAGGACCAAAAATGAAAATTTTAGAATATTTAATTTTTCATAAAAATCGAACGAAATAGCAAGTTGAGCCCGCCGCAAAACATGATAAATGTGTTTCTGTGCTAACGAATTTTGTTTCATTGTTTTAATTGGCTAATTCTGAGTTGAATGAAATGTAGCACATTATTCTAGGACCAAAAATGAAAATTTTAGAATATTCAATTTTTCATAAAAATCGCACGAAATAGCAAGTTGAGCCCGCCGCAAAACATGATAAATGTGTTTCTGTGCTAACGAATTTTGTTTCATTGTTTTAATTGACTAATTCTGAGTTGAATGAAATGTAGCACATTATTCTAGGACCAAAAATGAAAGTTTTAGAATATTTAATTTTTCATAAAAATCGAACGAAATAGCAAGTTGAGCCCGCCGCAAAACATGATAAATGTGTTTCTGTGCTAACGAATTTTGTTCCATTGTTTAAATTGGCTAATTCTGAGTTGAATGAAATGTAGCACATTATTCTAGGACCAAAAATGAAAATTTTAGAATATTTAATTTTTCATAAAAATCGAACGAAACAGCAAGTTGAGCCCGCCGCAAAACATGATAAATGTGTTTCTGTGCTAATGAATTTTGTTTCATTGTTTTAATTGGCTAATTCTGAGTTGAATGAAATGTAGCACATTATTCTAGGACCAAAAATGAAAATTTTAGAATATTCAATTTTTCATAAAAATCGAACGAAATAGCAAGTTGAGCCCGCCGCAAAACATGATAAATGTGTTTCTGTGCTAATGAATTTTGTTTCATTGTTTTAATTGGCTAATTCTGAGTTGAATGAAATGTAGCACATTATTCTAGGACCAAAAATGAAAATTTTAGAATATTTAATTTTTCATAAAAATCGAACGAAATAGCAAGTTGAGCCCGCCGCAAAACATGATAAATGTGTTTCTGTGCTAACGAATTTTGTTTCATTGTTTTAATTGACTAATTCTGAGTTGAATGAAATGTAGCACATTATTCTAAGACCAAAAATGAAAATTTTAGAATATTTAATTTTTCATAAAAATCGAACGAAATAGCAAGTTGAGCCGGCCGCAAAACATGATAAATGTGTTTCTGTGCTAACGAATTTTGTTCCATTGTTCAAATTGGCTAATTCTGAGTTGATTGAAATGTAGCACATTATTCTAGGATCAAAAATGAAAATTTTAGAATTATTAATTTTTCATAAAAATCGAACGAAACAGCAAGTTGAGCCCGCCGCAAAACATGATAAATGTGTTTCTGTGCTAACGAATTTTGTTTCATTGTTTTAATTGGCTACTTCTGAGTTGAATGAAATGTAGCACATTATTCTAGGACCAAAAATGAAAATTTTAGAATATTTAATTTTTCATAAAAATCGAACGAAATAGCAAGTTGAGCCCGCCGCAAAACATGATAAATGTGTTTCTGTGCTAACGAATTTTGTTTCATTGTTTTAATTGGCTAATTCTGAGTTGAATGAAATGTAGCACATTATTCTAGGACCAAAAATGAAAATTTTAGAATATTCAATTTTTCATAAAAATCGAACGAAATAGCAAGTTGAGCCCGCCGCAAAACATGATAAATGTGTTTCTGTGCTAACGAATTTTGTTTCATTGTTTTAATTGGCTAATTCTGAGTTGAATGAAAAGTAGCACATTATTCTAGGACCAAAAGTGAAAATTTTAGAATATTTAATTTTTCATAAAAATCGAACAAAATAGCAAGTTGAGCCCGCCGCAAAACATGATAAATGTGTTTCTGTGCTAACGAATTTTGTTTCATTGTTTTAATTGGCTAATTCTGAGTTGAATGAAATGTAGCACATTATTCTAGGACCAAAAATGAAAATTTTAGAATATTTAATTTTTCATAAAAATCGCACGAAATAGCAAGTTGAGCCCGCCGCAAAACATGATAAATGTGTATCTGTGGTAACGAATTTTGTTTCATTGTTTTAATTGGCTAATTCTGAGTTGAATGAAAAGTAGCACATTATTCTAGGATCAAAAATGAAAATTTTAGAATATTTAATTTTTCATAAAAATCGAACGAAACAGCAAGTTGAGCCCGCCGCAAAACATGATAAATGTGTTTCTATGGTAACGAATTTTGTTTCATTGTTTTAATTGGCTAATTCTGAGTTGAATGAAAAGTAGCACATTATTCTAGGACCAAAAATGAAAATTTTAGAATATTTAATTTTTCATAAAAATCGAACAAAATAGCAAGTTGAGCCCGCCGCAAAACATGATAAATGTGTTTCTGTGCTAACGAATTTTGTTTCATTGTTTTAATAGGCTAATTCTGAGTTGAATGAAATGTAGCACATTATTCTAGGACCAAAAATGAAAATTTTAGAATATTCAATTTTTCATAAAAATCGAACGAAATAGCAAGTTGAGCCCGCCGCAAAACATGATAAATGTGTTTCTGTGCTAACGAATTTTGTTTCATTGTTTTAATTGGCTAATTCTGAGTTGAATGAAATGTAGCACATTATTCTAGGACCAAAAATGAAAATTTTAGAATATTTAATTTTTCATAAAAATAGAACGAAACAGCAAGTTGAGCCCGCCGCAAAACATGATAAATGTGTTTCTGTGCTAACGAATTTTGTTTCATTGTTTTAATAGGCTAATTCTGAGTTGAATGAAATGTAGCACATTATTCTAGGACCAAAAATGAAAATTTTAGAATATTCAATTTTTCATAAAAATCGCACGAAATAGCAAGTTGAGCCCGCCGCAAAACATGATAAATGTGTTTCTGTGCTAACGAATTTTGTTTCATTGTTTTAATTGGCTAGTTCTGAGTTGAATGAAATGTAGCACATTATTCTAGGACCAAAAATGAAAATTTTAGAATATTCAATTTTTCATAAAAATCGAACGAAATAGAGTTGAGCCCGCCGCAAAACATGATAAATGTGTTAGTAGAGAGCCATGCCGAATTTACTAACCACGCCCCCAAACAGTTGCTAAAAACATACTTTTGAGGGCGTCAGCTGCTAAAATCATACTTTTGGGGGCGTCAGCTGTCAAAATCATATTTTCGGCGTCAGCTGTCAAAATCATATTTTCGGCGTCAGCTGTCAAAAATATACTTTTCCTCCCGAGGCAGGCTCTCGAGCCTGCGCATGGATCAAAACGCATGATTTTTTTTTTTAAAATTATTTTTTAATGTATTATTTTAAATGAATTTTTATTATTTATATATTTGTTAATTGTATTTGTAAATATTTTTAAACTTATTTCTTTTTAAATGTATTTTTAATATTTATATATATTTTAAATTGTATTTGTAAATATTATTATTTAATTGTTTCTTTTTAAATGTGTTTTTAATAATATTTCTTTTTAAATGTATTTTAATATTTATATATTTTTTAATTGTATGTTTAAAACTGAATAAATTATTTCTCATATATATTGTTTTTTATTTATTTAAATATTTTTAAAAGGTAATCAATATGTTCAGCGTACCTCTTATGGGTTAATCAATGGAACTCATATCGAAGGTTAATTCGATAAGAACGATATGAAATACAAAAGTTAATGGAACACATATCGAAAGTTAATTCGATAAGAACGATATGAAATACAAAAGTTAATGGAACACATATCGAAGGTTAATTCGATAAGATCGTTAAAACAGGTGCACTGACCCACACAAGAACCACATGGCAAACGTTTTGTTCATAAAAATATGATAAATAGCTGTACACCACATGTACCAAGTTGTCTAATATTTTCAAATTACATGAAAGAATAGTTTAAAGAACCTTTTTTAAAATTTTATATTAGTATATTCTAATATACTAACTCAATAAAACACATATCGAAGGTTAATTCGATAGGATTCACAAACAATTGTGTTGTTTCCAATGGAACACATATCGAAGATTAATTCGATAACATCGTTAAAACAGGTGCGCTGCCCCACACATGTACCACATGGCAAAAGTTTTGTTCATAAAAATATGATAAATAGCTGTACAGCACAAGTACCCATAACGCTAAAGAATACTTACTATGCCAAGGGGTCATGGGTATATAGTTTTTAGTATCAAAAATGTTAATGGAACACATATCGAATATCAATTCGATAAGATTGGTGAAACAGATACGTTGACCTACAATGAACCAAATGGCAAAGCACTTGTTCATTAAAGTATAACAAATAGCTGTATAGCATATGCATCAAGATTTCTAATATTCTCAAATTACTTGGAAAGAAGAGTATATAGAAAAAGTTTTAGTGTGTATATTACTAATATTCTAATACCCTAACTCAAAGAACACATATCGATGATTAATTCGATAAGATTGTTGAAACAGTTGCGCTGACCACAACAATACATGCGTATTTATTAACAGCGGATTGGCAACTGCTACTGTTGACAGCTGTAATATGATACAATGTTGAGTGTTGGCAACATTGTTACGTGACAATAAAACAACTGACTGTTCTTGCAATGAAGTGTAATATAAATGTGTAAAATGAAATATGGATAACTACCTCTCAGAGTTTGCATAATTTTATTCTAACAAGATACAATGGCTGCTAACAGGTTGTGTTTTTTCCTATCTTTTTTTTTTTAATTAAAATATTTATTTTCAGTTATAAGCGTGTATGTGAAGAGTTGGGGTTCGATTATGAGGAAATTTATCAACTCAGGTAATTTAACAATATTTTTAAAATATACATCTTTTTTTTTAGTAAGCGCATAAAACTTACCGAGAGTGGTGGTGTTGAGCTGTGTGACCCCGCAATAACCACTTCCAATAGTGGTCCCTCGTCATCAAGGGTTATTGAAGTTATCACCTTGGATGACAGCGATAATGAGTAAGCTATCATATAATGAAAAAGCATGACATTTTTTTTCAGAGAATGGAATCCCGAGATGCCATCAACTAGTGGAGAACAATTAGGAGGCGGTTCATCCTTCAACGATGTTTGTCAAATAAAGGTACGAGCTTTTAACCTTTTTTTTTTTCATGTTACAATTCTTTTCACTCTATATCTTTTATTTGATTACATATCTTGAGCAATTTTGAATTCTGCCATCTATTTTTAAACAAATCATCATACATTTGGTGGCTTTTTGAAAAATAAAATAAAATCTGATCCCAAATCCATGCCATAATATCATTTATTAAATTTTTATTCATTAAAATACACTTAAATTTAAATATTTTGATGCTCAAAAACTGACACATTTAAATATTTTGTATTTTTCAAATCATTTCACTCCATCTCTTTTATTTAATTTCATATTTTAAACAATTTTAAATTTTTACCACTACTTTATAATTTTTATTTATTAAACTTTTTAATCATTAAATTACACTTAAATTTAAATATTTTGATGCGCAAAAACAGAAACATTTAAATATTTTGTTTTTTTTTTTTCTAAACCATTTCACTCCATCTATATTAAACAATTTTATATTTCTACCACTATTTCATAATTTCATTTTTTAAATTTTTAATCATTAAAAAAACATTTAAATTTCAATATTGTGATGCTCAAAAACTGAAACATGTAATTGATTTATATTTTCTAAGCCATTTCACTTCATCTCTTTTATTTAATCACATATCTTGAACAAATTTAAATTTCTATCACTTTTTCATAATTTCGTTTATTAAATTTTTAATCACTAAAAAACATTTAAATTTCAATATTGTGATGCTCAAAAACTGAAACATTTAAATATTTTGTATTTTCTAAACCATTTCACTTCATCTCTTTTATTTATATATATTTTAAACAATTTTATAATTCTACTATTATTTAATTTTTATTTATTAAATTTTTAAACATTAAAAAAAAAAAAATTGATGCTCAAAAACTGAAACATTTAAATATTTTGTATTTTTCTAATCGTTTTGAAACAAACTAAACATATATTTGAAAACATTTCAATTAAATAAAAAAAAAATAACGACTATAACAAACAAAGAGACATAATAATTTTAAGCAAAAGATGAAACAATTCATATATATTCTTAAAACTATTTTTATTTAAACTTTTAAAAATAAAAATAAAAAAAAAAAAGCATGTAAACTGTTAACGTTTTTCCAACAGAAAGTTTATTCTGCACTTGCCCAAAGGTAACTATGCAAATGGTGATGAAATAATACGCGGAATCAATGCTGGAAAAGAACAATTTATTGCTAGCAGCACTAAACCTCTTGAAGCTGAGGAAGAAGCACGTATAAAGGGTTTGATAGATAAAGATGAAGATGTGAAAAAGTGGTATAATAATCGACAAGCTGAGGCTAAACTTGTCAAGGAAATGCTGGCAGACGCCACGTTTCGATTTAACAAAACACTACAACGCATAGAGTTTGTAACAAGTAAGCGGCTATTATTGAATGCAACACTCGGTGATGCTCTCGCATATTTTCTTGGCTTTGAGAATAAAATTATCAACGACACGTTAATAGCCAGGCGCCCCATTGATTTTTCAAATAACATTAATACAATGTATATATATTGTGATATTGTAGAATATTCCATTCTCGGTAATGTGAAAGCTAATTTACTTGCATGTTTACCTGTACCACCTTCCACCGAATTTGGTAAAATGATTGCCAAAACATTTAATCCTATTCGTTATGTACCAATCACTAAGCAAACACTCGATACTATACGTATTGAAATTTTAGATGAATTCGGCCGCCCTATGCAATTTAATTATGGTTCTACAGTTGTTACATTACATGTTAAAAATGTGAAATAAATGTTTTATTCAACAGTTATACAAGACCACATTACGATTTTCGAAGGTTTAAAAGGTAGTTCAGCGCCGTTTTGTTCGATGCGCGGCTCGTGTTGTGAATATTCTCAGTTACTATTGCAGCGGCATCGTTTTGGTTCGGTTGACTGTACAAACTCCTCAGTTTTTTCAGAGGGTTCGCTGGTATCATTTCCATCACCATCTTTACCATTCGTTCCATTACTATTATGAAGACGCCGAATATGACGCTGACAATTGAATCTTGTTCCAAAAGTTTCACTACAATAAGGGCACAAACGTCTACGAACACCATCCAAATGTCCATATTTTTGAATAAAGTCAGCATTGCTGATATAACTGTTACATACGGGTTGAATCCCGTCATGTCTTTTTAATACGTGATCACTAAAATGCTTGGCTGATGAAAATATTTCCTTGCACGTAACACAATACTTGTTACATAAAAGTTCCATTAGAGGAAAATAAAAAACAACCACACACAGTCAACTCACTTTTATATAATGAGTGGAATAATGACTAGTGTTGTACAAAAGCCTAGTCCCAGAGATATTCCTTTAATGAATGGCACTGAAATACGTTTCAAAATCTTTTTGTACAGGGGTGTTGGCACAGATTGTTCCAACGTGTATCTTATACATAATTCACAGTGACAGGGAATATTCATAACTGACCACCTAATGTAGCAGGTGACGTTTTAATGGCGAGGTTGATCATATGCTAGATAATTTATAGTCGAATACTTTATGCATAAACGCTTTAATAAAGACATCATCGTTTTGTAATAGTTTAAAAAATGAACAAATGCTTTCAAATGTATTACCAGCTGACAACATTAGTATTACAAATATTGCATAACCACCACAAGTGTATTCAATTATGCGTTGTGGTTTGCAAGTATTAACTTTTACATTTTTATATTTGGCCAGATAATGACGAATGTACTTGTTCATTTTATAACCCAAGCTACAGAAAAAGTAGGCTTGATCATTACGTACAAAGATGACTTGCCAATGTGTGCCCGGTTTATCGTGTGTGTCAGTATTTACAACAAGTGCAAAGTTCTTTCGACGTGTTTTGGGTAGAGTATCCGCGCTAAATACACCGAGGAATAGTTTTCGAGTGATGCGGACAGATCGCAATAGTGACGCTATTTCAGACGAATACATTTAGTAAAATGATCTAGTGTAACTTTTGTATTGCGCACGTGCGGTTCAATATGCCACACCTCCTTCTAGACTTGAACTCAATTCAATGGACAACACTTTTGAATCAACAAATGGGTGGGGCGCCATTTAGTGGAATGATGTTTCAACGTGGTATGCAGAGAGGTCATGGCCTGGGTGGTATACTGGCAACATTGGCATCGTTTTTACCACGCATTATTCAATCACCTATAGCCCAAAATCTCATCAATGCTGGAAGGAATGCATTATCCAGTGCTGTAAGCAATAGTCCAGTTCTAAACTCACCTCTTGGCGGCCAGTTGCTAAAAACTAGCAATGAAATTGTTGATGGGGTGCTCAAGGGCGATAATATCAAGCAAACTCTTAAAACAGCCGGCCGGCAGGCTATACGAGATCTTACCGGTTTGGGCAAGCGGCGACGACGCAAAACCACAAAACCTCATAAGCGTCTGTGCATAACTCGTGAGCGGTCGTATCGTATTTAAATGGCTAAATTGATAGATTCAAAATCAGCACAAGCACTTTTACCTAATATTAATTATAGTGACATACCGGCGTCGGCATTAGGTGTTGAATCCACTCGTACTGTACAAGTTCCTTTAAAAAATACTTTTCTTCCTCAAGGACCATGGGAATTTGTTATAGCCCAAAATTCCAAATCATTTCTTAATCTGAGAAGGTGTTGGTTGAATGTAAAATTCAAAATTGTAACCACAAACGGTGATCCAGTACCAGACAACCTTGTTTTTGCACCATGCCAACAATTTGCAGCCAGTTTGATACACTCGTATCATTTAAAAATTGGTGATGTTAGCGTGTATGACTCTACCGTAAATCATGCCTACAAAACATATATTGAGAATATTCTAATGTATAGCAACGATGTTAAAGAGAGCAAACTTGCCATATCAGGCTATCATGCGGATAGATATATAGATAATGCAGCCAGTCCTGGCTTTAGAGCGCGACAAGGGCTTGTTAAAAATGGCATATTGTGTGAGATGGCTGCTCCCATCAGTATCGACTTATTCAATCAGGAACGACTGTTTGTAAACTATTCAAAAATGGAGCTAACTGCATATCCAAACCGTGATAATTTCTTAATTGACACACTTGGATGGAATAATGAAAGCAAGGATGCTGCAATGAAGGAGGAGTTTCCAAACCTGAAAATAGATATCAACGATGTGCACTTGCTTATTCAAGAGTTTGATCTAAACGCTGGATTAGCTATGGCTATAGAAGATAAACTTGTAAAGGAACGAATACACTACCCCATGACGTCAGTGAAAATGCGCTCTTATTTCATAGAAGGAGGCCGTTTGGATTCACCCAATAACATATTATTCACGTCGCATACACCGAAACGTGTTGTAGTAGGTCTTGTCGGCGCACACGCCTATAATGGTACTTTTAAACATTCGCCATTCAACTTTAAACCGTTTGAATTGAAAAATATATACTTGACGCTCAACAATCGGGTAATACCTACCCGCCCTTATAATTTAGAATGGCGTTCTTCCTATGCCACAGCATATATTGACATGTTGGAGGGTTTGGGTCTTGGTCGTACAGATTCATCCAATGGTATTACACCAGCAATGTATAAAACCGGCTTCACATTTTTTGTATTTGATATTTCACCGACTGTACACTCGTCCGAGTTATTTGATGTTATACGACAAGGTAATGTGGCCCTGAAATTGGAATTTGGTCAACAAACGCCGCAAGAGGGTTTATATGCTATTGTTTATGCAGAATATGACTCTATTCTTTCAATTGACAACAATCGTGCTCCATATATTGATACCAGTTTGTAATGTATGTAATAAACTCTTTAAAACATTTGATGAGAAGAATAAAATTTATTAATACAACTATACATAAAAATCTATAAATACAACCATATACAAATATACACGCGATAATAAAATTTATAAATTCAAATATATTAAAAATTATTCACAATAACCATAGGGTAAAGTACTAAAATCGTCTAGATAACAAAGTTTATCCATTACGACCTTGGTACTCTTTGTCATGTCCATCGTGGATATGGCACCAAGCTGCCTCTTTAATAACGTTGTTTTGGTTTTTAAAACCAATTTTTCTCCATCCATCACGAGTCCTCGAACCAATCGCTCCATACTTTGATAGTTTACCACGGTGGCTGCCGTGTGGTCCAGCGTCTGTAATTTTAAAAAGTTTCTCAATAATATATTTTTATACTTACCACTCCCTTTGCCTTGGTGATATACTTGACCTGACCAGCTGCATTTACTAGCTCATAACTATAAACTTTTGCAGCTGGTGAAACAAATTTGGTCATTGACCAACCATCGGGTATTTCTGAGGTTAGTTTACCTAACCATTCACCCTTCATATCCTCAATTGGATCAGGCTGATCGAGGCATTTTAAATAAATTAGAGAATCGGTGTCTAAATGATGTACGTTTAAATTGTATACAAAGTATAAAATTACCTGTATACACCAAGTTCTTTCCAATTTTTTCCATTGCCTTATACAATAGTAGCCTTGCATGAGCGGTTGTATAAGCCGCTATGGCTACATTTGTAAACGGCGCTGGTGCCAGGTGTGAGTCTTCTGGCACTGTTGTACAGTACGCCACATCGTCCACAATTTTGAAGCCCGTGAGTTCCCTTGCAGGATCAGTTATGATCCTACCAATTTCAGGATCCTCAACACCAATAATCTTGGTTTGGGCTTTATCCGGTCTTTGACCCATTTTACCCCATACACTATAAACAAATTTGTAAATTTTTATTTTTAAAAGTTTACATACCTATTCAGCTGTAGTTTGGCAATGCTACGCATGGCCGCATTCTTTTCAATTTTGTTGCTCTCCAGAGCAACACCAGTGTTCTCCTCGTGCTCTTGGAGATATTTTAGCTGTAAAATTCTATTTAATGCCATACTTTTCATGACACATACCTTTTCAGCCTCTGTCATATTTGGCTTAGGCCAGCCCGATGCCTCTTGCTTAATTTTTATGTACTTTTGTACAAAATCCTTGAATAGGCCTCCTTGCTGCCATTCATCCCAGTGCCAAACCTCATAAACATGAAGCACTTTGTAGCCACGCTGTATGGCACATTCGAGCTCTACATGCGTTACAGTCAGATGCAGCTTTCGAGCGTCTTCATCATCTTGGTGCGGGCATGTTACATTTTTGCCTCTGTTTGCACATGTGCGGCAGTTTGTAAAAATTAATTTACCGCCTATGCGTGTTCCTAATACAGGATACAACAAATTTGTGGGTGCAAGCACGTCACATTTCACAAGGCCCTTGTATGGGCAGCATGCCTCAAAACTCTCAAAGCCCTCAGTAATCACTTTAGGATTACCCACAGGGTAATAGGCATCAAATGCCGTTACATATGGATAAAGTGAACAAAAGTCCACATACTCTAGTGAGTATCTATCCGAAGCTTGGGCCAAAAGCTTATATGTTTGAGTTCGGCCGCCGGTGAAGGCATCTCGAGGTGCCAATCGAGTTACAAC
Organism: Auanema rhodensis; assembly: GCA_964057225.1. NCBI lineage: Eukaryota > Metazoa > Nematoda > Chromadorea > Rhabditida > Rhabditidae > Auanema > Auanema rhodense. The sequence continues at coordinate 26,521,745 of OZ059900.1, forward strand.
CTCAGTGTCCTTCATAAAATTTGCCATTTGCTCATTTGATGACATTTGAGCAGTAATTTCGTGTTCCCACACAGTGGTTACACTAATGCCCTGGCTTTGAATAGCCTCAAGCCTTTTCATGGTTTTTTCATAAACCTAAATGTTTCGGTTAAAAATGATTTAAAAAAGTATTGGTTACCTCTTCCATTGTTTCACCATTTCTGCCTGGTGCAATAGCAGTCTTGTTGGTGCACTGGGGGCAACCATGATAAATACAGCCATTAAACTACAAAATTTTTCATTTTTTTTTACATTTATTACAAATTACTCACCTCATAGCCGTGATTAGCCACACTGTCATAAGCATCAAGTAGATAGCGTTGGCCATCTACTCGCACAACAAATTCACCACCATTAAGCTTATGCATTAATGGGCGGCCTAATCCGTGTTCTAGCCATTTAATGTATTTTATGGCAATTATACTCTGCTTCTGGCCGGCATAATAACCAGTCTCAGGCAGAATACCCACTTGGTTCTCTTTAATGTGGTTCATTTTCAACTGTAATATACTAGTTTTGAAAATGCTTGTATTTTAAAAAAAAACTTGCCTGGAATAAAGAGAAACTGGCAAATGTCATACATTGTATGACAGGATTCCAGCCAGTGGTGGCGGTGGCCAACTTCATGTACACTTTCATACAGTTGGTTAAAATACGGACATCTGTCCTACAATATTCCAGAAGCTCCTCATCAAAATCAAACACACTTTGATTACGCTCCTCATACCAAATATTGAATGAAGCTAGGTCTTCTGCTTTCATTCTAGCAGTACAATAGTAATGCTTTGGTGGCAAGGATGGTAGCACTTTGCCATAATTTATTGGGTGGTTAAAGAGGTATGGGAATTGTCCTTTACTCATATCAGGTACACCAAATGCCTTGGGTAACGCTGATAAGGGTAAAGGCACTAGTAAATAACTATCTTTAAAACATAAATGGTTAATGTTTTGACCTCTTAAAGGCTTGACAACCATGCTAATAATCTTGGTCCCATTTAAAATGGGGTCAGGATATATTCCACGGTTTATCAGCCTAGACACCAAGAAATGTATGTCAAAGCGCGACCCGTTGTGCGCAATCAAAATTGCATTATCATTCTCAGAAAAGTTGAGTAACCAATCAAGGAAACGATCTGTTACAGACCATTCACTATCACCTTGTTGGTACCCAAAATGGCCCTCCTTGGTTGTGCATTTCTCACAGGAATTGGCATCTATACAACTTTCACAAAATTTGTTATACACAACCATATTGGGCCATTGTTCATCTGCATATTCATGAACATTTGTGCCGTTTTTTAACACAACTGTTTCAAAGTCATAAAATATAATCTTAAACAAGTAAGCATTACACTTGTAAAGATGTTAAATACAAACCTTGAACTTTTCTTGCTTCTTTTTTAGCTGAGCCTTCTTCTTGTCGTTAGGTGGAACCCAACAACAAGAGTGCTCTTCAGGCTTTGTCTGACCGCACTTTTTGCAGAATTTTTCATTGCAATTGTGCGGTCTATCAGCACGGACCATGTGATAGTGATCACACGCCACACATGTCTGAATTTAAGCTTGTTATGTACAACTTTAAATTTTCACAAAATACCTTGAATTTTCGGCAGGCTTTTCGCAAATGCCTATCGAAGCATTGTTGAGTTTTAAACAAAACTCTACAACTATCACACCTCACGCTACTCTCAACCACATTCCCCATCGCATTACAATTATAGGTGTGGCATTTTTTACATTTGGCTTTACATCTATGCAACACTGTATTGTAAGATAACTTACAGTGTTGACATATAATACCATCAAAAATTTTCGAACGACTACCAGCTGTAATACAATCATAGTGATTATTTCGGTAACCTAGTGTTACCAATTTGCTAGCCGCTTCATTAAATATTTTCTGGATAGTGTACATACGCTGTCCAGGCGGTCTAGCATATACTACAAACTTATAGTTTGTATTACAGCTGGCAATAATGTTTAAATGAATTAAATTATAATTTGGTAAATCTACAGAAATACCACACCTATTTAATAAATTGATATGGTGTGGCTGATTTGGTAATAAGATGTAATTGCGACGAAGGTTTTGCAGCCTTCGCTTCTCATCGCCATCTTCAGTAGCCAACTCGTCAGCTTTCCACATTCCCACAACTGCTGATCTAGCCAGACAATGTGAGTCAGTGTTGGCAATGGTTCCAGGTATTTTGAGTTCGGGGTCAAAATAAAACCCGACTCTACCTTCACCAGGCATCAGGCTTGGCTGCGCTGGCCTTTCATCAAACACATACATCTCAATATTCATTGCCTGGCTGATCACAGCCTCTCGTTTTGATTGCTGCACCTTGCTGATGGCATTCATAATGGCTACGCCATCCAGATGCTCCCTTCTACGAAAGTCCATAAATATGGAGCCCTTTTCAAAGGAAGGGTGCTCAATTGATAAACAAAATAAGGCTTTTTGCTTATCAGGCACACCGCTTTCAGCAAGACAACGATCAAGGAATTCGTTGAATAACCGCGGCATGATAACATGCATTGGTTCATCAACATTTTCCAAGTGTGGGAACGTGAGCGATCGAACGACCACGTTGGTAAAACGACCGGTGCGTTTTATGCGCCGGTGTGACCACTATAATAAACAACATTTATAACAGTTTACATGCTTTTTTTTTTTATTTTTATTTTTAAAAGTTTAAATAAAAATAGTTTTAAGAATATATATGAATTGTTTCATCTTTTGCTTAAAATTATTATGTCTCTTTGTTTGTTATAGTCGTTATTTTTTTTTTATTTAATTGAAATGTTTTCAAATATATGTTTAGTTTGTTTCAAAACGATTAGAAAAATACAAAATATTTAAATGTTTCAGTTTTTGAGCATCAATTTTTTTTTTTTAATGTTTAAAAATTTAATAAATAAAAATTAAATAATAGTAGAATTATAAAATTGTTTAAAATATATATAAATAAAAGAGATGAAGTGAAATGGTTTAGAAAATACAAAATATTTAAATGTTTCAGTTTTTGAGCATCACAATATTGAAATTTAAATGTTTTTTAGTGATTAAAAATTTAATAAACGAAATTATGAAAAAGTGATAGAAATTTAAATTTGTTCAAGATATGTGATTAAATAAAAGAGATGAAGTGAAATGGCTTAGAAAATATAAATCAATTACATGTTTCAGTTTTTGAGCATCACAATATTGAAATTTAAATGTTTTTTTAATGATTAAAAATTTAAAAAATGAAATTATGAAATAGTGGTAGAAATATAAAATTGTTTAATATAGATGGAGTGAAATGGTTTAGAAAAAAAAAAACAAAATATTTAAATGTTTCTGTTTTTGCGCATCAAAATATTTAAATTTAAGTGTAATTTAATGATTAAAAAGTTTAATAAATAAAAATTATAAAGTAGTGGTAAAAATTTAAAATTGTTTAAAATATGAAATTAAATAAAAGAGATGGAGTGAAATGATTTGAAAAATACAAAATATTTAAATGTGTCAGTTTTTGAGCATCAAAATATTTAAATTTAAGTGTATTTTAATGAATAAAAATTTAATAAATGATATTATGGCATGGATTTGGGATCAGATTTTATTTTATTTTTCAAAAAGCCACCAAATGTATGATGATTTGTTTAAAAATAGATGGCAGAATTCAAAATTGCTCAAGATATGTAATCAAATAAAAGATATAGAGTGAAAAGAATTGTAACATGAAAAAAAAAAAGGTTAAAAGCTCGTACCTTTATTTGACAAACATCGTTGAAGGATGAACCGCCTCCTAATTGTTCTCCACTAGTTGATGGCATCTCGGGATTCCATTCTCTGAAAAAAAATGTCATGCTTTTTCATTATATGATAGCTTACTCATTATCGCTGTCATCCAAGGTGATAACTTCAATAACCCTTGATGACGAGGGACCACTATTGGAAGTGGTTATTGCGGGGTCACACAGCTCAACACCACCACTCTCGGTAAGTTTTATGCGCTTACTAAAAAAAAAGATGTATATTTTAAAAATATTGTTAAATTACCTGAGTTGATAAATTTCCTCATAATCGAACCCCAACTCTTCACATACACGCTTATAACTGAAAATAAATATTTTAATTAAAAAAAAAAAGATAGGAAAAAACACAACCTGTTAGCAGCCATTGTATCTTGTTAGAATAAAATTATGCAAACTCTGAGAGGTAGTTATCCATATTTCATTTTACACATTTATATTACACTTCATTGCAAGAACAGTCAGTTGTTTTATTGTCACGTAACAATGTTGCCAACACTCAACATTGTATCATATTACAGCTGTCAACAGTAGCAGTTGCCAATCCGCTGTTAATAAATACGCATGTATTGTTGTGGTCAGCGCAACTGTTTCAACAATCTTATCGAATTAATCATCGATATGTGTTCTTTGAGTTAGGGTATTAGAATATTAGTAATATACACACTAAAACTTTTTCTATATACTCTTCTTTCCAAGTAATTTGAGAATATTAGAAATCTTGATGCATATGCTATACAGCTATTTGTTATACTTTAATGAACAAGTGCTTTGCCATTTGGTTCATTGTAGGTCAACGTATCTGTTTCACCAATCTTATCGAATTGATATTCGATATGTGTTCCATTAACATTTTTGATACTAAAAACTATATACCCATGACCCCTTGGCATAGTAAGTATTCTTTAGCGTTATGGGTACTTGTGCTGTACAGCTATTTATCATATTTTTATGAACAAAACTTTTGCCATGTGGTACATGTGTGGGGCAGCGCACCTGTTTTAACGATGTTATCGAATTAATCTTCGATATGTGTTCCATTGGAAACAACACAATTGTTTGTGAATCTTATCGAATTAACCTTCGATATGTGTTTTATTGAGTTAGTATATTAGAATATACTAATATAAAATTTTAAAAAAGGTTCTTTAAACTATTCTTTCATGTAATTTGAAAATATTAGACAACTTGGTACATGTGGTGTACAGCTATTTATCATATTTTTATGAACAAAACGTTTGCCATGTGGTTCTTGTGTGGGTCAGTGCACCTGTTTTAACGATCTTATCGAATTAACCTTCGATATGTGTTCCATTAACTTTTGTATTTCATATCGTTCTTATCGAATTAACTTTCGATATGTGTTCCATTAACTTTTGTATTTCATATCGTTCTTATCGAATTAACCTTCGATATGAGTTCCATTGATTAACCCATAAGAGGTACGCTGAACATATTGATTACCTTTTAAAAATATTTAAATAAATAAAAAACAATATATATGAGAAATAATTTATTCAGTTTTAAACATACAATTAAAAAATATATAAATATTAAAATACATTTAAAAAGAAATATTATTAAAAACACATTTAAAAAGAAACAATTAAATAATAATATTTACAAATACAATTTAAAATATATATAAATATTAAAAATACATTTAAAAAGAAATAAGTTTAAAAATATTTACAAATACAATTAACAAATATATAAATAATAAAAATTCATTTAAAATAATACATTAAAAAATAATTTTAAAAAAAAAATCATGCATTTTGATCCATGCGCAGGCTCGAGAGCCTGCCTCGGGAGGAAAAGTATATTTTTGACAGCTGACGCCGAAAATATGATTTTGACAGCTGACGCCGAAAATATGATTTTGACAGCTGACGCCCCCAAAAGTATGATTTTAGCAGCTGACGCCCTCAAAAGTATGTTTTTAGCAACTGTTTGGGGGCGTGGTTAGTAAATTCGGCATGGCTCTCTACTTGTGTTTCTGTGCTAACGAATTTTGTTTCATTGTTTTAATTGGCTAATTCTGAGTTGAATGAAATGTAGCACATTATTCTAGGACCAAAAATGAAAATTTTAGAATATTCAATTTTTCATAAAAATAGAACGAAACAGCAAGTTGAGCCCGCCGCAAAACATGATAAATGTGTTTCTGTGGTAACGAATTTTGTTTCATTGTTTCAATTGGCTAATTCTGAGTTGAATGAAATGTAGCACATTATTCTAGGACCAAAAATGAAAATTTTAGAATATTTAATTTTTCATAAAAATCGAACGAAACAGCAAGTTGAGCCCGCCGCAAAACATGATAAATGTGTTTCTGTGCTAACGAATTTTGTTTCATTGTTTTAATTGGCTAATTCTGAGTTGAATGAAATGTAGCACATTATTCTAGGACCAAAAATGAAAATTTTAGAATATTTAATTTTTCATAAAAATAGAACGAAACAGCAAGTTGAGCCCGCCGCAAAACATGATAAATGTGTTTCTGTGGTAACGAATTTTGTTTCATTGTTTTAATTGGCTAATTCTGAGTTGAATGAAATGTAGCACATTATTCTAGGACCAAAAATGAAAATTTTAGAATATTCAATTTTTCATAAAAATCGCACGAAATAGCAAGTTGAGCCCGCCGCAAAACATGATAAATGTGTTTCTGTGCTAACGAATTTTGTTTCATTGTTTTAATTGACTAATTCTGAGTTGAATGAAATGTAGCACATTATTCTAGGACCAAAAATGAAAATTTTAGAATATTTAATTTTTCATAAAAATCGAACGAAATAGCAAGTTGAGCCCGCCGCAAAACATGATAAATGTGTTTCTGTGCTAACGAATTTTGTTCCATTGTTTAAATTGGCTAATTCTGAGTTGAATGAAATGTAGCACATTATTCTAGGACCAAAAATGAAAATTTTAGAATATTTAATTTTTCATAAAAATCGAACGAAGCAGCAAGTTGAGCCCGCCGCAAAACATGATAAATGTGTTTCTGTGCTAACGAATTTTGTTCCATTGTTTTAATTGACTAATTCTGAGTTGAATGAAATGTAGCACATTATTCTAGGACCAAAAATGAAAATTTTAGAATATTCAATTTTTCATAAAAATCGAACGAAATAGCAAGTTGAGCCCGCCGCAAAACATGATAAATGTGTTTCTGTGCTAATGAATTTTGTTTCATTGTTTTAATTGGCTAATTCTGAGTTGAATGAAATGTAGCACATTATTCTAGGACCAAAAATGAAAATTTTAGAATATTTAATTTTTCATAAAAATCGAACGAAATAGCAAGTTGAGCCCGCCGCAAAACATGATAAATGTGTTTCTGTGCTAACGAATTTTGTTTCATTGTTTTAATTGACTAATTCTGAGTTGAATGAAATGTAGCACATTATTCTAAGACCAAAAATGAAAATTTTAGAATATTTAATTTTTCATAAAAATCGAACGAAATAGCAAGTTGAGCCGGCCGCAAAACATGATAAATGTGTTTCTGTGCTAACGAATTTTGTTCCATTGTTCAAATTGGCTAATTCTGAGTTGAATGAAATGTAGCACATTATTCTAGGATCAAAAATGAAAATTTTAGAATTATTAATTTTTCATAAAAATCGAACGAAACAGCAAGTTGAGCCCGCCGCAAAACATGATAAATGTGTTTCTGTGCTAACGAATTTTGTTTCATTGTTTTAATTGGCTACTTCTGAGTTGAATGAAATGTAGCACATTATTCTAGGACCAAAAATGAAAATTTTAGAATATTTAATTTTTCATAAAAATCGAACGAAATAGCAAGTTGAGCCCGCCGCAAAACATGATAAATGTGTTTCTGTGCTAACGAATTTTGTTTCATTGTTTTAATTGGCTAATTCTGAGTTGAATGAAATGTAGCACATTATTCTAGGACCAAAAATGAAAATGTTAGAATATTCAATTTTTCATAAAAATCGAACGAAATAGCAAGTTGAGCCCGCCGCAAAACATGATAAATGTGTTTCTGTGCTAACGAATTTTGTTTCAATTGTTTTAATTGACTAATTCTGAGTTGAATGAAATGTAGCACATTATTCTAGGACCAAAAATGAAAATTTTAGAATATTTAATTTTTCATAAAAATCGAACGAAATAGCAAGTTGAGCCCGCCGCAAAACATGGTAAATGTGTTTCTGTGCTAACGAATTTTGTTTCATTGTTTTAATTGGCTAATTCTGAGTTGAATGAAATGTAGCACATTATTCTAGGACCAAAAATGAAAATTTTAGAATATTCAATTTTTCATAAAAATCGAACGAAATAGCAAGTTGAGCCCGCCGCAAAACATGATAGATGTGTTTCTGTGCTAACGAATTTTGTTTTATTGTTTTGATTGGCTAATTCTGAGTTGAATGAAATGTAGCACATTATTCTAGGACCAAAAATGAAAATTTTAGAATATTTAATTTTTCATAAAAATCGAACGAAATAGCAAGTTGAGCCCGCCGCAAAACATGATAAATGTGTTTCTGTGCTAACGAATTTTGTTTCATTGTTTTTATTGACTAATTCTGAGTTGAATGAAATGTAGCACATTATTCTAGGACCAAAAATGAAAATTTTAGAATATTTAATTTGTAATATCCTTAAGTTGGATATTAATATTCCATGATTGACCCTTAGATTGATGTGTTGTAAAAGAAACAATAAGATTTGAGGAAGAGAGAAAGATTTATTATAAATAAAAAACATTTAAACAATAAACAAATAAAGATAAAGATAAGTCCGCCAACTGAAGATTCAGTTGAATGGCAAGCTTATATAGCGAATGTTATCAGCATTTTCCACGAAAGGTTATAAGTTGTCAATGACAATTATAACTATCTCAGAAAATGCTGAGGCTGCAAAATATAACTGATAACATAATACACTAAGACAAGAAACTAGAATTATAAAATATAAAATATAAAACACAGAATAAAGAAATACATAAAAATTATAGAAAGAATAAAGTAAAGAATTATAAAGTATAACATGCTACCGCTCTTGAAGTCCTGTGTCCTCACAGGTATGCATAATGTTTCCAAAATTTTCATAATGTTGCAGCAAGCTTTTTGATGAGATCCTTATGTACTTTTCTCATCTTTCCTTGACTCATTTCCAATTCCACATATGAGTTGTATACGCCTGTAATTTTGAACGGTCCATTATAAGTGGGTCGCAATTTGCCGTGAACCGTCATATCCTTCAATAATACCATTTCACCTATTTCAAATATACGTGATGCTATTCGGTTACTATTATTCAGCCGATTTTGTTGTTCAATTGATTTTAATTGAATTTTTTCTTGAATAGAATCCCAGGTATTTTTCCGGTTCTCATTTCTTTCCAATAATTCGTCATCTTCAGGAGAATTTAGATGAGGTTGTCCTGGTAATTGACGGTCCATAGGTAGGCGTGCGTCTCTTCCAAATAAAGCAATGTATGGGCTGATTCCGGTAGTTGTACTTGGGATTGTATTTAACGCGAATGTGATTTTAGGTAATTGTGAGGCCCATTGAGAGACACGGTTTTCAGCACAAGTGGATAAACATTCCTGGATGGTTCGATGTAGTCGTTCCACTTGACCGTTTGTATTTTTGTGATATGGCAGAGAGAAGGTTTGTACAATTCCAAATTCGTTGCACATTAACTTGAATTCTTTAGATATAAAATTTCCTCCATTGTCAGACACGATGCTCACTGGTGGTCCAAAAATGAAGACGAAATTCGTCAGGAACTTTCGGACTGTTTCTTCGGCATTCTGTGTGCGTAAAGGTATGCTCGTTATCCATTTTGAAAAAGCATCTTGAATAGAAAGAATATATTTAAATCCATTAGTGCTAGGGGAAAAAGGTCCTGTCACATCCATATGAATCCTATCAAATGGTTTTTGTGGGGTAACAAACTTTCCATATGGTTCTCTCGTTGTATCATGTTGATTTATTTTCCTTTTTGCGCATGTCAGGCATTGGCTGACGATCTCTTTCGCATCTTCCATCATATTTGTCCAATGGAATCTTCTTGATAATGCTGCATGTGTTCTTTTGATTCCTTGATGCGCTCCAATTCTTGCGTCTTCATGAAAAAGTTTCGCAAGTACTTGATTCAATGTCTTTTGTTTTGGAATCATAATCCTTGGAGAAAGATATTGTTTGTTAGGTCGAGCATGCAAAACTCCGTCGATAACAATATATCTATCGCTATTAATCTGTTTAGGTTGTTCCGTTAACATATCAGCAATAGTTTCCTTAATCCATGGTGTTCCTTGTTGTAACTGAATTAGTTTGTCGGTATCCAGAGTTTCCACATTGGTTACATTTATGAGATAGTTGATGGTTTCTTGGATATCCGTTAAACTTGTTGTTAGCGTTGTCTTCTGTAGCTTCGGTTTAGGACCATCGTTAGCTTCGTTGCCTATGTATCTGGATAGTGCATCACATACACTATTCATACGTCCTGGACGGTACATAATCACAATATCATATTCCTGGATCATTAACTGATATTTCGCTAGTCTTCCAATAAGATCTCTTCTACTCATTAGACTGGTTAGTGGTCGATGATCCGTTATTAGCTTAGTTGACGTGCCTAAAACATATGTGCGAAATTGTTGTAATGCGTAGACGAGTGCCAAAGCTTCTAATTCGATAGGTGGGTATTTTCTTTCTGTAGGTGAGAGCTTCCTACTTGCGAACGCAACAGGGTGTAATCCATTTCCTGTATCTTGTAGTAAGACTGCTCCAATTGCAATAGTACTAGCGTCACTTTCAATAACAAAAGGTGCTCCATTTGTTGGTGGCTTCAGAACTGGTGCTGTGCATAGAGCTTTCTTGAGAGTCTCGAATGCTTTTTCACGTTCTTCCGTCCATTCGAAATCTTGATCCTTGTGTGTGAGTTGATACAACGGTTCGGCTATTTTGGCGTAGTCTCTGATGAATCGCCGAAAATAATTTGTCATTCCAAGGAATGAACGAATAGCGGTGACCGTTTTGGGAGTTGGAAATTTCTTAACGGCTGTAATTTTTGATGGATCAGGTTGTATTCCATCACGACCAATTATAAATCCAAGAAATTTAACTTGTGTAGCTGCAAATTTGCATTTACTTAGTTTTGCTTTCATTCCTAATCCTTGTAAAGCTTGTAACACTTCTTCTATATCCTCCAGATGTTGTTCAGCTGTGTTTGATATAATGAGTAGATCATCCAGATAAACAAAAAGTCGACATTTTACTTGATTTTGCAAATAGCGAACAGCTGATTGAAATGTATGTGGAGCTCCACAGAGACCCATCGGCATTCTGCAATATTGATAAACTCCTGATGAGGTCACAAATGCAGTGAGGTGACGGTCTTCTTCACGTAAAGGAATTTGAAAAAATCCCGATACGAGATCGATGTTTGTGAAGTATCGAGCTCCTGCAGTGCTGTCGATTATTTCTGGTATATGAGGAATAGAATAAGTCTGTTTCTGTGTGACACTATTGAGTGCACGGAAGTCCGTTACAAAGCGGAATGAGTTGTCTTTCTTCTTGACTAAGACGACTGGACTTGTAAAACTTGATGTTGATGTTTCTATTACTCCTTGGTCCAGCATTTCTTTTACTTGACGTTCAACTTCATCCTGTTTACCCAAAGGAACTCGATATGATCGAGATTTGGGCAGGTCCATATCGGTTCTCAAAGTGATTGAATGTTCTATTGGTCCTTTGAATAATCCAATGTTCCGATCTTCGTTAAAAAAAGCATTTTTGAATCTTCTCAACATAGTTTTGAGATTTTGACGTTGATTTTTAGATAGATCCGTTGATTCGAAATTTAAGTTATCGAAAGGATTCTTCTCAAAAATAGGCAATTTATCTGACCAATCAGCTTCTGGTGGAATATAGTCCGGTATATGTGGGATTCCAATTTCTTCTGCTATTTTTCCTTTTCCAATAATGGTGTTTCCTGTTAACTTCACCTCATAATTTGCTGTATTGATGGCGAATATTGTGAGTGGTGAAGTCTTGATAGCAGTAGGTGTGAATTGAATAGGTCCATTTCCACATCGTATAAGAGCGTATTGTTTTGGTTGTAGTTCTTTTGCCAATTGTAGACGAATCATAGCTTTAGTTCGGGGTGGAATAATAGATTCTCTAATGTTTATAATTGAAACGGTGTCTGAACTGATGCGAAAGCTCTTCTGGTTAGCGGATAATAATGGTAGAAAATGGTTTCCAACTATTAATTGCTTGCGTAGAGCTTGTAGAGAAGTTGTTATTCCTTTTTCTTCTAATGCTTTCATGATGTCCAAACCAAGTAACATTTCAGTAGGACAATGTTTATCCTCAGAGATTAAAAATGTGTGTGAAAGATGGTATCCAGCAATAACAATGTCCAACGTTATTGTACCCAGAAAGTTGAATATTGATCCATTTGCTGCGGTGGCAGAGATTTTAGTTGAGTTGAAATTCTCTTTTCCTAAATAGCGTACTGATGATTCCTTCAAATATGAAACAGATGCTCCGCTATCCCATAAAGCTACGAGTCCTCTGCCTTCTGCTTCAATTCTTATATATGGGAGTTCTCTTTTGTTCGTTGCACAGCATCCAACAAAAGGTATAATAATAGGAATAAAAGTGATGACAGTAGGAAAATATCTTCGAATAGTTTCGTCGTCGGCTGGAACATCGATGTCAGCGTTGAGTAGTTCGTGTTGTTCAACTGCATTCACATTTAAGATAGGAACTTTCTCTTTGATATAAGATACAACAATAATGTATAATGCTGATCCAAAGATTAATATAACTATCATAACACCTGCAGAGATAAACATTCTGTTGAGGGATCCAGCAAAGAAATCAACTCCTCGTTCCCATAGTGATGATGCAATATTTTGAGTAGAACTAAAAAGTTCGTTACTTTTTGTAAACCATTCTGATAAGCCTGGCAAATTCGCTTGATTCGTGATAACTCGTAGAAAATTTCTATGAGGATTGGTAGCGAAAATGTGTCCATATGTTAGGCTTATTGTTCTAACTAAGTTTTCATCGGTGATATTTTCATAAAGATTTCTTTGTGAAAATCGAATGGCTGCTAGATCGGGATACTGATCTGAACCAATGTTTAAAGCAATTACGTTTGTAACTCCGTTGAAGGATTTCCATTCTCCATCCTCTTTCCATATATCATTTTCTACTGTTTCACATGGAATTTCAGTTCCATATGCTTCCAAATCTGCTGAATCTTGAGGTGCAAAGTAGAGGCGGTCATCATCCGTGATGACGGGTGTTTCTAAATAACACTTATCTTTGTATGTGTGGTTGCGATAAATGTGAATTGGTTCTATTGGCTGACAGGTTGAAACCCGAATAAGATTCCGTCCAATTATTCGAGCCACTATATCATCTCGTTGCATAATAGATCTGATAGCAATCGTAGGATTGATATTAAATATAGCTTGCCATGTCTTAATAAGTTCAAGTTGAGCATGACATATGCTGTGATGTTGATGATGAAATTCTTCGACCAGTATGGTTCTCATTCGTTCAAATCCATAGTTGAGTTTGTTGATGGTAGTTAATGCATCTCGATGTCGAAGTATAGTATTCTGGTGATCTGTTAAGTGAGTGCCGAATAATTCTTGAGCTTTCTCTATGCTTCCAATCATGGGTTGCATTGATGTCATCCCTTGAATAGTACTAATTGTTTGTTTTGTAGTAGATGATGTATTTACAACAGGTTTTGAGGTAGCACTAAGAAATCGTGCAGTTGGTGTAGTTTTAGTGGTGATAGAGCGACTGAATACTCTTTTTGTAATCTCTTCAGGTGCTGGTTTTGAAAACCATGACATTAAATCAGTTAATTGTTTAGCGTCAATATTGATGTTACGGCTGTAGAGATCTTCTTTATTCGAAGGCATCGGTATTCCAAAAATGGTTTCTCGGTTTCTGAGTGTCCAGTTATCCAACAGCTTTAATTTCATTTCATATACTTGATCTTTCACTTGTCGTTGCATAAAATGACTATGAAAGAACAGTTTCATTCGATAATATTCTATCAGTTGAGGTTGAGAATACTGATAGCGTAGTTCACGAAGTAATTCTTTTGCTTTATATACCACAGAACGTGGATCTCCAAATGTGAAGTTGAGATGGTTTTGATATACTGTGAATATCAAAAATTCGAGTGGTGGCACATATTCTGTTTCGGATAAGATTGCAGGTATTTGTATCAATTCCCATAATTTATCTCTTGCAACCGAAATTGTAGAATTGCCTGGTTTAACTATTCTTTTTATATAATTGATAGGAAGTCGGTGTGCTAGTTGACCGATGACAAAACTAGGCTCCATTTGTTCGATCCACATTTTTGTAATCATCTTGCTTTCTTCTCCTCCTAGAGCATGTAGTAAGAGAATATTCGGATCGCGGAAGTCTTTTAAATTTGCCCAGTAATCTATAGTATGATCAGTAATGTTCAAAATATGGACAGCTGACAGCAAAAATTGATGATATCGAGCAATAACAGTCAGGTTCTGATATTCGTTGCTAACTGATTGATAGTGATACCAGTTATGAATATATCGTATGGTATTTCCGCCAGACGTGACAGTATATCTAGCAAACGGTAGATCCAATATTTGAATAGGAGTTAACTTATATTCCATTTCTGAGCGAAATGACGCAATTAAGGATGAATTTGTTGAACGTTTATAGCGTTGGCGTGAAGGATCCATTTGATTATCCAAATAACTTGTTAGATCCAGTAAAGAATATGCATGCGGATAATCAATAAACGAGACAAGAGTCTCAGTAGTGGATTCGAAAATTGGTGAAGAAAAACAAGATTGAGTTGTAGTAGATGCTGAGGTGTTGGCTAAGACAAGTGCTGTTTCTAGACTTGATATTAGCAGTGTTTGATCTCCAAGTATTCCATACAGAGGTCCAATACGTGTGTATTGGCATGGTGCTCGGGGTGTGGGTGGTTTCCAAACTACTGAACCATCTCCAAATGTACAGCTTCCCATTTGAGCTTTACAGCCTTCGGCGTTGACAATTAAGTCAGATACAATAGTATTGTCCTTTAAATTTGTAATAACTCCTCGCTCCATCACAAATTGAGTTAAGTTGGCGCATTGAGTAAAACTGAAGAAACGTTCCGGTTCATATACTGGCTTAGGAGCTTCATATGTAAGTGGATTAGCGCTCAACAGTTTTTCATTTTTCCATTTCTTGTCTCGAGCAGCTATACGGCATTCTTCTACAGATACATATCCATTACCAATGATGGTGTCGTTGCTTTCTCGGAACCAAAATTGATCCGTTACACATAATCGATAGATGCGTGTATAACACTTCCACGCTTCCCATGTTACGACGGTTTGTTTAGGAATGAACAATTCAACGTTAACTTGATGAGCTTGTTGAATTGCTTTCCGTTGGCATCCTGTTATCTCTGGTGGTGTCATCAGAATTCCTCCTTTATAAGCTAAACATAGTTGATATGAAGCATTCACAGTGGGAAGCAGAAATGTGCAGATTATTGTTGTGAGCAGGAATGGTAATGCAATAGTATTTATATTGAATCGAGGTTTCCATCGTCTTTGATTGCCTTGATTCTCTCTTGGATAATTGTCGCGATTATTCCTGGCAAAGTTGTCTCGATTTTCTCTTTGATAATTGTTGCGAGGTTCTCTCGAATGGTGATTACTCTCCATTGAGTAGTTGTTTCCATAATTTTGTCGAGGGCCAGAGTTCCTGCTGAATTTATTTTTGAAATTCTTCCAAGGGTTTCTTGAATTGTTGCCATTGTTCCGTTCGAAATCTCGTGGCTGCTGATGGTTCCTTTGGTTCCTATTTTCCTTCATGGTGATCTTCTGAACTGCAGAGATCAACTCTTGCATAGTTGAGTTTTCTTCATGCTGTTTTTTTATAGTTAGCACGAATTGCTTCTTCAAAACGTGCTGTCCTTTTTGCTTCCTCATAAGTCTTCGGATCTTTTCCTTGAACAATTATGCCTAAATCAGCGTTCAATCCATTTAAGAAAGCTGATCTTAATATGAGCTCTCTTTCTCGATCAGTTGGGCTCATAATACTGGAAGCCATTTCTTCCAAGTATGAGGCAAACTGAGTAACAGTTTTCTCTCCTTGCGTCGAGCGTAGCAACTTCGCGATCGTGAAATTCCTTTCCGTGGCAGGGCAAAGTAACTCTGCCAATTGTGAAACAAGGTCTTTCCAAGGTCCTCGTTCACGAATTTCGGAAGGAATCGAGTTATATGCAGAGATCGCAGAATCATTCTGCTGAAGCAGCAGAGGAAGAAGAAAAATTCTTTCAATTACCGAAAGTCCCGCAGCATTCGCGAATCGGTTAAATATATCGATGTACGATCGAAAGCTTCGGCTACCATCGTATTTGGGGCAGTGTGGACTGCCTAGAACTTTTGTTAAGTTTTTGGTCAACTCTGGAGATGCCATTAAATTAGGCGTTTCCAGAGTTGAATCTCTGTTTGATTGCTCATGTGGTCTCATGTTGAGTAGGAGCTTCAGAGGTAGTTTTTCGCGCTGGGGAGTTTTTTCTTTTTTCGGTGTTACAGCCAAGTGTGTTGGCGTTTTTTCGTCGTCCGATGGACTTAAATCGTTGTCAAACGAGTCGTCACTATCGGGAAAAGGAAATCGAGAAATACGATTTCTCTTGTCTCTTAATCTTTGAGAGGTACGGAAAGGCGTATCCGTATAATTATTCTTGGAGGTTGCCGTTTTGGAAAAGGAGGAAAGTCAGAACAATCTACAATGTAAAATAGTGGAATAAGTTAGTAAACAAGATAAGAATATGAATAGTTAATAGTGAATAAATTAGTGAATAACGTGAAAAAAAAAATCGAAGAAAAAAAAAGATATATAATAATATGGGTTGAAGATTAATTAATTAATGAACTCATACAAAAACAAACTATAGAGAGGAAAAAAAAAAGATGTGAATATAATTAATTGTTAAGATGATGATAGGATATGATTATGTGACAATGTGATTCATAAATTAGAGAAGTGAGTATGGCGGACAAATCAAAATCTCAATTGTTACTGAATAACAATGAATTACCAAACGAGGCATCTTTCAAATTCCAAAGTCTTTGTTTCAACTTGAATCAACAATCAAAAAATTATGAGAGGAAGGTTTAAATTCAAATATGACAAATGATACAGCGGATGTTATTTTCTTACAGTGGCCATTCTGTTAGTACAAACTTGTAATCTTTATCAAAAATATCGCAAATTGACTTTATTAAGGTCCAATTTTGCTTATATCAAACAGCTTTTCCATTTCCAAAAAATATATATTTTTCGCCACAATGAAAAATCAAAAGTACAACTGCGCAGAAACAAAAAGAAATCGAAAAGTTGGCCAATTCAGTATCTCACCCTTGCGCAAAATATCAACCCTGTTTATTAAAAAAAATGAGTGAGACCCTTCGTACTGAATTGGAAAGAGAGGTGGTAGCCCAGGGAAATAGCTCAAAAAAATAAATTCTCTTTAACTGAATGATAATTCATAATTTAATCGAGTTCGAAAAATCGTAAAAAGATTCTAAGGTGGAACCTCCATGTAATATCCTTATTTTGGATATTAATATTCCATGTTATTGACCCTTAGATTGATGTGTTGTAAAAGAAACAATAAGATTTGAGGAAGAGAGAAAGATTTATTATAAATAAAAAACATTTAAACAATAAACAAATAAAGATAAAGATAAGTCCGCCAACTGAAGATTCAGTTGAATGGCAAGCTTATATAGCGAATGTTATCAGCATTTTCCACGAAAGGTTATAAGTTGTCAATGACAATTATAACTATCTCAGAAAATGCTGAGGCTGCAAAATATAACTGATAACATAATACACTAAGACAAGAAACTAGAATTATAAAATATAAAATATAAAACACAGAATAAAGAAATACATAAAAATTATAGAAAGAATAAAGTAAAGAATTATAAAGTATAACAAATTTTTCATAAAAATCGAACGAAATAGCAAGTTGAGCCGGCCGCAAAACATGATAAATGTGTTTCTGTGCTAACGAATTTTGTTTCATTGTTTTAATTGGCTACTTCTGAGTTGAATGAAATGTAGCACATTATTCTAGGACCAAAAATGAAAATTTTAGAATATTTAACTTTTCATAAAAATCGAACGAAATAGCAAGTTGAGCCCGCCGCAAAACATGATAAATGTGTTTCTGTGCTAACGAATTTTGTTTCATTGTTTTAATTGGCTAATTCTGAGTTGAATGAAATGTAGCACATTATTCTAGGACCAAAAATGAAAATTTTAGAATATTCAATTTTTCATAAAAATCGAACGAAATAGCAAGTTGAGCCCGCCGCAAAACATGATAAATGTGTTTCTGTGCTAACGAATTTTGTTTCATTGTTTTAATTGGCTAATTCTGAGTTGAATGAAATGTAGCACATTATTCTAGGACCAAAAATGAAAATTTTAGAATATTCAATTTTTCATAAAAATCGAACGAAATAGCAAGTTGAGCCCGCCGCAAAACATGATAAATGTGTTTCTGTGCTAACGAATTTTGTTTCAATTGTTTTAATTGACTAATTCTGAGTTGAATGAAATGTAGCACATTATTCTAGGACCAAAAATGAAAATTTTAGAATATTTAATTTTTCATAAAAATCGAACGAAATAGCAAGTTGAGCCCGCCGCAAAACATGATAAATGTGTTTCTGTGCTAACGAATTTTGTTTCATTGTTTTAATTGACTAATTCTGAGTTGAATGAAATGTAGCACATTATTCTAGGACCAAAAATGAAAATTTTAGAATATTTAATTTTTCATAAAAATCGAACGAAATAGCAAGTTGAGCCCGCCGCAAAACATGATAAATGTGTTTCTGTGCTAACGAATTTTGTTTCATTGTTTTAATTGACTAATTCTGAGTTGAATGAAATGTAGCACATTATTCTAGGACCAAAAATGAAAATTTTAGAATATTTAATTTTTCATAAAAATCGAACGAAATAGCAAGTTGAGCCCGCCGCAAAACATGATAAATGTGTTTCTGTGCTAACGAATTTTGTTTCATTGTTTTAATTGGCTAATTCTGAGTTGAATGAAATGTAGCACATTATTCTAGGACCAAAAATGAAAATTTTAGAATATTTAATTTTTCATAAAAATCGAACGAAATAGCAAGTTGAGCCCGCCGCAAAACATGATAAATGTGTTTCTGTGCTAACGAATTTTGTTTCATTGTTTTAATTGGCTAATTCTGAGTTGAATGAAATGTAGCACATTATTCTAGGACCAAAAATGAAAATTTTAGAATATTTAATTTTTCATAAAAATCGAACGAAACAGCAAGTTGAGCCCGCCGCAAAACATGATAAATGTGTTTCTGTGCTAACGAATTTTGTTTCAATGGTTTTAATTGACTAATTCTGAGTTGAATGAAATGTAGCACATTATTCTAGGACCAAAAATGAAAATTTTAGAATATTTAATTTTCATAAAAATCGAACGAAATAGCAAGTTGAGCCCGCCGCAAAACATGGTAAATGTGTTTCTGTGCTAACGAATTTTGTTTCATTGTTTTAATTGGCTAATTCTGAGTTGAATGAAATGTAGCACATTATTCTAGGACCAAAAATGAAAATTTTAGAATATTCAATTTTTCATAAAAATCGAACGAAATAGCAAGTTGAGCCCGCCGCAAAACATGATAAATGTGTTTCTATGCTAACGAATTTTGTTTCATTGTTTTAATTGGCTAATTCTGAGTTGAATGAAATGTAGCACATTATTCTAGGACCAAAAATGAAAATTTTAGAATATTTAATTTTTCATAATAATCGAACGAAATAGCAAGTTGAGCCGGCCGCAAAACATGATAAATGTGTTTCTGTGCTAACGAATTTTGTTTCATTGTTTTAATTGGCTACTTCTGAGTTGAATGAAATGTAGCACATTTTTCTAGGACCAAAAATGAAAATTTTAGAATATTTAATTTTTCATAAAAATCGAACGAAACAGCAAGTTGAGCCCGCCGCAAAACATGATAAATGTGTTTCTGTGCTAACGAATTTTGTTTCATTGTTTTAATTGGCTAATTCTGAGTTGAATGAAATGTAGCACATTATTCTAGGACCAAAAATGAAAATTTTAGAATATTTAATTTTTCATAAAAATCGAACGAAACAGCAAGTTGAGCCCGCCGCAAAACATGATAAATGTGTTTCTGTGCTAACGAATTTTGTTTCATTGTTTTAATTGGCTAATTCTGAGTTGAATGAAATGTAGCACATTATTCTAGGACCAAAAATAAAAATTTTAGAATATTTAATTTTTCATAAAAATCGAACGAAATAGCAAGTTGAGCCCGCCGCAAAACATGATAAATGTGTTTCTGTGCTAACGAATTTTGTTTCATTGTTTTAATTGACTAATTCTGAGTTGAATGAAATGTAGCACATTATTCTAGGACCAAAAATGAAAATTTTAGAATATTTAATTTTTCATAAAAATCGAACGAAATAGCAAGTTGAGCCCGCCGCAAAACATGATAAATGTGTTTCTGTGCTAACGAATTTTGTTTCATTGTTTTAATTGACTAATTCTGAGTTGAATGAAATGTAGCACATTATTCTAGGACCAAAAATGAAAATTTTAGAATATTTAATTTTTCATAAAAATCGAACGAAATAGCAAGTTGAGCCCGCCGCAAAACATGATAAATGTGTTTCTGTGCTAACGAATTTTGTTTCATTGTTTTAATTGGCTAATTCTGAGTTGAATGAAATGTAGCACATTATTCTAGGACCAAAAATGAAAATTTTAGAATATTTAATTTTTCATAAAAATCGAACGAAATAGCAAGTTGAGCCCGCCGCAAAACATGATAAATGTGTTTCTGTGCTAACGAATTTTGTTTCATTGTTTTAATTGGCTAATTCTGAGTTGAATGAAATGTAGCACATTATTCTAGGACCAAAAATGAAAATTTTAGAATATTTAATTTTTCATAAAAATCGAACGAAACAGCAAGTTGAGCCCGCCGCAAAACATGATAAATGTGTTTCTGTGCTAACGAATTTTGTTTCAATGGTTTTAATTGACTAATTCTGAGTTGAATGAAATGTAGCACATTATTCTAGGACCAAAAATGAAAATTTTAGAATATTTAATTTTCATAAAAATCGAACGAAATAGCAAGTTGAGCCCGCCGCAAAACATGGTAAATGTGTTTCTGTGCTAACGAATTTTGTTTCATTGTTTTAATTGGCTAATTCTGAGTTGAATGAAATGTAGCACATTATTCTAGGACCAAAAATGAAAATTTTAGAATATTCAATTTTTCATAAAAATCGAACGAAATAGCAAGTTGAGCCCGCCGCAAAACATGATAAATGTGTTTCTATGCTAACGAATTTTGTTTCATTGTTTTAATTGGCTAATTCTGAGTTGAATGAAATGTAGCACATTATTCTAGGACCAAAAATGAAAATTTTAGAATATTTAATTTTTCATAATAATCGAACGAAATAGCAAGTTGAGCCGGCCGCAAAACATGATAAATGTGTTTCTGTGCTAACGAATTTTGTTTCATTGTTTTAATTGGCTACTTCTGAGTTGAATGAAATGTAGCACATTTTTCTAGGACCAAAAATGAAAATTTTAGAATATTTAATTTTTCATAAAAATCGAACGAAACAGCAAGTTGAGCCCGCCGCAAAACATGATAAATGTGTTTCTGTGCTAACGAATTTTGTTTCATTGTTTTAATTGGCTAATTCTGAGTTGAATGAAATGTAGCACATTATTCTAGGACCAAAAATGAAAATTTTAGAATATTTAATTTTTCATAAAAATCGAACGAAACAGCAAGTTGAGCCCGCCGCAAAACATGATAAATGTGTTTCTGTGCTAACGAATTTTGTTTCATTGTTTTAATTGGCTAATTCTGAGTTGAATGAAATGTAGCACATTATTCTAGGACCAAAAATAAAAATTTTAGAATATTTAATTTTTCATAAAAATCGAACGAAACAGCAAGTTGAGCCCGCCGCAAAACATGATAAATGTGTTTCTGTGCTAACGAATTTTGTTTCATTGTTTTAATTGGCTAATTCTGAGTTGAATGAAATGTAGCACATTATTCTAGGACCAAAAATGAAAATTTTAGAATATTTAATTTTTCATAAAAATCGAACGAAACAGCAAGTTGAGCCCGCCGCAAAACATGATAAATGTGTTTCTGTGCTAACGAATTTTGTTTCATTGTTTTAATTGACTAATTCTGAGTTGAATGAAATGTAGCACATTATTCTAGGACCAAAAATGAAAATTTTAGAATATTTAATTTTTCATAAAAATCGAACGAAACAGCAAGTTGAGCCCGCCGCAAAACATGATAAATGTGTTTCTGTGCTAACGATTTTTGTTTCATTGTTTTAATTGGCTAATTCTGAGTTGAATGAAATGTAGCACATTATTCTAGGACCAAAAATAAAAATTTTAGAATATTTAATTTTTCATAAAAATCGAACGAAATAGCAAGTTGAGCCCGCCGCAAAACATGATAAATGTGTTTCTGTGCTAACGAATTTTGTTTCATTGTTTTAATTGGCTAATTCTGAGTTGAATGAAATGTAGCACATTTTTCTAGGACCAAAAATGAAAATTTTAGAATATTTAATTTTTCATAAAAATCGAACGAAACAGCAAGTTGAGCCCGCCGCAAAACATGATAAATGTGTTTCTGTGCTAACGAATTTTGTTTCATTGTTTTAATTGACTAATTCTGAGTTGAATGAAATGTAGCACATTATTCTAGGACCAAAAATGAAAATTTTAGAATATTTAATTTTTCATAAAAATCGAACGAAACAGCAAGTTGAGCCCGCCGCAAAACATGATAAATGTGTTTCTGTGCTAACGAATTTTGTTTCATTGTTTTAATTGGCTAATTCTGAGTTGAATGAAATGTAGCACATTTTTCTAGGACCAAAAATGAAAATTTTAGAATATTTAATTTTTCATAAAAATCGAACGAAACAGCAAGTTGAGCCCGCCGCAAAACATGATAAATGTGTTTCTGTGCTAACGAATTTTGTTTCATTGTTTTAATTGACTAATTCTGAGTTGAATGAAATGTAGCACATTATTCTAGGACCAAAAATGAAAATTTTAGAATATTTAATTTTTCATAAAAATCGAACGAAACAGCAAGTTGAGCCCGCCGCAAAACATGATAAATGTGTTTCTGTGCTAACGATTTTTGTTTCATTGTTTTAATTGGCTAATTCTGAGTTGAATGAAATGTAGCACATTATTCTAGGACCAAAAATAAAAATTTTAGAATATTTAATTTTTCATAAAAATCGAACGAAATAGCAAGTTGAGCCCGCCGCAAAACATGATAAATGTGTTTCTGTGCTAACGAATTTTGTTTCATTGTTTTAATTGGCTAATTCTGAGTTGAATGAAATGTAGCACATTATTCTAGGACCAAAAATGAAAATTTTAGAATATTTAATTTTTCATAATAATCGAACGAAACAGCAAGTTGAGCCCGCCGCAAAACATGATAAATGTGTTTCTGTGCTAACGAATTTTGTTTCAATGGTTTTAATTGACTAATTCTGAGTTGAATGAAATGTAGCACATTATTCTAGGACCAAAAATGAAAATTTTAGAATATTTAATTTTCATAAAAATCGAACGAAATAGCAAGTTGAGCCCGCCGCAAAACATGGTAAATGTGTTTCTGTGCTAACGAATTTTGTTTCATTGTTTTAATTGGCTAATTCTGAGTTGAATGAAATGTAGCACATTATTCTAGGACCAAAAATGAAAATTTTAGAATATTCAATTTTTCATAAAAATCGAACGAAATAGCAAGTTGAGCCCGCCGCAAAACATGATAAATGTGTTTCTGTGCTAACGAATTTTGTTTCATTGTTTTAATTGACTAATTCTGAGTTGAATGAAATGTAGCACATTATTCTAGGACCAAAAATGAAAATTTTAGAATATTTAATTTTTCATAAAAATCGAACGAAATAGCAAGTTGAGCCCGCCGCAAAACATGATAAATGTGTTTCTGTGCTAACGAATTTTGTTCCATTGTTTAAATTGGCTAATTCTGAGTTGAATGAAATGTAGCACATTATTCTAGGACCAAAAATGAAAATTTTAGAATATTTAATTTTTCATAAAAATCGAACGAAATAGCAAGTTGAGCCCGCCGCAAAACATGATAAATGTGTTTCTGTGCTAACGAATTTTGTTCCATTGTTTAAATTGGCTAATTCTGAGTTGAATGAAATGTAGCACATTATTCTAGGATCAAAAATGAAAATTTTAGAATATTCAATTTTTCATAAAAATCGAACGAAATAGCAAGTTGAGCCCGCCGCAAAACATGATAAATGTGTTTCTGTGCTAACGAATTTTGTTTCATTGTTTTAATTGGCTAATTCTGAGTTGAATGAAATGTAGCACATTTTTCTAGGACCAAAAATGAAAATTTTAGAATATTTAATTTTTCATAAAAATCGAACGAAACAGCAAGTTGAGCCCGCCGCAAAACATGATAAATGTGTTTCTGTGCTAACGAATTTTGTTTCATTGTTTTAATTGACTAATTCTGAGTTGAATGAAATGTAGCACATTATTCTAGGACCAAAAATGAAAATTTTAGAATATTTAATTTTTCATAAAAATCGAACGAAACAGCAAGTTGAGCCCGCCGCAAAACATGATAAATGTGTTTCTGTGCTAACGATTTTTGTTTCATTGTTTTAATTGGCTAATTCTGAGTTGAATGAAATGTAGCACATTATTCTAGGACCAAAAATAAAAATTTTAGAATATTTAATTTTTCATAAAAATCGAACGAAATAGCAAGTTGAGCCCGCCGCAAAACATGATAAATGTGTTTCTGTGCTAACGAATTTTGTTTCATTGTTTTAATTGGCTAATTCTGAGTTGAATGAAATGTAGCACATTATTCTAGGACCAAAAATGAAAATTTTAGAATATTTAATTTTTCATAATAATCGAACGAAACAGCAAGTTGAGCCCGCCGCAAAACATGATAAATGTGTTTCTGTGCTAACGAATTTTGTTTCAATGGTTTTAATTGACTAATTCTGAGTTGAATGAAATGTAGCACATTATTCTAGGACCAAAAATGAAAATTTTAGAATATTTAATTTTCATAAAAATCGAACGAAATAGCAAGTTGAGCCCGCCGCAAAACATGGTAAATGTGTTTCTGTGCTAACGAATTTTGTTTCATTGTTTTAATTGGCTAATTCTGAGTTGAATGAAATGTAGCACATTATTCTAGGACCAAAAATGAAAATTTTAGAATATTCAATTTTTCATAAAAATCGAACGAAATAGCAAGTTGAGCCCGCCGCAAAACATGATAAATGTGTTTCTGTGCTAACGAATTTTGTTTCATTGTTTTAATTGACTAATTCTGAGTTGAATGAAATGTAGCACATTATTCTAGGACCAAAAATGAAAATTTTAGAATATTTAATTTTTCATAAAAATCGAACGAAATAGCAAGTTTAGCCCGCCGCAAAACATGATAAATGTGTTTCTGTGCTAACGAATTTTGTTTCATTGTTTTAATTGGCTAATTCTGAGTTGAATGAAATGTAGCACATTATTCTAGGACCAAAAATGAAAATTTTAGAATATTTAATTTTTCATAAAAATCGAACGAAATAGCAAGTTGAGCCCGCCGCAAAACATGATAAATGTGTTTCTGTGCTAACGAATTTTGTTTCATTGTTTTAATTGGCTAATTCTGAGTTGAATGAAATGTAGCACATTATTCTAGGACCAAAAATGAAAATTTTAGAATATTTAATTTTTCATAAAAATCGAACGAAACAGCAAGTTGAGCCCGCCGCAAAACATGATAAATGTGTTTCTGTGCTAACGAATTTTGTTTCAATGGTTTTAATTGACTAATTCTGAGTTGAATGAAATGTAGCACATTATTCTAGGACCAAAAATGAAAATTTTAGAATATTTAATTTTCATAAAAATCGAACGAAATAGCAAGTTGAGCCCGCCGCAAAACATGATAAATGTGTTTCTGTGCTAACGAATTTTGTTTCATTGTTTTAATTGACTAATTCTGAGTTGAATGAAATGTAGCACATTATTCTAGGACCAAAAATGAAAATTTTAGAATATTTAATTTTTCATAAAAATCGAACGAAATAGCAAGTTTAGCCCGCCGCAAAACATGATAAATGTGTTTCTGTGCTAACGAATTTTGTTTCATTGTTTTAATTGGCTAATTCTGAGTTGAATGAAATGTAGCACATTATTCTAGGACCAAAAATGAAAATTTTAGAATATTTAATTTTTCATAAAAATCGAACGAAATAGCAAGTTGAGCCCGCCGCAAAACATGATAAATGTGTTTCTGTGCTAACGAATTTTGTTTCATTGTTTTAATTGGCTAATTCTGAGTTGAATGAAATGTAGCACATTATTCTAGGACCAAAAATGAAAATTTTAGAATATTTAATTTTTCATAAAAATCGAACGAAACAGCAAGTTGAGCCCGCCGCAAAACATGATAAATGTGTTTCTGTGCTAACGAATTTTGTTTCAATGGTTTTAATTGACTAATTCTGAGTTGAATGAAATGTAGCACATTATTCTAGGACCAAAAATGAAAATTTTAGAATATTTAATTTTCATAAAAATCGAACGAAATAGCAAGTTGAGCCCGCCGCAAAACATGGTAAATGTGTTTCTGTGCTAACGAATTTTGTTTCATTGTTTTAATTGGCTAATTCTGAGTTGAATGAAATGTAGCACATTATTCTAGGACCAAAAATGAAAATTTTAGAATATTCAATTTTTCATAAAAATCGAACGAAATAGCAAGTTGAGCCCGCCGCAAAACATGATAAATGTGTTTCTATGCTAACGAATTTTGTTTCATTGTTTTAATTGGCTAATTCTGAGTTGAATGAAATGTAGCACATTATTCTAGGACCAAAAATGAAAATTTTAGAATATTTAATTTTTCATAATAATCGAACGAAATAGCAAGTTGAGCCGGCCGCAAAACATGATAAATGTGTTTCTGTGCTAACGAATTTTGTTTCATTGTTTTAATTGGCTACTTCTGAGTTGAATGAAATGTAGCACATTTTTCTAGGACCAAAAATGAAAATTTTAGAATATTTAATTTTTCATAAAAATCGAACGAAACAGCAAGTTGAGCCCGCCGCAAAACATGATAAATGTGTTTCTGTGCTAACGAATTTTGTTTCATTGTTTTAATTGGCTAATTCTGAGTTGAATGAAATGTAGCACATTATTCTAGGACCAAAAATAAAAATTTTAGAATATTTAATTTTTCATAAAAATCGAACGAAACAGCAAGTTGAGCCCGCCGCAAAACATGATAAATGTGTTTCTGTGCTAACGAATTTTGTTTCAATGGTTTTAATTGACTAATTCTGAGTTGAATGAAATGTAGCACATTATTCTAGGACCAAAAATGAAAATTTTAGAATATTTAATTTTCATAAAAATCGAACGAAATAGCAAGTTGAGCCCGCCGCAAAACATGGTAAATGTGTTTCTGTGCTAACGAATTTTGTTTCATTGTTTTAATTGGCTAATTCTGAGTTGAATGAAATGTAGCACATTATTCTAGGACCAAAAATGAAAATTTTAGAATATTCAATTTTTCATAAAAATCGAACGAAATAGCAAGTTGAGCCCGCCGCAAAACATGATAAATGTGTTTCTGTGCTAACGAATTTTGTTTCATTGTTTTAATTGACTAATTCTGAGTTGAATGAAATGTAGCACATTATTCTAGGACCAAAAATGAAAATTTTAGAATATTTAATTTTTCATAAAAATCGAACGAAATAGCAAGTTTAGCCCGCCGCAAAACATGATAAATGTGTTTCTGTGCTAACGAATTTTGTTTCATTGTTTTAATTGGCTAATTCTGAGTTGAATGAAATGTAGCACATTATTCTAGGACCAAAAATGAAAATTTTAGAATATTTAATTTTTCATAAAAATCGAACGAAATAGCAAGTTGAGCCCGCCGCAAAACATGATAAATGTGTTTCTGTGCTAACGAATTTTGTTTCATTGTTTTAATTGGCTAATTCTGAGTTGAATGAAATGTAGCACATTATTCTAGGACCAAAAATTGAAAATTTTAGAATATTTAATTTTTCATAAAAATCGAACGAAACAGCAAGTTGAGCCCGCCGCAAAACATGATAAATGTGTTTCTGTGCTAACGAATTTTGTTTCAATGGTTTTAATTGACTAATTCTGAGTTGAATGAAATGTAGCACATTATTCTAGGACCAAAAATGAAAATTTTAGAATATTTAATTTTCATAAAAATCGAACGAAATAGCAAGTTGAGCCCGCCGCAAAACATGGTAAATGTGTTTCTGTGCTAACGAATTTTGTTTCATTGTTTTAATTGGCTAATTCTGAGTTGAATGAAATGTAGCACATTATTCTAGGACCAAAAATGAAAATTTTAGAATATTCAATTTTTCATAAAAATCGAACGAAATAGCAAGTTGAGCCCGCCGCAAAACATGATAAATGTGTTTCTATGCTAACGAATTTTGTTTCATTGTTTTAATTGGCTAATTCTGAGTTGAATGAAATGTAGCACATTATTCTAGGACCAAAAATGAAAATTTTAGAATATTTAATTTTTCATAATAATCGAACGAAATAGCAAGTTGAGCCGGCCGCAAAACATGATAAATGTGTTTCTGTGCTAACGAATTTTGTTTCATTGTTTTAATTGGCTACTTCTGAGTTGAATGAAATGTAGCACATTTTTCTAGGACCAAAAATGAAAATTTTAGAATATTTAATTTTTCATAAAAATCGAACGAAACAGCAAGTTGAGCCCGCCGCAAAACATGATAAATGTGTTTCTGTGCTAACGAATTTTGTTTCATTGTTTTAATTGGCTAATTCTGAGTTGAATGAAATGTAGCACATTATTCTAGGACCAAAAATGAAAATTTTAGAATATTTAATTTTTCATAAAAATCGAACGAAACAGCAAGTTGAGCCCGCCGCAAAACATGATAAATGTGTTTCTGTGCTAACGAATTTTGTTTCATTGTTTTAATTGGCTAATTCTGAGTTGAATGAAATGTAGCACATTATTCTAGGACCAAAAATAAAAATTTTAGAATATTTAATTTTTCATAAAAATCGAACGAAACAGCAAGTTGAGCCCGCCGCAAAACATGATAAATGTGTTTCTGTGCTAACGAATTTTGTTTCATTGTTTTAATTGGCTAATTCTGAGTTGAATGAAATGTAGCACATTTTTCTAGGACCAAAAATGAAAATTTTAGAATATTTAATTTTTCATAAAAATCGAACGAAATAGCAAGTTGAGCCCGCCGCAAAACATGATAAATGTGTTTCTGTGCTAACGAATTTTGTTCCATTGTTTAAATTGGCTAATTCTGAGTTGAATGAAATGTAGCACATTATTCTAGGATCAAAAATGAAAATTTTAGAATATTCAATTTTTCATAAAAATCGAACGAAATAGCAAGTTGAGCCCGCCGCAAAACATGATAAATGTGTTTCTGTGCTAACGAATTTTGTTTCATTGTTTTAATTGGCTAATTCTGAGTTGAATGAAATGTAGCACATTTTTCTAGGACCAAAAATGAAAATTTTAGAATATTTAATTTTTCATAAAAATCGAACGAAACAGCAAGTTGAGCCCGCCGCAAAACATGATAAATGTGTTTCTGTGCTAACGAATTTTGTTTCATTGTTTTAATTGACTAATTCTGAGTTGAATGAAATGTAGCACATTATTCTAGGACCAAAAATGAAAATTTTAGAATATTTAATTTTTCATAAAAATCGAACGAAACAGCAAGTTGAGCCCGCCGCAAAACATGATAAATGTGTTTCTGTGCTAACGATTTTTGTTTCATTGTTTTAATTGGCTAATTCTGAGTTGAATGAAATGTAGCACATTATTCTAGGACCAAAAATAAAAATTTTAGAATATTTAATTTTTCATAAAAATCGAACGAAATAGCAAGTTGAGCCCGCCGCAAAACATGATAAATGTGTTTCTGTGCTAACGAATTTTGTTTCATTGTTTTAATTGGCTAATTCTGAGTTGAATGAAATGTAGCACATTATTCTAGGACCAAAAATGAAAATTTTAGAATATTTAATTTTTCATAATAATCGAACGAAACAGCAAGTTGAGCCCGCCGCAAAACATGATAAATGTGTTTCTGTGCTAACGAATTTTGTTTCAATGGTTTTAATTGACTAATTCTGAGTTGAATGAAATGTAGCACATTATTCTAGGACCAAAAATGAAAATTTTAGAATATTTAATTTTCATAAAAATCGAACGAAATAGCAAGTTGAGCCCGCCGCAAAACATGGTAAATGTGTTTCTGTGCTAACGAATTTTGTTTCATTGTTTTAATTGGCTAATTCTGAGTTGAATGAAATGTAGCACATTATTCTAGGACCAAAAATGAAAATTTTAGAATATTTAATTTTTCATAAAAATCGAACGAAATAGCAAGTTGAGCCCGCCGCAAAACATGATAAATGTGTTTCTGTGCTAACGAATTTTGTTCCATTGTTTAAATTGGCTAATTCTGAGTTGAATGAAATGTAGCACATTATTCTAGGATCAAAAATGAAAATTTTAGAATATTTAATTTTTCATAAAAATCGAACGAAACAGCAAGTTGAGCCCGCCGCAAAACATGATAAATGTGTTTCTGTGCTAACGAATTTTGTTTCATTGTTTTAATTGGCTAATTCTGAGTTGAATGAAATGTAGCACATTATTCTAGGACCAAAAATGAAAATTTTAGATTATTTAATTTTTCATAAAAATCGAACGAAATAGCAAGTTGAGCCGGCCGCAAAACATGATAAATGTGTTTCTGTGCTAACGAATTTTGTTTCATTGTTTTAATTGGCTACTTCTGAGTTGAATGAAATGTAGCACATTATTCTAGGACCAAAAATGAAAATTTTAGAATATTTAATTTTTCATAAAAATCGAACGAAATAGCAAGTTGAGCCCGCCGCAAAACATGATAAATGTGTTTCTGTGCTAACGAATTTTGTTTCATTGTTTTAATTGGCTAATTCTGAGTTGAATGAAATGTAGCACATTATTCTAGGACCAAAAATGAAAATTTTAGAATATTCAATTTTTCATAAAAATCGAACGAAATAGCAAGTTGAGCCCGCCGCAAAACATGATAAATGTGTTTCTGTGCTAACGAATTTTGTTTCATTGTTTTAATTGGCTAATTCTGAGTTGAATGAAATGTAGCACATTATTCTAGGACCAAAAATGAAAATTTTAGAATATTCAATTTTTCATAAAAATCGAACGAAATAGCAAGTTGAGCCCGCCGCAAAACATGATAAATGTGTTTCTGTGCTAACGAATTTTGTTTCAATTGTTTTAATTGACTAATTCTGAGTTGAATGAAATGTAGCACATTATTCTAGGACCAAAAATGAAAATTTTAGAATATTTAATTTTTCATAAAAATCGAACGAAATAGCAAGTTGAGCCCGCCGCAAAACATGATAAATGTGTTTCTGTGCTAACGAATTTTGTTTCATTGTTTTAATTGGCTAATTCTGAGTTGAATGAAATGTAGCACATTATTCTAGGACCAAAAATGAAAATTTTAGAATATTTAATTTTTCATAAAAATCGAACGAAATAGCAAGTTGAGCCCGCCGCAAAACATGATAAATGTGTTTCTGTGCTAACGAATTTTGTTTTATTGTTTTGATTGGCTAATTCTGAGTTGAATGAAATGTAGCACATTATTCTAGGACCAAAAATGAAAATTTTAGAATATTTAATTTTTCATAAAAATCGAACGAAATAGCAAGTTGAGCCCGCCGCAAAACATGATAAATGTGTTTCTGTGCTAACGAATTTTGTTTCATTGTTTTAATTGACTAATTCTGAGTTGAATGAAATGTAGCACATTATTCTAGGACCAAAAATGAAAATTTTAGAATATTTAATTTTTCATAAAAATCGAACGAAATAGCAAGTTGAGCCCGCCGCAAAACATGATAAATGTGTTTCTGTGCTAACGAATTTTGTTTCATTGTTTTAATTGACTAATTCTGAGTTGAATGAAATGTAGCACATTATTCTAGGACCAAAAATGAAAATTTTAGAATATTTAATTTTTCATAAAAATCGAACGAAATAGCAAGTTGAGCCCGCCGCAAAACATGATAAATGTGTTTCTGTGCTAACGAATTTTGTTTCATTGTTTTAATTGGCTAATTCTGAGTTGAATGAAATGTAGCACATTATTCTAGGACCAAAAATGAAAATTTTAGAATATTTAATTTTCATAAAAATCGAACGAAATAGCAAGTTGAGCCCGCCGCAAAACATGATAAATGTGTTTCTGTGCTAACGAATTTTGTTTCATTGTTTTAATTGGCTAATTCTGAGTTGAATGAAATGTAGCACATTATTCTAGGACCAAAAATGAAAATTTTAGAATATTCAATTTTTCATAAAAATCGAACGAAATAGCAAGTTGAGCCCGCCGCAAAACATGATAAATGTGTTTCTGTGCTAACGAATTTTGTTTCATTGTTTTAATTGGCTAATTCTGAGTTGAATGAAATGTAGCACATTATTCTAGGACCAAAAATAAAAATTTTAGAATATTTAATTTTTCATAAAAATCGAACGAAATAGCAAGTTGAGACCGCCGCAAAACATGATAAATGTGTTTCTGTGCTAACGAATTTTGTTTCATTGTTTTAATTGGCTAATTCTGAGTTGAATGAAATGTAGCACATTATTCTAGGACCAAAAATGAAAATTTTAGAATATTCAATTTTTCATAAAAATCGAACGAAATAGCAAGTTGAGCCCGCCGCAAAACATGATAAATGTGTTTCTGTGCTAACGAATTTTGTTTCATTGTTTTAATTGGCTAATTCTGAGTTGAATGAAATGTAGCACATTATTCTAGGACCAAAAATGAAAATTTTAGAATATTCAATTTTTCATAAAAATCGAACGAAACAGCAAGTTGAGCCCGCCGCAAAACATGATAAATGTGTTTCTGTGCTAACGAATTTTGTTTCATTGTTTTAATTGGCTAATTCTGAGTTGAATGAAATGTAGCACATTATTCTAGGACCAAAAATGAAAATTTTAGAATATTTAAATTTTCATAAAAATCGAACGAAATAGCAAGTTGAGCCCGCCGCAAAACATGATAAATGTGTTTCTGTGCTAACGAATTTTGTTTCATTGTTTTAATTGACTAATTCTGAGTTGAATGAAATGTAGCACATTATTCTAGGACCAAAAATGAAAATTTTAGAATATTTAATTTTTCATAAAAATCGAACGAAACAGCAAATTGAGCCCGCCGCAAAACATGATAAATGTGTTTCTGTGCTAACGAAATTTATTTCATTGTTCTAATTGGCTAATTCTGAGTTGAATGAAATGTAGCACATTATTCTAGGACCAAAAATGAAAATTTTAGAATATTTAATTTTTCATAAAAATCGAACGAAATAGCAAGTTGAGCCCGCCGCAAAACATGATAAATGTGTTTCTGTGCTAACGAATTTTGTTTCATTGTTTTAATTGGCTAATTCTGAGTTGAATGAAATGTAGCACATTATTCTAGGACCAAAAATGAAAATTTTAGAATATTTAATTTTTCATAATAATCGAACGAAACAGCAAGTTGAGCCCGCCGCAAAACATGATAAATGTGTTTCTGTGCTAACGAATTTTGTTTCAATGGTTTTAATTGACTAATTCTGAGTTGAATGAAATGTAGCACATTATTCTAGGACCAAAAATGAAAATTTTAGAATATTTAATTTTCATAAAAATCGAACGAAATAGCAAGTTGAGCCCGCCGCAAAACATGGTAAATGTGTTTCTGTGCTAACGAATTTTGTTTCATTGTTTTAATTGGCTAATTCTGAGTTGAATGAAATGTAGCACATTATTCTAGGACCAAAAATGAAAATTTTAGAATATTTAATTTTTCATAAAAATCGAACGAAATAGCAAGTTGAGCCCGCCGCAAAACATGATAAATGTGTTTCTGTGCTAACGAATTTTGTTCCATTGTTTAAATTGGCTAATTCTGAGTTGAATGAAATGTAGCACATTATTCTAGGATCAAAAATGAAAATTTTAGAATATTTAATTTTTCATAAAAATCGAACGAAACAGCAAGTTGAGCCCGCCGCAAAACATGATAAATGTGTTTCTGTGCTAACGAATTTTGTTTCATTGTTTTAATTGGCTAATTCTGAGTTGAATGAAATGTAGCACATTATTCTAGGACCAAAAATGAAAATTTTAGATTATTTAATTTTTCATAAAAATCGAACGAAATAGCAAGTTGAGCCGGCCGCAAAACATGATAAATGTGTTTCTGTGCTAACGAATTTTGTTTCATTGTTTTAATTGGCTACTTCTGAGTTGAATGAAATGTAGCACATTATTCTAGGACCAAAAATGAAAATTTTAGAATATTTAATTTTTCATAAAAA
Organism: Auanema rhodensis; assembly: GCA_964057225.1. NCBI lineage: Eukaryota > Metazoa > Nematoda > Chromadorea > Rhabditida > Rhabditidae > Auanema > Auanema rhodense. Next base: position 26,556,251 of record OZ059900.1, read on the forward strand.
TCGAACGAAATAGCAAGTTGAGCCCGCCGCAAAACATGATAAATGTGTTTCTGTGCTAACGAATTTTGTTTCATTGTTTTAATTGGCTAATTCTGAGTTGAATGAAATGTAGCACATTATTCTAGGACCAAAAATGAAAATTTTAGAATATTCAATTTTTCATAAAAATCGAACGAAATAGCAAGTTGAGCCCGCCGCAAAACATGATAAATGTGTTTCTGTGCTAACGAATTTTGTTTCATTGTTTTAATTGGCTAATTCTGAGTTGAATGAAATGTAGCACATTATTCTAGGACCAAAAATGAAAATTTTAGAATATTCAATTTTTCATAAAAATCGAACGAAATAGCAAGTTGAGCCCGCCGCAAAACATGATAAATGTGTTTCTGTGCTAACGAATTTTGTTTCATTGTTTTAATTGACTAATTCTGAGTTGAATGAAATGTAGCACATTATTCTAGGACCAAAAATGAAAATTTTAGAATATTTAATTTTTCATAAAAATCGAACGAAATAGCAAGTTGAGCCCGCCGCAAAACATGATAAATGTGTTTCTGTGCTAACGAATTTTGTTTCATTGTTTTAATTGACTAATTCTGAGTTGAATGAAATGTAGCACATTATTCTAGGACCAAAAATGAAAATTTTAGAATATTTAATTTTTCATAAAAATCGAACGAAATAGCAAGTTGAGCCCGCCGCAAAACATGATAAATGTGTTTCTGTGCTAACGAATTTTGTTTCATTGTTTTAATTGGCTAATTCTGAGTTGAATGAAATGTAGCACATTATTCTAGGACCAAAAATGAAAATTTTAGAATATTTAATTTTCATAAAAATCGAACGAAATAGCAAGTTGAGCCCGCCGCAAAACATGATAAATGTGTTTCTGTGCTAACGAATTTTGTTTCATTGTTTTAATTGGCTAATTCTGAGTTGAATGAAATGTAGCACATTATTCTAGGACCAAAAATGAAAATTTTAGAATATTCAATTTTTCATAAAAATCGAACGAAATAGCAAGTTGAGCCCGCCGCAAAACATGATAAATGTGTTTCTGTGCTAACGAATTTTGTTTCATTGTTTCAATTGGCTAATTCTGAGTTGAATGAAATGTAGCACATTATTCTAGGACCAAAAATGAAAATTTTAGAATATTTAATTTTTCATAAAAATCGAACGAAACAGCAAGTTGAGCCCGCCGCAAAACATGATAAATGTGTTTCTGTGCTAACGAAATTTATTTCATTGTTCTAATTGGCTAATTCTGAGTTGAATGAAATGTAGCACATTATTCTAGGATCAAAAATGAAAATTTTAGAATATTTAATTTTTCATAAAAATCGAACGAAACAGCAAGTTGAGCCCGCCGCAAAACATGATAAATGTGTTTCTGTGCTAACGAATTTTGTTTCATTGTTTTAATTGGCTAATTCTGAGTTGAATGAAATGTAGCACATTATTCTAGGACCAAAAATGAAAATTTTAGATTATTTAATTTTTCATAAAAATCGAACGAAATAGCAAGTTGAGCCGGCCGCAAAACATGATAAATGTGTTTCTGTGCTAACGAATTTTGTTTCATTGTTTTAATTGGCTACTTCTGAGTTGAATGAAATGTAGCACATTATTCTAGGACCAAAAATGAAAATTTTAGAATATTTAATTTTTCATAAAAATCGAACGAAATAGCAAGTTGAGCCCGCCGCAAAACATGATAAATGTGTTTCTGTGCTAACGAATTTTGTTTCATTGTTTTAATTGGCTAATTCTGAGTTGAATGAAATGTAGCACATTATTCTAGGACCAAAAATGAAAATTTTAGAATATTCAATTTTTCATAAAAATCGAACGAAATAGCAAGTTGAGCCCGCCGCAAAACATGATAAATGTGTTTCTGTGCTAACGAATTTTGTTTCATTGTTTTAATTGGCTAATTCTGAGTTGAATGAAATGTAGCACATTATTCTAGGACCAAAAATGAAAATTTTAGAATATTCAATTTTTCATAAAAATCGAACGAAATAGCAAGTTGAGCCCGCCGCAAAACATGATAAATGTGTTTCTGTGCTAACGAATTTTGTTTCAATTGTTTTAATTGACTAATTCTGAGTTGAATGAAATGTAGCACATTATTCTAGGACCAAAAATGAAAATTTTAGAATATTTAATTTTTCATAAAAATCGAACGAAATAGCAAGTTGAGCCCGCCGCAAAACATGATAAATGTGTTTCTGTGCTAACGAATTTTGTTTCATTGTTTTAATTGGCTAATTCTGAGTTGAATGAAATGTAGCACATTATTCTAGGACCAAAAATGAAAATTTTAGAATATTTAATTTTTCATAAAAATCGAACGAAATAGCAAGTTGAGCCCGCCGCAAAACATGATAAATGTGTTTCTGTGCTAACGAATTTTGTTTTATTGTTTTGATTGGCTAATTCTGAGTTGAATGAAATGTAGCACATTATTCTAGGACCAAAAATGAAAATTTTAGAATATTTAATTTTTCATAAAAATCGAACGAAATAGCAAGTTGAGCCCGCCGCAAAACATGATAAATGTGTTTCTGTGCTAACGAATTTTGTTTCATTGTTTTAATTGACTAATTCTGAGTTGAATGAAATGTAGCACATTATTCTAGGACCAAAAATGAAAATTTTAGAATATTTAATTTTTCATAAAAATCGAACGAAATAGCAAGTTGAGCCCGCCGCAAAACATGATAAATGTGTTTCTGTGCTAACGAATTTTGTTTCATTGTTTTAATTGACTAATTCTGAGTTGAATGAAATGTAGCACATTATTCTAGGACCAAAAATGAAAATTTTAGAATATTTAATTTTTCATAAAAATCGAACGAAACAGCAAGTTGAGCCCGCCGCAAAACATGATAAATGTGTTTCTGTGCTAACGATTTTTGTTTCATTGTTTTAATTGGCTAATTCTGAGTTGAATGAAATGTAGCACATTATTCTAGGACCAAAAATAAAAATTTTAGAATATTTAATTTTTCATAAAAATCGAACGAAATAGCAAGTTGAGCCCGCCGCAAAACATGATAAATGTGTTTCTGTGCTAACGAATTTTGTTTCATTGTTTTAATTGACTAATTCTGAGTTGAATGAAATGTAGCACATTATTCTAGGACCAAAAATGAAAATTTTAGAATATTTAATTTTTCATAAAAATCGAACGAAATAGCAAGTTGAGCCCGCCGCAAAACATGATAAATGTGTTTCTGTGCTAACGAATTTTGTTTCATTGTTTTAATTGACTAATTCTGAGTTGAATGAAATGTAGCACATTATTCTAGGACCAAAAATGAAAATTTTAGAATATTTAATTTTTCATAAAAATCGAACGAAATAGCAAGTTGAGCCCGCCGCAAAACATGATAAATGTGTTTCTGTGCTAACGAATTTTGTTTCATTGTTTTAATTGGCTAATTCTGAGTTGAATGAAATGTAGCACATTATTCTAGGACCAAAAATGAAAATTTTAGAATATTTAATTTTCATAAAAATCGAACGAAATAGCAAGTTGAGCCCGCCGCAAAACATGATAAATGTGTTTCTGTGCTAACGAATTTTGTTTCATTGTTTTAATTGGCTAATTCTGAGTTGAATGAAATGTAGCACATTATTCTAGGACCAAAAATGAAAATTTTAGAATATTCAATTTTTCATAAAAATCGAACGAAATAGCAAGTTGAGCCCGCCGCAAAACATGATAAATGTGTTTCTGTGCTAACGAATTTTGTTTCATTGTTTCAATTGGCTAATTCTGAGTTGAATGAAATGTAGCACATTATTCTAGGACCAAAAATGAAAATTTTAGAATATTTAATTTTTCATAAAAATCGAACGAAACAGCAAGTTGAGCCCGCCGCAAAACATGATAAATGTGTTTCTGTGCTAACGAAATTTATTTCATTGTTCTAATTGGCTAATTCTGAGTTGAATGAAATGTAGCACATTATTCTAGGATCAAAAATGAAAATTTTAGAATATTTAATTTTTCATAAAAATCGAACGAAACAGCAAGTTGAGCCCGCCGCAAAACATGATAAATGTGTTTCTGTGCTAACGAATTTTGTTTCATTGTTTTAATTGGCTAATTCTGAGTTGAATGAAATGTAGCACATTATTCTAGGACCAAAAATGAAAATTTTAGATTATTTAATTTTTCATAAAAATCGAACGAAATAGCAAGTTGAGCCGGCCGCAAAACATGATAAATGTGTTTCTGTGCTAACGAATTTTGTTTCATTGTTTTAATTGGCTACTTCTGAGTTGAATGAAATGTAGCACATTATTCTAGGACCAAAAATGAAAATTTTAGAATATTTAATTTTTCATAAAAATCGAACGAAATAGCAAGTTGAGCCCGCCGCAAAACATGATAAATGTGTTTCTGTGCTAACGAATTTTGTTTCATTGTTTTAATTGGCTAATTCTGAGTTGAATGAAATGTAGCACATTATTCTAGGACCAAAAATGAAAATTTTAGAATATTCAATTTTTCATAAAAATCGAACGAAATAGCAAGTTGAGCCCGCCGCAAAACATGATAAATGTGTTTCTGTGCTAACGAATTTTGTTTCATTGTTTTAATTGGCTAATTCTGAGTTGAATGAAATGTAGCACATTATTCTAGGACCAAAAATGAAAATTTTAGAATATTCAATTTTTCATAAAAATCGAACGAAATAGCAAGTTGAGCCCGCCGCAAAACATGATAAATGTGTTTCTGTGCTAACGAATTTTGTTTCAATTGTTTTAATTGACTAATTCTGAGTTGAATGAAATGTAGCACATTATTCTAGGACCAAAAATGAAAATTTTAGAATATTTAATTTTTCATAAAAATCGAACGAAATAGCAAGTTGAGCCCGCCGCAAAACATGATAAATGTGTTTCTGTGCTAACGAATTTTGTTTCATTGTTTTAATTGGCTAATTCTGAGTTGAATGAAATGTAGCACATTATTCTAGGACCAAAAATGAAAATTTTAGAATATTTAATTTTTCATAAAAATCGAACGAAATAACAAGTTGAGCCCGCCGCAAAACATGATAAATGTGTTTCTGTGCTAACGAATTTTGTTTTATTGTTTTGATTGGCTAATTCTGAGTTGAATGAAATGTAGCACATTATTCTAGGACCAAAAATGAAAATTTTAGAATATTTAATTTTTCATAAAAATCGAACGAAATAGCAAGTTGAGCCCGCCGCAAAACATGATAAATGTGTTTCTGTGCTAACGAATTTTGTTTCATTGTTTTAATTGACTAATTCTGAGTTGAATGAAATGTAGCACATTATTCTAGGACCAAAAATGAAAATTTTAGAATATTTAATTTTTCATAAAAATCGAACGAAATAGCAAGTTGAGCCCGCCGCAAAACATGATAAATGTGTTTCTGTGCTAACGAATTTTGTTTCATTGTTTTAATTGACTAATTCTGAGTTGAATGAAATGTAGCACATTATTCTAGGACCAAAAATGAAAATTTTAGAATATTTAATTTTTCATAAAAATCGAACGAAATAGCAAGTTGAGCCCGCCGCAAAACATGATAAATGTGTTTCTGTGCTAACGAATTTTGTTTCATTGTTTTAATTGGCTAATTCTGAGTTGAATGAAATGTAGCACATTATTCTAGGACCAAAAATGAAAATTTTAGAATATTTAATTTTCATAAAAATCGAACGAAATAGCAAGTTGAGCCCGCCGCAAAACATGATAAATGTGTTTCTGTGCTAACGAATTTTGTTTCATTGTTTTAATTGGCTAATTCTGAGTTGAATGAAATGTAGCACATTATTCTAGGACCAAAAATGAAAATTTTAGAATATTCAATTTTTCATAAAAATCGAACGAAATAGCAAGTTGAGCCCGCCGCAAAACATGATAAATGTGTTTCTGTGCTAACGAATTTTGTTTCATTGTTTCAATTGGCTAATTCTGAGTTGAATGAAATGTAGCACATTATTCTAGGACCAAAAATGAAAATTTTAGAATATTTAATTTTTCATAAAAATCGAACGAAACAGCAAGTTGAGCCCGCCGCAAAACATGATAAATGTGTTTCTGTGCTAACGAATTTTGTTTCATTGTTTTAATTGGCTAATTCTGAGTTGAATGAAATGTAGCACATTATTCTAGGACCAAAAATAAAAATTTTAGAATATTTAATTTTTCATAAAAATCGAACGAAATAGCAAGTTGAGACCGCCGCAAAACATGATAAATGTGTTTCTGTGCTAACGAATTTTGTTTCATTGTTTTAATTGGCTAATTCTGAGTTGAATGAAATGTAGCACATTATTCTAGGACCAAAAATGAAAATTTTAGAATATTCAATTTTTCATAAAAATCGAACGAAATAGCAAGTTGAGCCCGCCGCAAAACATGATAAATGTGTTTCTGTGCTAACGAATTTTGTTTCATTGTTTTAATTGGCTAATTCTGAGTTGAATGAAATGTAGCACATTATTCTAGGACCAAAAATGAAAATTTTAGAATATTCAATTTTTCATAAAAATCGAACGAAACAGCAAGTTGAGCCCGCCGCAAAACATGATAAATGTGTTTCTGTGCTAACGAATTTTGTTTCATTGTTTTAATTGGCTAATTCTGAGTTGAATGAAATGTAGCACATTATTCTAGGACCAAAAATGAAAATTTTAGAATATTTAAATTTTCATAAAAATCGAACGAAATAGCAAGTTGAGCCCGCCGCAAAACATGATAAATGTGTTTCTGTGCTAACGAATTTTGTTTCATTGTTTTAATTGACTAATTCTGAGTTGAATGAAATGTAGCACATTATTCTAGGACCAAAAATGAAAATTTTAGAATATTTAATTTTTCATAAAAATCGAACGAAACAGCAAATTGAGCCCGCCGCAAAACATGATAAATGTGTTTCTGTGCTAACGAAATTTATTTCATTGTTCTAATTGGCTAATTCTGAGTTGAATGAAATGTAGCACATTATTCTAGGACCAAAAATGAAAATTTTAGAATATTTAATTTTTCATAAAAATCGAACGAAATAGCAAGTTGAGCCCGCCGCAAAACATGATAAATGTGTTTCTGTGCTAACGAATTTTGTTTCATTGTTTTAATTGGCTAATTCTGAGTTGAATGAAATGTAGCACATTATTCTAGGACCAAAAATGAAAATTTTAGAATATTCAATTTTTCATAAAAATCGAACGAAATAGCAAGTTGAGCCCGCCGCAAAACATGATAAATGTGTTTCTGTGCTAACGAATTTTGTTTCATTGTTTCAATTGGCTAATTCTGAGTTGAATGAAATGTAGCACATTATTCTAGGACCAAAAATGAAAATTTTAGAATATTTAATTTTTCATAAAAATCGAACGAAATAGCAAGTTGAGCCCGCCGCAAAACATGATAAATGTGTTTCTGTGCTAACGAATTTTGTTTCATTGTTTCAATTGGCTAATTCTGAGTTGAATGAAATGTAGCACATTATTCTAGGACCAAAAATGAAAATTTTAGAATATTTAATTTTTCATAAAAATCGAACGAAACAGCAAGTTGAGCCCGCCGCAAAACATGATAAATGTGTTTCTGTGCTAACGAATTTTGTTTCATTGTTTTAATTGGCTAATTCTGAGTTGAATGAAATGTAGCACATTATTCTAGGACCAAAAATAAAAATTTTAGAATATTTAATTTTTCATAAAAATCGAACGAAATAGCAAGTTGAGACCGCCGCAAAACATGATAAATGTGTTTCTGTGCTAACGAATTTTGTTTCATTGTTTTAATTGGCTAATTCTGAGTTGAATGAAATGTAGCACATTATTCTAGGACCAAAAATGAAAATTTTAGAATATTCAATTTTTCATAAAAATCGAACGAAATAGCAAGTTGAGCCCGCCGCAAAACATGATAAATGTGTTTCTGTGCTAACGAATTTTGTTTCATTGTTTTAATTGGCTAATTCTGAGTTGAATGAAATGTAGCACATTATTCTAGGACCAAAAATGAAAATTTTAGAATATTCAATTTTTCATAAAAATCGAACGAAACAGCAAGTTGAGCCCGCCGCAAAACATGATAAATGTGTTTCTGTGCTAACGAATTTTGTTTCATTGTTTTAATTGGCTAATTCTGAGTTGAATGAAATGTAGCACATTATTCTAGGACCAAAAATGAAAATTTTAGAATATTTAAATTTTCATAAAAATCGAACGAAATAGCAAGTTGAGCCCGCCGCAAAACATGATAAATGTGTTTCTGTGCTAACGAATTTTGTTTCATTGTTTTAATTGACTAATTCTGAGTTGAATGAAATGTAGCACATTATTCTAGGACCAAAAATGAAAATTTTAGAATATTTAATTTTTCATAAAAATCGAACGAAACAGCAAATTGAGCCCGCCGCAAAACATGATAAATGTGTTTCTGTGCTAACGAAATTTATTTCATTGTTCTAATTGGCTAATTCTGAGTTGAATGAAATGTAGCACATTATTCTAGGACCAAAAATGAAAATTTTAGAATATTTAATTTTTCATAAAAATCGAACGAAATAGCAAGTTGAGCCCGCCGCAAAACATGATAAATGTGTTTCTGTGCTAACGAATTTTGTTTCATTGTTTTAATTGGCTAATTCTGAGTTGAATGAAATGTAGCACATTATTCTAGGACCAAAAATGAAAATTTTAGAATATTCAATTTTTCATAAAAATCGAACGAAATAGCAAGTTGAGCCCGCCGCAAAACATGATAAATGTGTTTCTGTGCTAACGAATTTTGTTTCATTGTTTCAATTGGCTAATTCTGAGTTGAATGAAATGTAGCACATTATTCTAGGACCAAAAATGAAAATTTTAGAATATTTAATTTTTCATAAAAATCGAACGAAACAGCAAGTTGAGCCCGCCGCAAAACATGATAAATGTGTTTCTGTGCTAACGAATTTTGTTTCATTGTTTTAATTGGCTAATTCTGAGTTGAATGAAATGTAGCACATTATTCTAGGACCAAAAATAAAAATTTTAGAATATTTAATTTTTCATAAAAATCGAACGAAATAGCAAGTTGAGACCGCCGCAAAACATGATAAATGTGTTTCTGTGCTAACGAATTTTGTTTCATTGTTTTAATTGGCTAATTCTGAGTTGAATGAAATGTAGCACATTATTCTAGGACCAAAAATGAAAATTTTAGAATATTCAATTTTTCATAAAAATCGAACGAAATAGCAAGTTGAGCCCGCCGCAAAACATGATAAATGTGTTTCTGTGCTAACGAATTTTGTTTCATTGTTTTAATTGGCTAATTCTGAGTTGAATGAAATGTAGCACATTATTCTAGGACCAAAAATGAAAATTTTAGAATATTCAATTTTTCATAAAAATCGAACGAAACAGCAAGTTGAGCCCGCCGCAAAACATGATAAATGTGTTTCTGTGCTAACGAATTTGTTTCATTGTTTTAATTGGCTAATTCTGAGTTGAATGAAATGTAGCACATTATTCTAGGACCAAAAATGAAAATTTTAGAATATTTAAATTTTCATAAAAATCGAACGAAATAGCAAGTTGAGCCCGCCGCAAAACATGATAAATGTGTTTCTGTGCTAACGAATTTTGTTTCATTGTTTTAATTGGCTAATTCTGAGTTGAATGAAATGTAGCACATTATTCTAGGACCAAAAATGAAAATTTTAGAATATTTAATTTTTCATAAAAATCGAACGAAACAGCAAATTGAGCCCGCCGCAAAACATGATAAATGTGTTTCAGTGTTAACGAATTTTGTTTCATTGTTCTAATTGGCTAATTCTGAGTTGAATGAAATGTAGCACATTATTCTAGGACTAAAAATGAAAATTTTAGAATATTTAATTTTTCATAAAAATCGAACGAAGCAGCAAGTTGAGCCCGCCGCAAAACATGATAAATGTGTTTCTGTGCTAACGAATTTTGTTTCAATTGTTTTAATTGACTAATTCTGAGTTGAATGAAATGTAGCACATTATTCTAGGACCAAAAATGAAAATTTTAGAATATTTAATTTTTCATAAAAATCGAACGAAATAGCAAGTTGAGCCCGCCGCAAAACATGATAAATGTGTTTCTGTGCTAACGAATTTTGTTTCATTGTTTTAATTGGCTAATTCTGAGTTGAATGAAATGTAGCACATTATTCTAGGACCAAAAATGAAAATTTTAGAATATTCAATTTTTCATAAAAATCGAACGAAATAGCAAGTTGAGCCCGCCGCAAAACATGATAAATGTGTTTCTGTGCTAACGAATTTTGTTTCATTGTTTTAATTGGCTAATTCTGAGTTGAATGAAATGTAGCACATTATTCTAGGACCAAAAATGAAAATTTTAGAATATTTAATTTTTCATAAAAATCGAACGAAACAGCAAATTGAGCCCGCCGCAAAACATGATAAATGTGTTTCTGTGCTAACGAATTTTGTTTCATTGTTTTAATTGGCTAATTCTGAGTTGAATGAAATGTAGCACATTATTCTAGGACCAAAAATGAAAATTTTAGAATATTCAATTTTTCATAAAAATCGAACGAAATAGCAAGTTGAGCCCGCCGCAAAACATGATAAATGTGTTTCTGTGCTAACGAATTTTGTTTCATTGTTTTAATTGGCTAATTCTGAGTTGAATGAAATGTAGCACATTATTCTAGGACCAAAAATGAAAATTTTAGAATATTTAATTTTTCATAAAAATCAAACGAAACAGCAAATTGAGCCCGCCGCAAAACATGATAAATGTGTTTCTGTGTTAACGAATTTTGTTTCATTGTTCTAATTGGCTAATTCTGAGTTGAATGAAATGTAGCACATTATTCTAGGACTAAAAATGAAAATTTTAGAATATTTAATTTTTCATAAAAATCGAACGAAACAGCAAATTGAGCCCGCCGCAAAACATGATAAATGTGTTTCTGTGCTAACGAATTTTGTTTCATTGTTTTAATTGGCTAATTCTGAGTTGAATGAAATGTAGCACATTATTCTAGGACTAAAAATGAAAATTTTAGAATATTTAATTTTTCATAAAAATCGAACGAAGCAGCAAGTTGAGCCCGCCGCAAAACATGATAAATGTGTTTCTGTGCTAACGAATTTTGTTTCAATTGTTTTAATTGACTAATTCTGAGTTGAATGAAATGTAGCACATTATTCTAGGACCAAAAATGAAAATTTTAGAATATTCAATTTTTCATAAAAATCGAACGAAATAGCAAGTTGAGCCCGCCGCAAAACATGATAAATGTGTTTCTGTGCTAACGAATTTTGTTTCATTGTTTTAATTGGCTAATTCTGAGTTGAATGAAATGTAGCACATTATTCTAGGACCAAAAATGAAAATTTTAGAATATTCAATTTTTCATAAAAATCGAACGAAATAGCAAGTTGAGCCCGCCGCAAAACATGATAAATGTGTTTCTGTGCTAACGAATTTTGTTTCAATTGTTTTAATTGACTAATTCTGAGTTGAATGAAATGTAGCACATTATTCTAGGACCAAAAATGAAAATTTTAGAATATTTAATTTTTCATAAAAATCGAACGAAATAGCAAGTTGAGCCCGCCGCAAAACATGATAAATGTGTTTCTGTGCTAACGAATTTTGTTTCATTGTTTTAATTGGCTAATTCTGAGTTGAATGAAATGTAGCACATTATTCTAGGACCAAAAATGAAAATTTTAGAATATTCAATTTTTCATAAAAATCGAACGAAATAGCAAGTTGAGCCCGCCGCAAAACATGATAAATGTGTTTCTGTGCTAACGAATTTTGTTTCATTGTTTTAATTGGCTAATTCTGAGTTGAATGAAATGTAGCACATTATTCTAGGACCAAAAATGAAAATTTTAGAATATTTAATTTTTCATAAAAATCGAACGAAACAGCAAATTGAGCCCGCCGCAAAACATGATAAATGTGTTTCTGTGCTAACGAATTTTGTTTCATTGTTTTAATTGGCTAATTCTGAGTTGAATGAAATGTAGCACATTATTCTAGGACCAAAAATGAAAATTTTAGAATATTCAATTTTTCATAAAAATCGAACGAAATAGCAAATTGAGCCCGCCGCAAAACATGATAAATGTGTTTCTGTGTTAACGAATTTTGTTTCATTGTTCTAATTGGCTAATTCTGAGTTGAATGAAATGTAGCACATTATTCTAGGACTAAAAATGAAAATTTTAGAATATTTAATTTTTCATAAAAATCGAACGAAACAGCAAATTGAGCCCGCCGCAAAACATGATAAATGTGTTTCTGTGCTAACGAATTTTGTTTCATTGTTTTAATTGGCTAATTCTGAGTTGAATGAAATGTAGCACATTATTCTAGGACTAAAAATGAAAATTTTAGAATATTTAATTTTTCATAAAAATCGAACGAAGCAGCAAGTTGAGCCCGCCGCAAAACATGATAAATGTGTTTCTGTGCTAACGAATTTTGTTTCAATTGTTTTAATTGACTAATTCTGAGTTGAATGAAATGTAGCACATTATTCTAGGACCAAAAATGAAAATTTTAGAATATTCAATTTTTCATAAAAATCGAACGAAATAGCAAGTTGAGCCCGCCGCAAAACATGATAAATGTGTTTCTGTGCTAACGAATTTTGTTTCATTGTTTTAATTGGCTAATTCTGAGTTGAATGAAATGTAGCACATTATTCTAGGACCAAAAATGAAAATTTTAGAATATTCAATTTTTCATAAAAATCGAACGAAATAGCAAGTTGAGCCCGCCGCAAAACATGATAAATGTGTTTCTGTGCTAACGAATTTTGTTTCATTGTTTTAATTGGCTAATTCTGAGTTGAATGAAATGTAGCACATTATTCTAGGACCAAAAATGAAAATTTTAGAATATTCAATTTTTCTTAAAAATCGAACGAAATACAAAACAAAAACAAACAATGGAACAAAATTTAAAACAATGGAACAAAATTCGTTAGCACAGAAACACATTTATCATGTTTTGCGGTGTAGAACCATAATTAAATTGCATAGGACGACCAAATTCATCTAAAATTTCAATACGTATGGTATCGAGTGTTTGTCTAGTGATTGGTACATAACGAATAGGATTAAATGTTTTGGCAATCATTTTACCAAATTCAGTAGGAGGTGAGTAGAGAGCCGTGCAAAATTTACTAACCACGCCCCCAAACAGCTGTCAAAAACATACTTTTGGGGGCGTCAGCTGCTAAAAACATACTTTTGGGGCGCGTCAGCTGTCAAAAACATATTTTTGAGCGTCAGCTGTTAAAATCATATTTTGGGATCATGGTTCATGGATTTTCCTTTTTTAAATATAAAAGAATGGAACTTTTATGTAACAAATATTGTGGTACATGCAAGGAAATATTTTCTTCAACCAAGCATTTTAGTGATCACGTTTTGAAAAGACATGCAGGGATTCAACCCGTATGTAACAATTATATCAGCAATGCTGACTTTATTCAAAAATATGGACATTTGGATGGTGTTCGTAGACGTTTGTGCCCTCATTGTAGTGAAACTTTTGGAACAAGATTCAATTGTGAGCGTCATATTCGGCGTATTCATAATAATAATGGAACGAATGGTGAAGATGGTGATGGAAATGATACCAGCAAACCCTTCGAAAAAGCTGAGGAGTTTGTACATTCAACCCAATCAAAAAGATGCCGCAGCAATAGTGACGGAGAACATTCACAACACGAGCCGAGCGACAAACAAATTTGCCCTAAACTATCTTTTAAACCTTCGAAAATAAAAATGTGGTATTGTATAACTGTTGAATAAAACGTTTATATCATATTTTTAACATGCAATGTAACAACTGTAGAACCATAATTAAATTGCATAGGACGACCAAATTCATCTAAAATTTCAATACGTATGGTATCGAGTGTTTGTCTAGTGATTGGTACATAACGAATAGGATTAAATGTTTTGGCAATCATTTTACCAAATTCAGTAGGAGGTGGCACAGGTAAACATGCAAGTAAATTAGCTTTCACGTTACCAAGAATGGAATATTCTACAATATCACAATATATATACATTGTATTAATGTTATTTGAAAAATCAATGGGACGCCTGGCTGTTATTGTATCGTTGATGTTTTTATTCTCAAAACCAAGAAAATATGCAAAATCATCACCAAGTGTTGCATTCATTAATAGTCGCTTGCTTGTTACAAACTCTATGCGCTGCAATGTTTTGTTAAACTGAAATGTGGCGTCTGCGAGCATTTCCTCCACTAGCTTAGCCTGGCGATTATTATACCATTTTTTTACATCTTCATCTTTATCTATTAAACTTTTTATACGTGCTTCTTCCTCAGCTCCAAGAGGCTTTGTATTGTTGGCGATAAATGATTCTCTTCCAGCATTGATTCCGCGTATTATTTCATCACCATTTGCATAGTTGCCTTTAGGCAAGTGCAGAATAAACTTTCTATTGGAAAAACGTAGTGTATAAGATAAATCTTTTTGAACATTTAATATAGAACAAGGAAAAATGATGTCTGTCAGCCCAATGCAATACCTATTATTGCGTAGCCTTAGTGTTTCAGGTAATCTGGTAAGAAACACTGATGATGTATTACTTTTTTCAGAGTCAACTGATGATGGAAGAGTAATGTAAAAATCATCCATGACAAACCACCACTTGATACGTGTACACTATTGCAAATGAAATCATTTGCATTTTAGGTACATTTACGAGTGGTTGATTATGGTTTTCAGCTTCAAACTACCCAGTCAGACAACTGTGATAGGTGCTACCCAATGCGGTAAAACAACCCTCATAAAGCACATATGTGAAAATACTGAAAAGTTTTTCAACGTCCCCATTGATAGAATATTCTGGTTCAGTCAATGTGGGTCATCGTCAGGTGTACCAATAAATGATGAGCGTTTAATAATTATTCAAGGGCCTCCTGATCCTGATTTGATAAAAGAACAAAAGGGAGTAAATACTATACTAGTGCTGGATGATTTGATGAACTTTTTTTCATCGAATAAAGCAGCAAAGGAATTACTCAACAACATTTTTACAGTATGGGCTCATGACTGGAATTTGGCAGTGTTTAATCTTGTGCAAGCGGCATTTCAACTGGACAGGACCAGTCGAATCAATAGTACATATATAATACTGATGAAAAGTCATTCAGATATATTACAAATACGTAATTGTCTGCAGCAATTATTTGGGCCACGTTTCAAAAATGCTCTAGAGGCGTATGATGATGCAATCTCTACTCCCTATAGTCATTTACTGATTGACAATCATCCTTTAACGAGTGAGAAGCAGCGTATACTATCTGATATAACAGCGGAGAACCCTATTGTTTATGTTGCCAAAAATGTGTAAAACGAAAAAAACGCAAGAGCTGGAAAAAAAAATGTTACGGCTGAGAATATAAAAATGCCACATAACAAAACAAGAATAAAACGCCAATTGTACTATTTGTGCTTGTTGTAGTCAAAATGAAGGATCAAAGCGGATAAACATGTTCAGGTTGAGTGCTTCAGGAATTAGTTTAAAGTAGAATACATTCTGCTTATAACCAAAAGTCTTTACAGTAGCCTCATCTGCATATATAACAATATAGCCCATATTGTTCAACAATTGCTTGCACGTCATGGTGTTATAAGAGCGCATCTAAAAAATTATAAAATTGAAAATAAATAAATATGCAAGCTTACATTAATAGAAAAGTTTTCGGGCTTATAGTGACGAAACTCCTTCAAAAGACCCAACGCATCATTCCTTCCTCTACACTTTATACAGAGGCTGAAACAGTGATACTCGTCTATAACCTGCAATGATTCCCTACAAGTTTTGCAGAGACAAATTGGTCTCATTAATACACTCCTTGGTGGAGTGCTCTCTCTCAGAATCTCCATCTGCTTTATTGGTGAATCTAAATTAAAGATTTAAAAAAAACAAGTTAAGGTTCATACCAAAACTTGTGAAATTTGGTGCTGGTGTGGGTGGTCGTAGTACTTCAGGTTCCGCACAACAAGTACAGCACGCTTCATTTCCGCTAAAGATCCAACTTTCTAAAATATAAGGCAAACTTGCAGAGAGGAGCAGTCTATGGCGATTGGCAAAGAGTGGCAGAAGATGGTGAAACGTCGGATCCTCGGATAGTTGGCAGAGCTGAAATGTAAATGTAGTAAAATTGCCAACCTTTTATACAAAGATTTTTGTAAAGTACAACCCATTGTGTTACAATCAAGTTTGCTGATGAAATTCTTTTATTAATTAGATTTTACAGCATATTTATGCAGATATACTCATCTCATCGACAGTTGCCAGCAGTTGGCGCACTCTGAACCTGTAAACAATCTGCATATTAATTAGTTTTTACATCTCTTTAAACATTATTGTTTACCGTTTGTGCCATAAACAACAGCCATCTCTGTAAAACATTTACGCTTTTTAAACTTTGCTTAATAGCTCATATATTAATCATAGTATACTTTTAAACCCATATTGTACCACAAAACATATGACTGCCAACGTTTTATATGTAAAAAATATTTCATTCTTGAATATTTACTAATGATTATATTACGAAACTAAAACTTTTGAAATGTTAAAATGATTATACTATATTTAAACCCCTACAGTGCAGTTATTAGTGTTTATTAACCCTCGATATGCGTGGCGTTGAGGTCAGCGCAACTGTTTGTTAATCTTGTTGTATTTACCTTCAATGTGTGCTCTATTTAGTTATTGTATTGTTATATTAGTAAAATAAAGTTTAAAACTAGTCTTTTCTTTTAATTTGAAACTTTTACTTGTTAGAATAAATATAATTAATAACAATTTGTAATTTCAAAAATTAATAATTTAATGTCGTTCTTATCGAATTAACTTTCGATATGTGTTCCATTAAATTTTGGTATTTCATATCGTTCTTATCGAATTAACTTTCGATATGTGTTCCATTTGTAATATCCTTAAGTTGGATATTAATATTCCATGATTGACCCTTAGATTGATGTGTTGTAAAAGAAACAATAAGATTTGAGGAAGAGAGAAAGATTTATTATAAATAAAAAACATTTAAACAATAAACAAATAAAGATAAAGATAAGTCCGCCAACTGAAGATTCAGTTGAATGGCAAGCTTATATAGCGAATGTTATCAGCATTTTCCACGAAAGGTTATAAGTTGTCAATGACAATTATAACTATCTCGGAAAATGCTGAAGCTGCAAAATATAACTGATAACATAATACACTAAGACAAGAAACTAGAATTATAAAATATAAAATATAAAACACAGAATAAAGAAATACATAAAAATTATAGAAAGAATAAAGTACATAATTATAAAGTATAACATGCTACCGCTCTTGAAGTCCTGTGTCCTCACAGGTATGCATAAGGTTTCCAAAATTTTCATAATGTTGCAGCAAGCTTTTTGATGAGATCCTTATGTACTTTTCTCATCTTTCCTTGACTCATTTCCAATTCCACATATGAGTTGTATACGCCTGTAATTTTGAACGGTCCATTATAAGTGGGTCGCAATTTGCCGTGAACCGTCATATCCTTCAATAGTACCATTTCACCTATTTCAAATATACGTGATGCTATTCGGTTACTATTATTCAGCCGATTTTGTTGTTCAATTGATTTTAATTGAATTTTTTCTTGAATAGAATCCCAGGTATTTTTCCGGTTCTCATTTCTTTCCAATAATTCGTCATCTTCAGGAGAATTTAGATGAGGTTGTCCTGGTAATTGACGGTCCATAGGTAGGCGTGCGTCTCTTCCAAATAAAGCAATGTATGGGCTGATTCCGGTAGTTGTACTTGGGATTGTATTTAACGCGAATGTGATTTTAGGTAATTGTGAGGCCCATTGAGAGACACGGTTTTCAGCACAAGTGGATAAACATTCCTGGATGGTTCGATGTAGTCGTTCCACTTGACCGTTTGTATTTTTGTGATATGGCAGAGAGAAGGTTTGTACAATTCCAAATTCGTTGCACATTAACTTGAATTCTTTAGATATAAAATTTCCTCCATTGTCAGACACGATGCTCACTGGTGGTCCAAAAATGAAGACGAAATTCGTCAGGAACTTTCGGACTGTTTCTTCGGCATTCTGTGTGCGTAAAGGTATGCTCGTTATCCATTTCGAAAAAGCATCTTGAATAGAAAGAATATATTTAAATCCATTAGTGCTAGGGGAAAAAGGTCCTGTCACATCCATATGAATCCTATCAAATGGTTTTTGTGGGGTAACAAACTTTCCATATGGTTCTCTCGTTGTATCATGTTGATTTATTTTCCTTTTTGCGCATGTCAGGCATTGGCTGACGATCTCTTTCGCATCTTCCATCATATTTGTCCAATGGAATCTTCTTGATAATGCTGCATGTGTTCTTTTGATTCCTTGATGCGCTCCAATTCTTGCGTCTTCATGAAAAAGTTTCGCAAGTACTTGATTCAATGTCTTTTGTTTTGGAATCATAATCCTTGGAGAAAGATATTGTTTGTTAGGTCGAGCATGTAAAACTCCGTCGATAACAATATATCTATCGCTATTAATCTGTTTAGGTTGTTCCGTTAACATATCAGCAATAGTTTCCTTAATCCATGGTGTTCCTTGTTGTAACTGAATTAGTTTGTCGGTATCCAGAGTTTCCACATTGGTTACATTTATGAGATAGTTGATGGTTTCTTGGATATCCGTTAAACTTGTTGTTGGCGTTGTCTTCTGTAGCTTCGGTTTAGGACCATCGTTAGCTTCGTTGCCTATGTATCTGGATAGTGCATCACATACACTATTCATACGTCCTGGACGGTACATAATCACAATATCATATTCCTGGATCATTAACTGATATTTCGCTAGTCTTCCAATAAGATCTCTTCTACTCATTAGACTGGTTAGTGGTCGATGATCCGTTATTAGCTTAGTTGACGTGCCTAAAACATATGTGCGAAATTGTTGTAATGCGTAGACGAGTGCCAAAGCTTCTAATTCGATAGGTGGGTATTTTCTTTCTGTAGGTGAGAGCTTCCTACTTGCGAACGCAACAGGGTGTAATCCATTTCCTGTATCTTGTAGTAAGACTGCTCCAATTGCAATAGTACTAGCGTCACTTTCAATAACAAAAGGTGCTCCATTTGTTGGTGGCTTCAGAACTGGTGCTGTGCATAGAGCTTTCTTGAGAGTCTCGAATGCTTTTTCACGTTCTTCCGTCCATTCGAAATCTTGATCCTTGTGTGTGAGTTGATACAACGGTTCGGCTATTTTGGCGTAGTCTCTGATGAATCGCCGAAAATAATTTGTCATTCCAAGGAATGAACGAATAGCGGTGACCGTTTTAGGAGTTGGAAATTTCATAACGGCTGTAATTTTTGATGGATCAGGTTGTATTCCATCACGACCAATTATAAATCCAAGAAATTTAACTTGTGTAGCTGCAAATTTGCATTTACTTAGTTTTGCTTTCATTCCTAATCCTTGTAAAGCTTGTAACACTTCTTCTATATCCTCCAGATGTTGTTCAGCTGTGTTTGATATAATGAGTAGATCATCCAGATAAACAAAAAGTCGACATTTTACTTGATTTTGCAAATAGCGAACAGCTGATTGAAATGTATGTGGAGCTCCACAGAGACCCATCGGCATTCTGCAATATTGATAAACTCCTGATGAGGTCACAAATGCAGTGAGGTGACGGTCTTCTTCACGTAAAGGAATTTGAAAAAATCCCGATACGAGATCGATGTTTGTGAAGTATCGAGCTCCTGCAGTGCTGTCGATTATTTCTGGTATATGCGGAATAGAATAAGTCTGTTTCTGTGTGACACTATTGAGTGCACGGAAGTCCGTTACAAAGCGGAATGAGTTGTCTTTCTTCTTGACTAAGACGACTGGACTTGTAAAACTTGATGTTGATGTTTCTATTACTCCTTGGTCTAGCATTTCTTTTACTTGACGTTCAACTTCATCCTGTTTACCCAAAGGAACTCGATATGATCGAGATTTGGGCAGGTCCATATCGGTTCTCAAAGTGATTGAATGTTCTATTGGTCCTTTGAATAATCCAATGTTCCGATCTTCGTTAAAAAAAGCATTTTTGAATCTTCTCAACATAGTTTTGAGATTTTGACGTTGATTTTTAGATAGATCCGTTGATTCGAATTTTAAGTTATCGAAAGGATTCTTCTCAAAAATAGGCAATTTATCTGACCAATCAGCTTCTGGTGGAATATAGTCCGGTATATGTGGGATTCCAATTTCTTCTGCTATTTTTCCTTTTCCAATAATGGTGTTTCCTGTTAACTTCACCTCATAATTTGCTGTATTGATGGCGAATATTGTGAGTGGTGAAGTCTTGATAGCAGTAGGTGTGAATTGAATAGGTCCATTTCCACATCGTATAAGAGCGTATTGTTTTGGTTGTAGTTCTTTTGCCAATTGTAGACGAATCATAGCTTTAGTTCGGGGTGGAATAATAGATTCTCTAATGTTTATAATTGAAACGGTGTCTGAACTGATGCGAAAGCTCTTCTGGTTAGCGGATAATAATGGTAGAAAATGGTTTCCAACTATTAATTGCTTGCGTAGAGCTTGTAGAGAAGTTGTTATTCCTTTTTCTTCTAATGCTTTCATGATGTCCAAACCAAGTAACATTTCAGTAGGACAATGTTTATCCTCAGAGATTAAAAATGTGTGTGAAAGATGGTATCCAGCAATAACAATGTCCAACATTATTGTACCCAGAAAGTTGAATATTGATCCATTTGCTGCGGTGGCAGAGATTTTAGTTGAGTTGAAATTCTCTTTTCCTAAATAGCGTACTGATGATTCCTTCAAATATGAAACAGATGCTCCGCTATCCCATAAAGCTACGAGTCCTCTGCCTTCTGCTTCGATTCTTATATATGGGAGTTCTCTTTTGTTTGTTGCACAGCATCCAACAAAAGGTATAATAATAGGAATAAAAGTGATGACAGTAGGAAAATATCTTCGAATAGTTTCGTCGTCGGCTGGAACATCGATGTCAGCGTTGAGTAGTTCGTGTTGTTCAACTGCATTCACATTTAAGATAGGAACTTTCTCTTTGATATAAGATACAACAATAATGTATAATGCTGATCCAAAGATTAATATAACTATCATAACACCTGCAGAGATAAACATTCTGTTGAGGGATCCAGCAAAGAAATCAACTCCTCGTTCCCATAGTGATGATGCAATATTTTGAGTAGAACTAAAAAGTTCGTTACTTTTTGTAAACCATTCTGATAAGCCTGGCAAATTCGCTTGATTCGTGATAACTCGTAGAAAATTTCTATGAGGATTGGTAGCGAAAATGTGTCCATATGTTAAGCTTATTGTTCTAACTAAGTTTTCATCGGTGATATTTTCATAAAGATTTCTTTGTGAAAATCGAATGGCTGCTAGATCGGGATACTGATCTGAACCAATGTTTAAAGCAGTTACGTTTGTAACTCCGTTGAGGGATTTCCATTCTCCATCCTCTTTCCATATATCATTTTCTACTGTTTCACATGGAATTTCAGTTCCATATGCTTCCAAATCTGCTGAATCTTGAGGTGCAAAGTAGAGGCGGTCATCATCCGTGATGACGGGTGTTTCTAAATAACACTTATCTTTGTATGTGTGGTTGCGATAAATGTGAATTGGTTCTATTGGCTGACAGGTTGAAACCCGAATAAGATTCCGTCCAATTATTCGAGCCACTACATCATCTCGTTGCATAATAGATCGGATAGCAATCGTAGGATTGATATTAAATATAGCTTGCCATGTCTTAATAAGTTCAAGTTGAGCATGACATATGCTGTGATGTTGATGATGAAATTCTTCGACCAGTATGGTTCTCATTCGTTCAAATCCATAGTTGAGTTTGTTGATGGTAGTTAATGCATCTCGATGTCGAAGTATAGTATTCTGGTGATCAGTTAAGTGAGTGCCGAATAATTCTTGAGCTTTCTCTATGCTTCCAATCATGGGTTGCATTGATGTCATCCCTTGAATAGTACTAATTGTTTGTTTTGTAGTAGATGATGTATTTACAACAGGTTTTGAGGTAGCACTAAGAAATCGTGCAGTTGGCGTAGTTTTAGTGGTGATAGAGCGACTGAATACTCTTTTTGTAATCTCTTCAGGTGCTGGTTTTGAAAACCATGACATTAAATCAGTTAATTGTTTAGCGTCAATATTGATGTTACGGCTGTAGAGATCTTCTTTATTCGAAGGCATCGGTATTCCAAAATTGGTTTCTCGGTTTCTGAGTGTCCAGTTATCCAACAGCTTTAATTTCATTTCATATACTTGATCTTTCACTTGTCGTTGCATAAAATGACTATGAAAGAACAGTTTCATTCGATAATATTCTATCAGTTGAGGTTGAGAATACTGATAGCGTAGTTCACGAAGTAATTCTTTTGCTTTATATACCACAGAACGTGGATCTCCAAATGTGAAGTTGAGATGGTTTTGATATACTGTGAATATCAAAAATTCGAGTGGTGGCACATATTCTGTTTCGGATAAGATTGCAGGTATTTGTATCAATTCCCATAATTTATCTCTTGCAACCGAAATTGTAGAATTGCCTGGTTTAACTATTCTTTTTATATAATTGATAGGAAGTCGGTGTGCTAGTTGACCGATGACAAAACTAGGCTCCATTTGTTCGATCCACATTTTTGTAATCATCTTGCTTTCTTCTCCTCCTAGAGCATGTAGTAAGAGAATATTCGGATCGCGGAAGTCTTTTAAATTTGCCCAGTAATCTATAGTATGATCAGTAATGTTCAAAATATGGACAGCTGACAGCAAAAATTGATGATATCGAGCAATAACAGTCAGGTTCTGATATTCGTTGCTAACTGATTGATAGTGATACCAGTTATGAATATATCGTATGGTATTTCCGCCAGACGTGACAGTATATCTAGCAAACGGTAGATCCAATATTTGAATAGGAGTTAACTTATATTCCATTTCTGAGCGAAATGACGCAATTAAGGATGAATTTGTTGAACGTTTATAGCGTTGGCGTGAAGGATCCATTTGATTATCCAAATAACTTGTTAGATCCAGTAGAGAATATGCATGCGGATAATCAATAAACGAGACAAGAGTCTCAGTAGTGGATTCAAAAATTGGTGAAGAAAAACAAGATTGAGTTGTAGTAGATGCTGAGGTGTTGGCTAAGACAAGTGCTGTTTCTAGACTTGATATTAGCAGTGTTTGATCTCCAAGTATTCCATACAGAGGTCCAATACGTGTGTATTGGCATGGTGCTCGGGGTGTGGGTGGTTTCCAAACTACTGAACCATCTCCAAATGTACAGCTTCCCATTTGAGCTTTACAGCCTTCGGCGTTGACAATTAAGTCAGATACAATAGTATTGTCCTTTAAATTTGTAATAACTCCTCGCTCCATCACAAATTGAGTTAAGTTGGCGCATTGAGTAAAACTGAAGAAACGTTCCGGTTCATATACTGGCTTAGGAGCTTCATATGTAAGTGGATTAGCGCTCAACAGTTTTTCATTTTTCCATTTCTTGTCTCGAGCAGCTATACGGCATTCTTCTACAGATACATATCCATTACCAATGATGGTGTCATTGCTTTCTCGGAACCAAAATTGATCCGTTACACATAATCGATAGATGCGTGTATAACATTTCCACGCTTCCCATGTTACGACGGTTTGTTTAGGAATGAACAATTCAACGTTAACTTGATGAGCTTGTTGAATTGCTTTCCGTTGGCATCCTGTTATCTCTGGTGGTGTCATCAGAATTCCTCCTTTATGAGCTAAACATAGTTGATATGAAGCATTCACAGTGGGAAGCAGAAATGTGCAGATTATTGTTGTGAGCAGGAATGGTAATGCAATAGTATTTATATTGAATCGAGGTTTCCATCGTCGTTGATTGCCTTGATTCTCTCTTGGATAATTGTCGCGATTATTCCTGGCAAAGTTGTCTCGATTTTCTCTTTGATAATTGTTGCGAGGTTCTCTCGAATGGTGATTACTCTCCATTGAGTAGTTGTTTCCATAATTTTGTCGAGGGCCAGAGTTCCTGCTGAATTTATTTTTGAAATTCTTCCAAGGGTTTCTTGAATTGTTGCCATTGTTCCGTTCGAAATCTCGTGGCTGCTGATGGTTCCTTTGGTTCCTATTTTCCTTCATGGTGATCTTCTGAACTGCAGAGATCAACTCTTGCATAGTTGAGTTTTCTTCATGCTGTTTTTTATAGTTAGCACGAATTGCTTCTTCAAAACGTGCTGTCCTTTTTGCTTCCTCATAAGTCTTCGGATCTTTTCCTTGAACAATTATGCCTAAATCAGCGTTCAATCCATTTAAGAAAGCTGATCTTAATATGAGCTCTCTTTCTCGATCAGTTGGGCTCATAATACTGGAAGCCATTTCTTCCAAGTATGAGGCAAACTGAGTAACAGTTTTCTCTCCTTGCGTCGAGCGTAGCAACTTCGCGATCGTGAAATTCCTTTCCGTGGCAGGGCAAAGTAACTCTGCCAATTGTGAAACAAGGTCTTTCCAAGGTCCTCGTTCACGAATTTCGGAAGGAATCGAGTTATATGCAGAGATCGCAGAATCATTCTGCTGAAGCAGCAGAGGAAGAAGAAAAATTCTTTCAATTACAGAAAGTCCCGCAGCATTCGCGAATCGGTTAAATATATCGATGTACGATTGAAAGCTTCGGCTACCATCGTATTTGGGGCAGTGTGGACTGTCTAGAACTTTTGTTAAGTTTTTGGTCAACTCTGGAGATGCCATTAAATTAGGCGTTTCCAGAGTTGAATCTCTGTTTGATTGCTCATGTGGTCTCACGTTGAGTAGGAGCTTCAGAGGTAGTTTTTCGCGCTGGGGAATTTTTTTCTTTTTTCGCTGTTACAGCCAAGTGTGTTGGCGTTTTTTCGTCGTCCGATGGACTTAAATCGTTGTCAAACGAGTCGTCACTATCGGGAAAAGGAAATCGAGAAATACGATTTCTCTTGTCTCTTAATCTTTGAGAGGTACGGAAAGGCGTATCCGTATAATTATTCTTGGAGGTTGCCGTTTTGGAAAAGGAGGAAAGTCAGAACAATCTACAATGTAAAATAGTGGAATAAGTTAGTAAACAAGATAAGAATATGAATAGTTAATAGTGAATAAATTAGTGAATAACGTGAAAAAAAAATCGAAGAAAAAAAAGATATATAATAATATGGGTTGAAGATTAATTAATTAATGAACTCATACAAAAACAAACTATTGAGAGGAAAAAAAAAGTGAATATAATTAATTGTTAAGATGATGATAGGATATGATTATGTGACAATGTGATTCATAAATTAGAGAAGTGAGTATGGCGGACAAATCAAAATCTCAATTGTTACTGAATAACAATGAATTACCAAACAAGGCATCTTTCAAATTCCAAAGTCTTTGTTTCAACTTGAATCAACAATCAAAAAATTATGAGAGGAAGGTTTAAATTCAAATATGACAAATGATACAGCGGATGTTATTTTCTTACAGTGGCCATTCTGTTAGTACAAACTTGTAATCTTTATCAAAAATATCGCAAATTGACTTTATTAAGGTCCAATTTTGCTTATATCAAACAGCTTTTCCATTTCCAAAAAAATATATTTTTCGCCACAATGAAAAATCAAAAGTACAACTGCGCAGAAACAAAAAGAAATCGAAAAGTTGGCCAATTCAGTATCTCACCCTTGCGCAAAATATCAACCCTGTTTATTAAAAAAATGAGTGAGACCCTTCGTACTGAATTGGAAAGAGAGGTGGTAGCCCAGGGAAATAGCTCAAAAAAATAAATTCTCTTTAACTGAATGATAATTCATAATTTAATCGAGTTCGAAAAATCGTAAAAAGATTCTAAGGTGGAACCTCCATGTAATATCCTTAAGTTGGATATTAATATTCCATGATTGACCCTTAGATTGATGTGTTGTAAAAGAAACAATAAGATTTGAGGAAGAGAGAAAGATTTATTATAAATAAAAAACATTTAAACAATAAACAAATAAAGATAAAGATAAGTCCGCCAACTGAAGATTCAGTTGAATGGCAAGCTTATATAGCGAATGTTATCAGCATTTTCCACGAAAGGTTATAAGTTGTCAATGACAATTATAACTATCTCGGAAAATGCTGAAGCTGCAAAATATAACTGATAACATAATACACTAAGACAAGAAACTAGAATTATAAAATATAAAATATAAAACACAGAATAAAGAAATACATAAAAATTATAGAAAGAATAAAGTACATAATTATAAAGTATAACACATTAAATTTTGTATTTCATATCGTTCTTATCGAATTAACCTTCGATATGTGTTCCATTAAATTTTGGTATTTCATATCGTTCTTATCGAATTAACTTTCGATATGTGTTCCATTGAATTACCCATAACAAGTACGGTGAATAAATTTATCTACATGCAAAAATTTTATTGATCTTCAAAAATACAAATAAAATAGTACAAACACAATACAATAAAAAATAAACAAAATAAGTAAACAAACATTATTAATAAATATAATAAAGAAATAAATAAAATTTAAAAACAAATTTATATATTTAAAATTTAAACATAATTTATATATATAAAATTTGAAGTTAATTTAAATATTTAAAGTTTAAATATAATTTATATATATATAATTTAAATATAATTTAAATATTTAAAGTTTAAATATAATTTTAAATTAAGATTTTTATTTTTACTTAATATATTTAAAAATAATTAAAAATATATACATACATTTGAAAAAGCATATTTAAATATGATTAAAAAAAAAATCATGCTTTAAATCATGACTTTTATATTTAAAAAAGGAAAATCCATGAACCATGATCCCAAAATATGATTTTAACAGCTGACGCTCAAAAATATGTTTTTGACAGCTGACGCGCCCCAAAAGTATGTTTTTAGCAGCTGACGCCCCCAAAAGTATGTTTTTAGCAACTGTTTGGGGGCGTGGTTAGTAAATTTTGCACGGCTCTCTACTCACCTCCTACTGAATTTGGTAAAATGATTGCCAAAACATTTAATCCTATTCGTTATGTACCAATCACTAGACAAACACTCGATACCATACGTATTGAAATTTTAGATGAATTTGGTCGTCCTATGCAATTTAATTATGGTTCTACAGTTGTTACATTGCATGTTAAAAATATGAAATAAACGTTTTATTCAACAGTTATACAATACCACATTTTTATTTTCGAAGGTTTAAAAGATAGTTTAGGACAGTTTTGTTTGTCGCTCGGCTCGTGTTGTGAATGTTCTCCGTCACTATTGCTGCGGCATCTTTTTGATTGGGTTGAATGTACAAACTCCTCAGCTTTTTCAAAGGGTTTGCTGGTATCATTTCCATCACCATCTTCACCATTCGTTCCATTATTATTATGAATACGCCGAATATGACGCTCACAACTGAATCTTGTTCCAAAAGTTTCACTACAATGAGGGCACAAACGTCTACGAACACCATCCAAATGTCCATATTTTTGAATAAAGTCAGCATTGCTGATATAATTGTTACATACGGGTTGAATCCCTGCATGCCTTTTCAAAACGTGATCACTAAAATGCTTGGTTGAAGAAAATATTTCCTTGCATGTACCACAATATTTGTTACATAAAAGTTCCATTAGAGGAAAATGAAAAACGACAACACGCAATCAACCCACTTTTATATAATGAGCAATAATATGACTAGTGTTGTACAAAAGCCCAATCCCAATGCTATACCTTTAATAAATGGCACTGAAATACATTTCAACATTCTCCTGTATAAAGGCGCTGGTTTAGATTGCTCCAACGTGTATTTGACACATAATTCACAGTGACAAGGAATATTCATAACTGACCACGTAATGTAGCAGGTTATTAATGACAAATTTCTTATATAGTAGCCAATTTATAGTCGAATACTTTATGCATAAACGCTTTAACAAAGACATCATCATTTTTCAATAGTTTAAAAAATGAACAAATGCTTTCAAATGAATTACCAGCCGACAACATTAGTATTACAAATACCACGTAGCCACCACAAGTGTATTCAATTAAACGTTGTGGTTTGCAAGTATTAATTTTTACCTTTTTATATTTAGCCAGATAATTTTGAATGTACTTGTTCATTTTATATCCCAAGCTACAGAAAAAATAGGCTTGCTTGTTACGGACAAAGATGACCTGCCAATGTGTGCCTGGCTTATCATGTGTGTCAGTATTTACGACAAGTGCAAAGTTTTTACGACGCGTTTTGGGTAGAGTATCAGCGCTATATACACCGAGGAATAGTTTCCGAGTGCTGGGGACAGATTGCAATAGTGATACTATTTCAGACGAATAGATTTTAGTAGAATGATCTAGTGTAACTTTTGTATTGCGCGCGTGCGGTTCGATATGCCGCACCTCCTTTTGGATGTCAACTCTATTCAATGGACAACACTTTTAAATCAACAAATGGGTGGCGCCCCATTTAGCGGAATGATGTTTCAACGTGGAATGCAGAGAGGTCATGGTTTGGGTGGTATTTTGGCAACTTTGGCATCATTTCTACCACGCATCATTCAATCACCTATAGCCCAAAATCTCATCAATGCCGGAAGAAACGCATTATCATTCTCAACAGAGTTGAGTAACCAATCAAGGAAACGATCTGTTACAGACCATTCACTATCACCTTGTTGATACCCAAAATGGCCCTCCTTGGTTGTGCATTTTTCGCGTGAATTGGCATCTATACAACTTTCACAAAATTTGTTATACACAACCATATTGGGCCATTGTTCATCTGCATATTCATGAATATTTGTACCGTTTTTTAACACAACCGTTTCAAAGTCATAAAATATAATCGAATAATTGATATAATTGAATCCTCCGCTTCTCAATTACATCTTCTGCTGCCTCTTCAACGGCTTTCCACATTCCCACAACTGCTGCTCCAGCCAGGCAATGAGTGTCAGTGTTTTCAATTGTGCCAGGTATTTTGAGTTCGGCATCAAAATAGAAACCAACTCTACCTTCACCAGGCATCAGGCTTGGCTGCACCGGTCTTTCATCAAACACATACATTTCAATATTCATTGCCTGGCTAATTACAGCCTCTCGCTTTGATTGCTGTACCTTGCTGATGGCATTCATGATGGCAACGCCATCCAAATGCTCCCTTCTACGGAAATCCATAAATATGGATCCCTTTTCAAAGGATGGGTGCTCTATTGATAAACAAAATAGCGCTTTTTGTTTATTTGGCACACCACTTTCAGCAAGGCACCAATCAAGAAACTCATTAAATAGCCGCGGCATGACAACATGCATTGGCTCATTAATGGCTTCCAAATGTGGGAACGTGAGCGATCTAACGACCACGTTGGTGAACCGACCAGTTCGTTTTATGCGTCGGTGTGACCACTATAATACACACTTTTTATAATGGTTATACGCTATTAATTTAAATATAAATAATTTTTGTTTACAACTTTTAATAAATTTACTTTTCTTTAAATTATTTTTATATTCTTTTATTAAAAATAAATGGCATTTGATTTTTAAATATAAAGTTTTTTTTTCAACTTCGAAAAAACTTTTATAAACATTTGTTAATGTTTAAAAATAATTGAGAAGGACAAGATTGTGTTTTATTATTTTACTAGTTCAAAATGTTTGAAATATTTATAATTTTTAAGAATTCAAAATTGGTTGAAAGAAAGATATATAGTGAGACGAAATGTAAAAATTTTAAAATGAATGCTGTTCAAAAGAATGAATATATAAGTTTCAAAATACTTGCAATTTGTTTGATAAAAGATATAGATTGAGATGAAATGTAAAGATGTGAGAGAGAGAATTTTATGAATGCAATTGAAAAAGAGAAATAAATTTCAAAATGTTTTCAAAATATGCAATTGGAGCAAGAGAAAAGTTCATGTTTCAAAAGATATATTATGAAATAATATGTAAATAGAAGATCGCACCTCTATTTTACAGACATCGTTGAATGTCGCTCCATATCCGACTTGCCCTCCACTGGTTGATGGGGTAGCAGGATCCCATTCGCTTAAAAAGAAAAAACTAAATGTTATAATTTTAATATCGCTTACTCATCACTGTCATCCAAGGTTATTACTTCAATAACCCTTGATGATGAGGGCCCACTGTTAAAAGTGAGTGATGTGGGCTCACAGAGCTCAATCCCACCAGCCTCGGTAAACTTTATACGTTTACTAAAAAACAAAATATATATAAAGATTCAAAATTGTGTTAAATTACCTGAGCTGATTGATTTCTTCATAATCAAATCCTAGCTCTTCACATAAACGTTTATAACTAAAAAAAGAAAAAGTTTACAAACAAATAATCAAAAAGACACAACCTATTAGCAGCCATTGTACCTTGATATAATGAATACATCAGTCTACACATTGCTGTTGGCATTGTAATTTGTTATGTAACATGGATTTGGGTACAGCTGTCAAAACTAGCAGTTGCCATAAACTTTAAAATAAATAAGCATATTGAATACATCTGTTTTTATTGTCCCCGTCGGATTCAAAAATTAATAATTTAATGTCATTCATTAATTTAATGGAACACATATCGAATTAACCTTCGATATGTGTTCCATTAAATTTTGGTATTTCATATCGTTCTTATCGAATTAACCTTCGATATGTGTTCCATTAAATTTTGTATTTCATATCGTTCTTATCGAATTAACCTTCGATATGTGTTCCATTAAATTTTGTATTTCATATCGTTCTTATCGAATTAACCTTCGATATGTGTTCCATTAAATTTTGTATTTCATATCGTTCTTATCGAATTAACCTTCGATATGTGTTCCATTAAATTTTGTATTTCATATCGTTCTGATCGAATTAACCTTCGATATGTGTTCCATTGAATTACCCATAACAAGTACGGTGAACAAAACGATATACATGCAAAAATTTTATTGATCTTCAAAAATACAAATAAAATAGTACAAACACAATACAATAAAAAATAAACAAAATAAGTAAACAAACATTATTAATAAATATAATAAAGAAATAAATAAAATTTAAAAACAAATTTATATATTTAAAATTTAAACATAATTTATATATATAAAATTTAAAGTTTAAATATAATTTATATATATATAATTTAAATATAATTTAAATATTTAAAGTTTAAATATAATTTAAAATTAAGATTTTTATTTTTACTTAATATATTTAAAAATAATTAAAAATATATACATACATTTGAAAAAGCATATTTAAATATGATTAAAAAAAAATCATGCTTTAAATCATGACTTTTATATTTAAAAAAGGAAAATCCATGAACCATGATCCCAAAATATGATTTTAACAGCTGACGCTCAAAAATATGTTTTTGACAGCTGACGCGCCCCAAAAGTATGTTTTTAGCAGCTGACGCCCCCAAAAGTATGTTTTTAGCAACTATTTGGGGGCGTGGTTAGTAAATTTTGCACGGCTCTCTACTCACCTCCTACTGAATTTGGTAAAATGATTGCCAAAACATTTAATCCTATTCGTTATGTACCAATCACTAGACAAACACTCGATACCATACGTATTGAAATTTTAGATGAATTTGGTCGTCCTATGCAATTTAATTATGGTTCTACAGTTGTTACATTGCATGTTAAAAATATGAAATAAACGTTTTATTCAACAGTTATACAATACCACATTTTTATTTTCGAAGGTTTAAAAGATAGTTTAGGGCAGTTTTGTTTGTCGCTCGGCTCGTGTTGTGAATGTTCTCCGTCATTATTGCTGCGGCATCTTTTTGATTGGGTTGAATGTACAAACTCCTCAGCTTTTTCAAAGGGTTTGCTGGTATCATTTCCATCACCATCTTCACCATTCGTTCCATTATTATTATGAATACGCCGAATATGACGCTCACAATTGAATCTTGTTCCAAAAGTTTCACTACAATGAGGGCACAAACGTCTACGAACACCATCCAAATGTCCATATTTTTGAATAAAGTCAGCATTGCTGATATAATTGTTACATACGGGTTGAATCCCTGCATGCCTTTTCAAAACGTGATCACTAAAATGCTTGGTTGAAGAAAATATTTCCTTGCATGTACCACAATATTTGTTACATAAAAGTTCCATTCTTTTATATTTAAAAAAGGAAAATCCATGAACCATGATCCCAAAATATGATTTTAACAGCTGACGCTCAAAAATATGTTTTTGACAGCTGACGCGCCCCAAAAGTATGTTTTTAGCAGCTGACGCCCCCAAAAGTATGTTTTTGACAGCTGTTTGGGGGCGTGGTTAGTAAATTTTGCACGGCTCTCTACTCACCTCCTACTGAATTTGGTAAAATGATTGCCAAAACATTTAATCCTATTCGTTATGTACCAATCACTAGACAAACACTCGATACCATACGTATTGAAATTTTAGATGAATTTGGTCGTCCTATGCAATTTAATTATGGTTCTACACCGCAAAACATGATAAATGTGTTTCTGTGCTAACGAATTTTGTTCCATTGTTTTAATTGGCTAATTCTGAGTTAAATGAAATGTAGCACATTATTCTAGGACCAAAAATGAAAATTTTAGAATATTTAATTTTTCATAAAAATCGAACGAAACAGCAAGTTGAGCCCGCCACAAAACATGATAAATGTGTTTCTATGCTAACGAATTTTGTTTCATTGTTTTAATTGGCTAATTCTGAGTTGAATGAAATGTAGCACATTATTCTAGGACCAAAAATAAAAATTTTAGAATATTTAATTTTTCATAAAAATCGAACGAAATAGCAAGTTGAGCCCGCTGCAAAACATGATAAATGTGTTTCTGTGCCAACGAATTTTGTTTCATTGTTTTAATTGACTTATTCTGAGTTGAATAAAATGTAGCACATTATTCTAGGACCAAAAATGAAAATTTTAGAATATTTAATTTTTCATAAAAATCGAACGAAATAGCAAGTTGAGCCCGCCGCAAAACATGATAAATGTGTTTCTGTGCTAACGAATTTTGTTTCATTGTTTTAATTGGCTAATTCTGAGTTGAATGAAATGTAGCACATTATTCTAGGACCAAAAATGAAAATTTTAGAATATTTGAATTTTCATAAAAATCGAACGAAACAGCAAGTTGAGCCCGCCGCAAAACATGATAAATGTGTTTCTGTGCTAACGAATTTTGTTTCATTGTTTTAATTGGCTAATTCTGAGTTGAATGAAATGTAGCACATTATTCTAGGACCAAAAATGAAAATTTTAGAATATTTAATTTTTCATAAAAATCGAACGAAATAGCAAGTTGAGCCCGCCGCAAAACATGATAAATGTGTTTCTGTGCTAACGAATTTTGTTTCATTGTTTTAATTGGCTAATTCTGAGTTGAATGAAATGTAGCACACTATTCTAGGACCAAAAATGAAAATTTTAGAATATTTGAATTTTCATAAAAATCGAACGAAACAGCAAGTTGAGCCCGCCGCAAAACATGATAAATGTGTTTCTGTGCTAACGAATTTTGTTTCATTGTTTTAATTGGCTAATTCTGAGTTGAATGAAATGTAGCACATTATTCTAGGACCAAAAATGAAAATTTTAGAATATTTAATTTTTCATAAAAATCGAACGAAATAGCAAGTTGAGCCCGCCGCAAAACATGATAAATGTGTTTCTGTGCTAACGAATTTTGTTTCATTGTTTTAATTGGCTAATTCTGAGTTGAATGAAATGTAGCACACTATTCTAGGACCAAAAATGAAAATTTTAGAATATTTAATTTTTCATAAAAATCGAACGAAACAGCAAGTTGAGCCCGCCGCAAAACATGATAAATGTGTTTCTATGCTAACGAATTTTGTTTCATTGTTTTAATTGGCTAATTCTGAGTTGAATGAAATGTAGCACATTATTCTAGGACCAAAAATAAAAATTTTAGAATATTTAATTTTTCATAAAAATCGAACGAAATAGCAAGTTGAGCCCGCTGCAAAACATGATAAATGTGTTTCTGTGCCAACGAATTTTGTTTCATTGTTTTAATTGGCTAATTCTGAGTTGAATGAAATGTAGCACATTTATCTAGGACCAAAAATGAAAATTTTAGATGTAGTAGTATAATGCCACATAGCATTCATTATTAAGAAGTAGTAATAAGGGTAAGGTACATACTGTATCCTACATACTACATTCCATATGATCTATTTTTGGATCTATGAAATGTGACAAGAAAAAGAAGGGGGTCAGTCCTGTTAGGCTCACTCGCCAGACGAAGTTCTCCTCTTCTTCCGATTGTTTGGAACTATTTTAATTGTTTTATTTTAATCTGTGTTACTAACTAATATTAAGACTAGAGAGTCATCTCAGTATAATAAAGTCTTATAACTTTGACCAGATTGTTACTATAATACAAGACACCAGGCTACGCAAGCCTTACATGGGGGCCGAACTGAAGCTGTAAGGTAAAAAAAGTTGAATCATTCTAGTTAAGTATTCTCGTTACCTTGTCTTTTTGAGCATATAGTATTGCATGATAACAAATAGACAATGTCTCTTCATATCACTATTGAGGAAATAGTACGCTCATCATTAGATGGCATTAAGGGAGAGTTCCAGCAATTTTTAGAAACTAAGGTACAAGAGATCAAGGAGATGAAAGGGAATGTTGCGGCGCTTCGGAAAGCAAGTCATGTCCAGGAAGTAGGAGACAAGGCTATCAGTCTGATAAACGAGGCAGTGACAACAGTTAGTTCATCGCTTTTTTCGGAATGTCTTAGTTTAAATTTGGAAGAGAGAGTACCAGAGTTTCTCCAAAACGTTACGTCTGTTTTAGCTACACATGATGTGGCCGACGAAAACGAGTTGAGCATGTTGTTAGCAACGGTGAAACAGAGAGAGAAGGAGGCGGTGAGAGAAAGTAAGCGCTTAGAACAGGTGCTTCAGGAGAAAGAGAAGGAGGTATTGGAGAAGAATTTCGAATGTGGGAAAGCTATTTTGATAGTGAAACAAACGGAAACAGCGGTTAATCAGTTGAAGGGAGAATTAGATGAGGCAAGAAGGGAGAAAGATCTTTTGATGGAAAAGAACGCAGAGCTGCAGCGCCAAGTGAGAGAGAGATCTGTCGATATGGAAAGAGATACAGCCACACCGTCTAGCACAGACCAAGCTACGGTTATTAGCCCGCTTGAGCATGCCTACAGGTTAGAAGCGCTGGTCAAAAGCCTTCTGCTAAACCAAGAAAAAGTAGCAGCCGAGCAAAGGGTTGAGAAAACTAGACAGAGTGTGGTTCTGACATCTTTTTCTGGAGAGAAGCGTTTTGAGAGTTTAGCTGATCATATTGAGCTCTTTAAATTTAAGTTTGAGCATCAAAGGCTGGACGACAGAAGCGCATCTTTCCATTTTTCTAGCAGTTTGTCGGGTTTTGCGTTAGAATCTTTTAAATCAATAGAAAAAACGCTCCCGTTTGAAGAGAAATTGTTAAGGTTGGAAAAATTACTTCAGCATCAATTTGACATGTTTAAGTTAGAGGACGATAGAAGGTTACGCAGTTTATCACTAAGTTCTTGCCATAATAGTGTAGCTGAGTTTACGAGAGAGTTAGATAGGTTGTATGAGCGCTGTTTTTCATCTCTTTCTGTAGAAGAAAAGGCAAAGAAAAAAGCCATTCATTTGTATGAAGAAATTAAGAATTGGGAGGGAGCTTTTTCATTTAGTGTTGCACTACATGCAAAAAAACAACAGCCGGTATATGCGGCAATGAAAAGTTGGGCTCTCAGCATGGAGAACCAAATCAAGGCGGTGAGAAAGCCGTATGTTAGTAATAGAAATAATGGGGTAAACAGGGGAATGAGTGAGTTGAATTCAGCAGTTAAGAAAACTGCAGGTTTACAAAAGTTAACCTGTTATAAGTGTGGTGGCGTAGGCCACACACAATATGTGTGCAAAGCTACCGAAGTTAATAGGGAAACCTATAATAAGGTAGGGGCTGTAAATAGGAAAGTAGTCTCCGCTAAAAAGCAGAGACCTAAAGAGAGAGTAGTTGTACAAGGGATAGAGAGTGTGGCGCTGATAGATAGTGGCTCATCAGTTACTCTGATACCTTTCCATTTATTACAAAAAGTGAAGGATCAGATAACTATAAAAAATACGGATGAAGCGTTTACGGGAGTGAGTGGAGAAGAGTTAGAGATTATGGGTGAAGCTGATGTGGAGATCGAGTTGTGCACCACGAAAAACAAAGCAGTTATCACATGTTTTGTTTGGAAAGCAAATAGCTCTGAAATGATCCTAGGCTATAATGCATTTGAACCACTAGGGTTACAGTTGATTAGAAAACCAAAATTATGTTTTAAGGAAACTAGTATTGGGTCAATTAACATATGCGACGAGATACAAGATTCCAAAGAAGTTAAAATGAATCACTTAAGTAGAGAAGTGAAAGAAACTTTGGAACAACTTCTCGGGAAGTATGAAAGTGTTTTTGGAGGGGAAAGTGAAAAGTTGGCTGGCATGTTAGTGAAACCAGCAAAAATTGATACCGGTGAAGCGAAGCCAGTTGCTCAAAAAATTCGTCCTGTACCAGCGAGTCTGCGTACAGAGTTGGGAGAGTTATTGCAAGAGATGGAGAGAGAAGGAATAACACGGAGATCAAAATCACCGTGGGCGTCCCCAATAGTGTTGGTAAGAAAAAAAGATAAGAGTTTGAGACTATGTATTGATTACAGAGAGCTCAATAAGGTAATAGTGGGAGATAAGTATCCTTTACCAAATATAGAACTTATCTTACAATGCTTATCTGAAGCTAAATTTTTTTCTTCGGTAGATTGTTTGCAGGGGTTTTGGCAGTTGCCTTTGGATGAGGCTTCAAAATCAAAAACGGCTTTTATCACACATAAGGGCCAGGAAGTAGGAGACAAGGCTATCAGTCTGATAAACGTGGCAGTGACAACAGTTAGTTCATCGCTTTTTTCGGAATGTCTTAGTTTAAATTTGGAAGAGAGAGTACCAGAGTTTCTCCAAAACGTTACGTCTGTTTTAGCTACACATGATGTGGCCAACGAAAACGAGTTGAGCATGTTGTTAGCAACGGTGAAACAGAGAGAGAAGGAGGCGGTGAGAGAAAGTAAGCGCTTAGAACAGGTGCTTCAGGAGAAAGAGAAGGAGGTATTGGAGAAGAATTCCGAATGTGGGAAAGCTATTTTGATAGTGAAACAAACGGAAACAGCGGTTAATCAGTTGAAGGGAGTCAGTCCTGTTAGGCTCACTCGCCAGACGAAGTTCTCCTCTTCTTCCGATTGTTTGGAACTATTTTAATTGTTTTATTTTAATCTGTGTTACTAACTAATATTAAGACTAGAGAGTCATCTCGGTATAATAAAGTCTTATAACTTTGACCAGATTGTTACCATAATACAAGACACCAGGCTACGCAAGCCTTACATAGAATATTTAATTTTTCATAAAAATTGAACGAAACAGCAAGTTGAGCCCGCCGCAAAACATGATAAATGTGTTTCTGTGCTAACGAATTTTGTTTCATTGTTTTAATTGGCTAATTCTGAGTTGAATGAAATGTAGCACATTATTCTAGGACCAAAAATGAAAATTTTAGAATATTTAATTTTTCATAAAAATCGAACGAAATAACAAGTTGAGCCTGCCGCAAAACATGATAAATGTGTTTCTGTGCTAACGAATTTTGTTTCATTGTTTTAATTGGCTAATTCTGAGTTGAATGAAATGTAGCACATTATTCTAGGACCAAAAATGAAAATTTTAGAATATTCAATTTTTCATAAAAATCGAACGAAATAGCAAGTTGAGCCCGCCGCAAAACATGATAAATGTGTTTCTGTGCCAACGAATTCTGTTTCATTGTTTTAATTGACTTATTCTGAGTTGAATGAAATGTAGCACATTATTCTAGGACCAAAAATGAAAATTTTAGAATATTTAATTTTTCATAAAAATCGAACGAAATAGCAAGTTGAGCCCGCCGCAAAACATGATAAATGTGTTTCTGTGCCAACGAATTCTGTTTCATTGTTTTAATTGACTTATTCTGAGTTGAATGAAATGTAGCACATTATTCTAGGACCAAAAATGAAAATTTTAGAATATTTAATTTTTCATAAAAATCGAACGAAATAACAAGTTGAGCCTGCCGCAAAACATGATAAATGTGTTTCTGTGCTAACGAATTTTGTTTCATTGTTTCAATTGACTTATTCTGAGTTGAATGAAATGTACCACATTATTCTAGGACCAAAAATGAAAATTTTAGAATATTTAATTTTTCATAAAAATCGAACGAAATAGCAAGTTGAGCCCGCCGCAAAACATGATAAACGTGTTTCTGTGCTAACGAATTTTGTTTCATTGTTTTAATTGACTTATTCTGAGTTGAATGAAATGTAGCACATTATTCTAGGACCAAAAATGAAAATTTTAGAATATTTAATTTTTCATAAAAATCGAACGAAATAGCAAGTTGAGCCCGCCGCAAAACATGATAAATGTGTTTCTGTGCCAACGAATTCTGTTTCATTGTTTTAATTGACTTATTCTGAGTTGAATGAAATGTAGCACATTATTCTAGGACCAAAAATGAAAATTTTAGAATATTTAATTTTTCATAAAAATCGAACGAAATAACAAGTTGAGCCTGCCGCAAAACATGATAAATGTGTTTCTGTGCTAACGAATTTTGTTTCATTGTTTTAATTGGCTAATTCTGAGTTGAATGAAATGTAGCACATTATTCTAGGACCAAAAATGAAAATTTTAGAATATTTAATTTTTCATAAAAATCGAACGAAATAGCAAGTTGAGCCCGCCGCA
The DNA here is from genome assembly GCA_964057225.1 of Auanema rhodensis. Taxonomy (NCBI): domain Eukaryota; kingdom Metazoa; phylum Nematoda; class Chromadorea; order Rhabditida; family Rhabditidae; genus Auanema; species Auanema rhodense. The sequence continues at coordinate 26,595,216 of OZ059900.1, forward strand.
AAACATGATAAATGTGTTTCTGTGCCAACGAATTTTGTTTCATTGTTTTAATTGACTTATTCTGAGTTGAATTAAATGTAGCACATTATTCTAGGACCAAAAATGAAAATTTTAGAATATTTAATTTTTCATAAAAATCGAACGAAACAGCAAGTTGAGCCCGCTGCAAAACATGATAAATGTGTTTCTATGCTAACGAATTTTGTTTCATTGTTTTAATTGGCTAATTCTGAGTTGAATAAAATGTAGCACATTTATCTAGGACCAAAAATAAAAATTTTAGAATATTTAATTTTTCATAAAAATCGAAAGAAATAGCAAGTTGAGCCCGCCGCAAAAGATGATAAATGTGTTTCTGTGCTAACGAATTTTGTTTCATTGTTTCAATTGACTTATTCTGAGTTGAATCAAATGTAGCACATTATTCTAGGACCAAAAATGAAAATTTTAGAATATTTAATTTTTCATAAAAATCGAACGAAACAGCAAGTTGAGCCCGCCGCAAAATATGATAAATGTGTTTCTGTGCCAACGAATTTTGTTTCATTGTTTTAATTGACTTATTCTGAGTTGAATGAAATGTAGCACATTATTCTAGGACCAAAAATGAAAATTTTAGAATATTTAATTTTTCATAAAAATCGAACGAAATAGCAAGTTGAGCCCACCGCAAAACATGATAAATGTGTTTCTGTGCTAACGAATTCTGTTTCATTGTTTTGATTGGCTAATTCTGAGTTGAATGAAATGTAGCACACTATTCTAGGACCAAAAATGAAAATTTTAGAATATTTGAATTTTCATAAAAATCGAACGAAATAGCAAGTTGAGCCCGCCGCAAAATATGATAAATGTGTTTCTGTGCCAACGAATTTTGTTTCATTGTTTTAATTGACTTATTCTGAGTTGAATGAAATGTAGCACATTATTCTAGGACCAAAAATGAAAATTTTAGAATATTTAATTTTTCATAAAAATCGAACGAAATAGCAAGTTGAGCCCGCCGCAAAATATGATAAATGTGTTTCTGTGCCAACGAATTTTGTTTCATTGTTTTAATTGACTTATTCTGAGTTGAATGAAATGTAGCACATTATTCTAGGACCAAAAATGAAAATTTTAGAATATTTAATTTTTCATAAAAATCGAACGAAATAGCAAGTTGAGCCCACCGCAAAACATGATAAATGTGTTTCTGTGCTAACGAATTCTGTTTCATTGTTTTGATTGACTTATTCTGAGTTGAATGAAATGTAACACATTATTCTAGGACCAAAAATGAAAATTTTAGAATATTTAATTTTTCATAAAAATCGAACGAAATAGCAAGTTGAGCCCGCCGCAAAATATGATAAATGTGTTTCTGTGCCAACGAATTTTGTTTCATTGTTTTAATTGACTTATTCTGAGTTAAATGAAATGTAGCACATTATTCTAGGACCAAAAATGAAAATTTTAGAATATTTAATTTTTCATAAAAATCGAACGAAATAACAAGTTGAGCCCGCCGCAAAACATGATAAATGTGTTTCTGTGCTAACGAATTTTGTTTCATTGTTTTAATTGGCTAATTCTGAGTTGAATGAAATGTAGCACATTATTCTAGGACCAAAAATGAAAAGTTTAGAATATTCAATTTTTCATAAAAATCGAACGAAATAGCAAGTTGAGCCCGCCGCAAAACATGATAAACGTGTTTCTGTGCTAACGAATTTTGTTTCATTGTTTTAATTGACTTATTCTGAGTTGAATGAAATGTAGCACATTATTCTAGGACCAAAAATGAAAATTTTAGAATATTTAATTTTTCATAAAAATCGAAAGAAATAGCAAGTTGAGCCCGCCGCAAAAGATGATAAATGTGTTTCTGTGCTAACGGATTTTGTTTCATTGTTTCAATTGACTTATTCTGAGTTGAATCAAATGTAGCACATTATTCTAGGACCAAAAATGAAAATTTTAGAATATTTAATTTTTCATAAAAATCGAACGAAACAGCAAGTTGAGCCCGCCGCAAAATATGATAAATGTGTTTCTGTGCCAACGAATTTTGTTTCATTGTTTTAATTGACTTATTCTGAGTTGAATGAAATGTAGCACATTATTCTAGGACCAAAAATGAAAATTTTAGAATATTTAATTTTTCATAAAAATCGAACGAAATAGCAAGTTGAGCCCACCGCAAAACATGATAAATGTGTTTCTGTGCTAACGAATTCTGTTTCATTGTTTTGATTGGCTAATTCTGAGTTAAATGAAATGTAGCACATTATTCTAGGACCAAAAATGAAAATTTTAGAATATTTAATTTTTCATAAAAATCGAACGAAATAACAAGTTGAGCCCGCCGCAAAACATGATAAATGTGTTTCTGTGCTAACGAATTTTGTTTCATTGTTTTAATTGGCTAATTCTGAGTTGAATGAAATGTAGCACATTATTCTAGGACCAAAAATGAAAATTTTAGAATATTTAATTTTTCATAAAAATCGAACGAAATAGCAAGTTGAGCCCGCCGCAAAACATGATAAACGTGTTTCTGTGCTAACGAATTTTGTTTCATTGTTTTAATTGACTTATTCTGAGTTGAATGAAATGTAGCACATTATTCTAGGACCAAAAATGAAAATTTTAGAATATTTAATTTTTCATAAAAATCGAACGAAATAGCAAGTTGAGCCCGCCGCAAAACATGATAAATGTGTTTCTGTGCTAACGAATTTTGTTTCATTGTTTTAATTGGCTAATTCTGAGTTGAATGAAATGTAGCACATTATTCTAGGACCAAAAATGAAAAGTTTAGAATATTCAATTTTTCATAAAAATCGAACGAAATAGCAAGTTGAGCCCGCCGCAAAACATGATAAACGTGTTTCTGTGCTAACGAATTTTGTTTCATTGTTTTAATTGACTTATTCTGAGTTGAATGAAATGTAGCACATTATTCTAGGACCAAAAATGAAAATTTTAGAATATTTAATTTTTCATAAAAATCGAACGAAATAGCAAGTTGAGCCCGCCGCAAAACATGATAAATGTGTTTCTGTGCCAACGAATTTTGTTTCATTGTTTTAATTGACTTATTCTGAGTTGAATGAAATGTAGCACATTATTCTAGGACCAAAAATGAAAATTTTAGAATATTTAATTTTTCATAAAAATCGAACGAAACAGCAAGTTGAGCCCGCTGCAAAACATGATAAATGTGTTTCTATGCTAACGAATTTTGTTTCATTGTTTTAATTGGCTAATTCTGAGTTGAATGAAATGTAGCACATTTATCTAGGACCAAAAATAAAAATTTTAGAATATTTAATTTTTCATAAAAATCGAAAGAAATAGCAAGTTGAGCCCGCCGCAAAAGATGATAAATGTGTTTCTGTGCTAACGAATTTTGTTTCATTGTTTCAATTGACTTATTCTGAGTTGAATCAAATGTAGCACATTATTCTAGGACCAAAAATGAAAATTTTAGAATATTTAATTTTTCATAAAAATCGAACGAAACAGCAAGTTGAGCCCGCCGCAAAATATGATAAATGTGTTTCTGTGCCAACGAATTTTGTTTCATTGTTTTAATTGACTTATTCTGAGTTGAATGAAATGTAGCACATTATTCTAGGACCAAAAATGAAAATTTTAGAATATTTAATTTTTCATAAAAATCGAACGAAATAGCAAGTTGAGCCCACCGCAAAACATGATAAATGTGTTTCTGTGCTAACGAATTCTGTTTCATTGTTTTGATTGACTTATTCTGAGTTGAATGAAATGTAGCACATTATTCTAGGACCAAAAATGAAAATTTTAGAATATTTAATTTTTCATAAAAATCGAACGAAATAGCAAGTTGAGCCCGCCGCAAAATATGATAAATGTGTTTCTGTGCCAACGAATTTTGTTTCATTGTTTTAATTGACTTATTCTGAGTTAAATGAAATGTAGCACATTATTCTAGGACCAAAAATGAAAATTTTAGAATATTTAATTTTTCATAAAAATCGAACGAAATAACAAGTTGAGCCCGCCGCAAAACATGATAAATGTGTTTCTGTGCTAACGAATTTTGTTTCATTGTTTTAATTGGCTAATTCTGAGTTGAATGAAATGTAGCACATTATTCTAGGACCAAAAATGAAAAGTTTAGAATATTCAATTTTTCATAAAAATCGAACGAAATAGCAAGTTGAGCCCGCCGCAAAACATGATAAACGTGTTTCTGTGCTAACGAATTTTGTTTCATTGTTTTAATTGACTTATTCTGAGTTGAATGAAATGTAGCACATTATTCTAGGACCAAAAATGAAAATTTTAGAATATTTAATTTTTCATAAAAATCGAAAGAAATAGCAAGTTGAGCCCGCCGCAAAAGATGATAAATGTGTTTCTGTGCTAACGAATTTTGTTTCATTGTTTCAATTGACTTATTCTGAGTTGAATCAAATGTAGCACATTATTCTAGGACCAAAAATGAAAATTTTAGAATATTTAATTTTTCATAAAAATCGAACGAAACAGCAAGTTGAGCCCGCCGCAAAATATGATAAATGTGTTTCTGTGCCAACGAATTTTGTTTCATTGTTTTAATTGACTTATTCTGAGTTGAATGAAATGTAGCACATTATTCTAGGACCAAAAATGAAAATTTTAGAATATTTAATTTTTCATAAAAATCGAACGAAATAGCAAGTTGAGCTCACCGCAAAACATGATAAATGTGTTTCTGTGCTAACGAATTCTGTTTCATTGTTTTGATTGGCTAATTCTGAGTTAAATGAAATGTAGCACATTATTCTAGGACCAAAAATGAAAATTTTAGAATATTTAATTTTTCATAAAAATCGAACGAAATAACAAGTTGAGCCCGCCGCAAAACATGATAAATGTGTTTCTGTGCTAACGAATTTTGTTTCATTGTTTTAATTGGCTAATTCTGAGTTGAATGAAATGTAGCACATTATTCTAGGACCAAAAATGAAAAGTTTAGAATATTCAATTTTTCATAAAAATCGAACGAAATAGCAAGTTGAGCCCGCCGCAAAACATGATAAACGTGTTTCTGTGCTAACGAATTTTGTTTCATTGTTTTAATTGACTTATTCTGAGTTGAATGAAATGTAGCACATTATTCTAGGACCAAAAATGAAAATTTTAGAATATTTAATTTTTCATAAAAATCGAACGAAATAGCAAGTTGAGCCCGCCGCAAAACATGATAAATGTGTTTCTGTGCTAACGAATTTTGTTTCATTGTTTTAATTGGCTAATTCTGAGTTGAATGAAATGTAGCACATTATTCTAGGTTCAAAAATAAAAATTTTAGATTATTCAATTTTTCATAGAAATCAAACGAAATAGCAAGTTTAGCCCGCCGCAAAACATGATTATTATGGATATATGAATACGAAAACTATTTCATATTACTAAACTGTTTATTCTGAGTTAAATAAGGTGTAGCACGTTATGCTAGGACCAAAAATAAAAATTTTAGAATATTTAATTTTTCATAGAAATCAAACGAAATAGCAAGTTTAGCCGGCCGCAAAACATGATAAATGTGTTTCTATGCTAACGAATTTTGTTTCATTGTTTTAATTGGCTAATTCTGAGTTGAATGAAATGTAGCACATTTATCTAGGACCAAAAATAAAAATTTTAGAATATTTAATTTTTCATAAAAATCGAAAGAAATAGCAAGTTGAGCCCGCCGCAAAAGATGATAAATGTGTTTCTGTGCTAACGAATTTTGTTTCATTGTTTCAATTGACTTATTCTGAGTTGAATCAAATGTAGCACATTATTCTAGGACCAAAAATGAAAATTTTAGAATATTTAATTTTTCATAAAAATCGAACGAAACAGCAAGTTGAGCCCGCCGCAAAATATGATAAATGTGTTTCTGTGCTAACGAATTTTGTTTCATTGTTTTAATTGGCTAATTCTGAGTTGAATGAAATGTAGCACATTATTCTAGGACCAAAAATGAAAATTTTAGAATATTCAATTTTTCATAAAAATCGAACGAAATAGCAAGTTGAGCCCGCCGCAAAACATGATAAACGTGTTTCTGTGCTAACGAATTTTGTTTCATTGTTTTAATTGACTTATTCTGAGTTGAATGAAATGTAGCACATTATTCTAGGACCAAAAATGAAAATTTTAGAATATTTAATTTTTCATAAAAATCGAAAGAAATAGCAAGTTGAGCCCGCCGCAAAAGATGATAAATGTGTTTCTGTGCTAACGAATTTTGTTTCATTGTTTCAATTGACTTATTCTGAGTTGAATCAAATGTAGCACATTATTCTAGGACCAAAAATGAAAATTTTAGAATATTTAATTTTTCATAAAAATCGAACGAAACAGCAAGTTGAGCCCGCCGCAAAATATGATAAATGTGTTTCTGTGCCAACGAATTTTGTTTCATTGTTTTAATTGACTTATTCTGAGTTGAATGAAATGTAGCACATTATTCTAGGACCAAAAATGAAAATTTTAGAATATTTAATTTTTCATAAAAATCGAACGAAACAGCAAGTTGAGCCCGCCGCAAAATATGATAAATGTGTTTCTGTGCCAACGAATTTTGTTTCATTGTTTTAATTGACTTATTCTGAGTTGAATGAAATGTAGCACATTATTCTAGGACCAAAAATGAAAATTTTAGAATATTTAATTTTTCATAAAAATCGAACGAAATAGCAAGTTGAGCCCACCGCAAAACATGATAAATGTGTTTCTGTGCTAACGAATTCTGTTTCATTGTTTTGATTGACTTATTCTGAGTTGAATGAAATGTAGCACATTATTCTAGGACCAAAAATGAAAATTTTAGAATATTTAATTTTTCATAAAAATCGAACGAAATAGCAAGTTGAGCCCGCCGCAAAACATGATAAATGTGTTTCTGTGCCAACGAATTCTGTTTCATTGTTTTAATTGACTTATTCTGAGTTGAATGAAATGTAGCACATTATTCTAGGACCAAAAATGAAAATTTTAGAATATTTAATTTTTCATAAAAATCGAACGAAATAACAAGTTGAGCCTGCCGCAAAACATGATAAATGTGTTTCTGTGCTAACGAATTTTGTTTCATTGTTTTAATTGGCTAATTCTGAGTTGAATGAAATGTAGCACATTATTCTAGGACCAAAAATGAAAATTTTAGAATATTTAATTTTTCATAAAAATCGAACGAAATAGCAAGTTGAGCCCGCCGCAAAACATGATAAATGTGTTTCTGTGCCAACGAATTTTGTTTCATTGTTTTAATTGACTTATTCTGAGTTGAATGAAATGTAGCACATTATTCTAGGACCAAAAATGAAAATTTTAGAATATTTAATTTTTCATAAAAATCGAAAGAAATAGCAAGTTGAGCCCGCCGCAAAAGATGATAAATGTGTTTCTGTGCTAACGAATTTTGTTTCATTGTTTCAATTGACTTATTCTGAGTTGAATCAAATGTAGCACATTATTCTAGGACCAAAAATGAAAATTTTAGAATATTTAATTTTTCATAAAAATCGAACGAAACAGCAAGTTGAGCCCGCCGCAAAATATGATAAATGTGTTTCTGTGCCAACGAATTTTGTTTCATTGTTTTAATTGACTTATTCTGAGTTGAATGAAATGTAGCACATTATTCTAGGACCAAAAATGAAAATTTTAGAATATTTAATTTTTCATAAAAATCGAACGAAATAGCAAGTTGAGCTCACCGCAAAACATGATAAATGTGTTTCTGTGCTAACGAATTCTGTTTCATTGTTTTGATTGGCTAATTCTGAGTTAAATGAAATGTAGCACATTATTCTAGGACCAAAAATGAAAATTTTAGAATATTTAATTTTTCATAAAAATCGAACGAAATAACAAGTTGAGCCCGCCGCAAAACATGATAAATGTGTTTCTGTGCTAACGAATTTTGTTTCATTGTTTTAATTGGCTAATTCTGAGTTGAATGAAATGTAGCACATTATTCTAGGACCAAAAATGAAAAGTTTAGAATATTCAATTTTTCATAAAAATCGAACGAAATAGCAAGTTGAGCCCGCCGCAAAACATGATAAACGTGTTTCTGTGCTAACGAATTTTGTTTCATTGTTTTAATTGACTTATTCTGAGTTGAATGAAATGTAGCACATTATTCTAGGACCAAAAATGAAAATTTTAGAATATTTAATTTTTCATAAAAATCGAACGAAATAGCAAGTTGAGCCCGCCGCAAAACATGATAAATGTGTTTCTGTGCTAACGAATTTTGTTTCATTGTTTTAATTGGCTAATTCTGAGTTGAATGAAATGTAGCACATTATTCTAGGTTCAAAAATAAAAATTTTAGATTATTCAATTTTTCATAGAAATCAAACGAAATAGCAAGTTTAGCCCGCCGCAAAACATGATTATTATGGATATATGAATACGAAAACTATTTCATATTACTAAACTGTTTATTCTGAGTTAAATAAGGTGTAGCACGTTATGCTAGGACCAAAAATAAAAATTTTAGAATATTTAATTTTTCATAGAAATCAAACGAAATAGCAAGTTTAGCCGGCCGCAAAACATGATAAATGTGTTTCTATGCTAACGAATTTTGTTTCATTGTTTTAATTGGCTAATTCTGAGTTGAATGAAATGTAGCACATTTATCTAGGACCAAAAATAAAAATTTTAGAATATTTAATTTTTCATAAAAATCGAAAGAAATAGCAAGTTGAGCCCGCCGCAAAAGATGATAAATGTGTTTCTGTGCTAACGAATTTTGTTTCATTGTTTCAATTGACTTATTCTGAGTTGAATCAAATGTAGCACATTATTCTAGGACCAAAAATGAAAATTTTAGAATATTTAATTTTTCATAAAAATCGAACGAAACAGCAAGTTGAGCCCGCCGCAAAATATGATAAATGTGTTTCTGTGCTAACGAATTTTGTTTCATTGTTTTAATTGGCTAATTCTGAGTTGAATGAAATGTAGCACATTATTCTAGGACCAAAAATGAAAATTTTAGAATATTCAATTTTTCATAAAAATCGAACGAAATAGCAAGTTGAGCCCGCCGCAAAACATGATAAACGTGTTTCTGTGCTAACGAATTTTGTTTCATTGTTTTAATTGACTTATTCTGAGTTGAATGAAATGTAGCACATTATTCTAGGACCAAAAATGAAAATTTTAGAATATTTAATTTTTCATAAAAATCGAAAGAAATAGCAAGTTGAGCCCGCCGCAAAAGATGATAAATGTGTTTCTGTGCTAACGAATTTTGTTTCATTGTTTCAATTGACTTATTCTGAGTTGAATCAAATGTAGCACATTATTCTAGGACCAAAAATGAAAATTTTAGAATATTTAATTTTTCATAAAAATCGAACGAAACAGCAAGTTGAGCCCGCCGCAAAATATGATAAATGTGTTTCTGTGCCAACGAATTTTGTTTCATTGTTTTAATTGACTTATTCTGAGTTGAATGAAATGTAGCACATTATTCTAGGACCAAAAATGAAAATTTTAGAATATTTAATTTTTCATAAAAATCGAACGAAATAGCAAGTTGAGCCCACCGCAAAACATGATAAATGTGTTTCTGTGCTAACGAATTCTGTTTCATTGTTTTGATTGACTTATTCTGAGTTGAATGAAATGTAGCACATTATTCTAGGACCAAAAATGAAAATTTTAGAATATTTAATTTTTCATAAAAATCGAACGAAATAGCAAGTTGAGCCCGCCGCAAAACATGATAAATGTGTTTCTGTGCCAACGAATTCTGTTTCATTGTTTTAATTGGCTAATTCTGAGTTGAATGAAATGTAGCACATTATTCTAGGACCAAAAATGAAAATTTTAGAATATTTAATTTTTCATAAAAATCGAACGAAATAGCAAGTTGAGCCCGCCGCAAAACATGATAAATGTGTTTCTGTGCCAACGAATTTTGTTTCATTGTTTTAATTGACTTATTCTGAGTTGAATGAAATGTAGCACATTATTCTAGGACCAAAAATGAAAATTTTAGAATATTTAATTTTTCATAAAAATCGAAAGAAATAGCAAGTTGAGCCCGCCGCAAAAGATGATAAATGTGTTTCTGTGCTAACGAATTTTGTTTCATTGTTTCAATTGACTTATTCTGAGTTGAATCAAATGTAGCACATTATTCTAGGACCAAAAATGAAAATTTTAGAATATTTAATTTTTCATAAAAATCGAACGAAACAGCAAGTTGAGCCCGCCGCAAAATATGATAAATGTGTTTCTGTGCCAACGAATTTTGTTTCATTGTTTTAATTGACTTATTCTGAGTTGAATGAAATGTAGCACATTATTCTAGGACCAAAAATGAAAATTTTAGAATATTTAATTTTTCATAAAAATCGAACGAAATAGCAAGTTGAGCTCACCGCAAAACATGATAAATGTGTTTCTGTGCTAACGAATTCTGTTTCATTGTTTTGATTGGCTAATTCTGAGTTAAATGAAATGTAGCACATTATTCTAGGACCAAAAATGAAAATTTTAGAATATTTAATTTTTCATAAAAATCGAACGAAATAACAAGTTGAGCCCGCCGCAAAACATGATAAATGTGTTTCTGTGCTAACGAATTTTGTTTCATTGTTTTAATTGGCTAATTCTGAGTTGAATGAAATGTAGCACATTATTCTAGGACCAAAAATGAAAAGTTTAGAATATTCAATTTTTCATAAAAATCGAACGAAATAGCAAGTTGAGCCCGCCGCAAAACATGATAAACGTGTTTCTGTGCTAACGAATTTTGTTTCATTGTTTTAATTGACTTATTCTGAGTTGAATGAAATGTAGCACATTATTCTAGGACCAAAAATGAAAATTTTAGAATATTTAATTTTTCATAAAAATCGAACGAAATAGCAAGTTGAGCCCGCCGCAAAACATGATAAATGTGTTTCTGTGCTAACGAATTTTGTTTCATTGTTTTAATTGGCTAATTCTGAGTTGAATGAAATGTAGCACATTATTCTAGGTTCAAAAATAAAAATTTTAGATTATTCAATTTTTCATAGAAATCAAACGAAATAGCAAGTTTAGCCCGCCGCAAAACATGATTATTATGGATATATGAATACGAAAACTATTTCATATTACTAAACTGTTTATTCTGAGTTAAATAAGGTGTAGCACGTTATGCTAGGACCAAAAATAAAAATTTTAGAATATTTAATTTTTCATAGAAATCAAACGAAATAGCAAGTTTAGCCGGCCGCAAAACATGATAAATGTGTTTCTATGCTAACGAATTTTGTTTCATTGTTTTAATTGGCTAATTCTGAGTTGAATGAAATGTAGCACATTTATCTAGGACCAAAAATAAAAATTTTAGAATATTTAATTTTTCATAAAAATCGAAAGAAATAGCAAGTTGAGCCCGCCGCAAAAGATGATAAATGTGTTTCTGTGCTAACGAATTTTGTTTCATTGTTTCAATTGACTTATTCTGAGTTGAATCAAATGTAGCACATTATTCTAGGACCAAAAATGAAAATTTTAGAATATTTAATTTTTCATAAAAATCGAACGAAACAGCAAGTTGAGCCCGCCGCAAAATATGATAAATGTGTTTCTGTGCTAACGAATTTTGTTTCATTGTTTTAATTGGCTAATTCTGAGTTGAATGAAATGTAGCACATTATTCTAGGACCAAAAATGAAAATTTTAGAATATTCAATTTTTCATAAAAATCGAACGAAATAGCAAGTTGAGCCCGCCGCAAAACATGATAAACGTGTTTCTGTGCTAACGAATTTTGTTTCATTGTTTTAATTGACTTATTCTGAGTTGAATGAAATGTAGCACATTATTCTAGGACCAAAAATGAAAATTTTAGAATATTTAATTTTTCATAAAAATCGAAAGAAATAGCAAGTTGAGCCCGCCGCAAAAGATGATAAATGTGTTTCTGTGCTAACGAATTTTGTTTCATTGTTTCAATTGACTTATTCTGAGTTGAATCAAATGTAGCACATTATTCTAGGACCAAAAATGAAAATTTTAGAATATTTAATTTTTCATAAAAATCGAACGAAACAGCAAGTTGAGCCCGCCGCAAAATATGATAAATGTGTTTCTGTGCCAACGAATTTTGTTTCATTGTTTTAATTGACTTATTCTGAGTTGAATGAAATGTAGCACATTATTCTAGGACCAAAAATGAAAATTTTAGAATATTTAATTTTTCATAAAAATCGAACGAAACAGCAAGTTGAGCCCGCCGCAAAATATGATAAATGTGTTTCTGTGCCAACGAATTTTGTTTCATTGTTTTAATTGACTTATTCTGAGTTGAATGAAATGTAGCACATTATTCTAGGACCAAAAATGAAAATTTTAGAATATTTAATTTTTCATAAAAATCGAACGAAATAGCAAGTTGAGCCCACCGCAAAACATGATAAATGTGTTTCTGTGCTAACGAATTCTGTTTCATTGTTTTGATTGACTTATTCTGAGTTGAATGAAATGTAGCACATTATTCTAGGACCAAAAATGAAAATTTTAGAATATTTAATTTTTCATAAAAATCGAACGAAATAGCAAGTTGAGCCCGCCGCAAAACATGATAAATGTGTTTCTGTGCCAACGAATTCTGTTTCATTGTTTTAATTGACTTATTCTGAGTTGAATGAAATGTAGCACATTATTCTAGGACCAAAAATGAAAATTTTAGAATATTTAATTTTTCATAAAAATCGAACGAAATAACAAGTTGAGCCTGCCGCAAAACATGATAAATGTGTTTCTGTGCTAACGAATTTTGTTTCATTGTTTTAATTGGCTAATTCTGAGTTGAATGAAATGTAGCACATTATTCTAGGACCAAAAATGAAAATTTTAGAATATTTAATTTTTCATAAAAATCGAACGAAATAGCAAGTTGAGCCCGCCGCAAAACATGATAAATGTGTTTCTGTGCCAACGAATTTTGTTTCATTGTTTTAATTGACTTATTCTGAGTTGAATGAAATGTAGCACATTATTCTAGGACCAAAAATGAAAATTTTAGAATATTTAATTTTTCATAAAAATCGAACGAAACAGCAAGTTGAGCCCGCTGCAAAACATGATAAATGTGTTTCTATGCTAACGAATTTTGTTTCATTGTTTTAATTGGCTAATTCTGAGTTGAATGAAATGTAGCACATTTATCTAGGACCAAAAATAAAAATTTTAGAATATTTAATTTTTCATAAAAATCGAAAGAAATAGCAAGTTGAGCCCGCCGCAAAAGATGATAAATGTGTTTCTGTGCTAACGAATTTTGTTTCATTGTTTCAATTGACTTATTCTGAGTTGAATCAAATGTAGCACATTATTCTAGGACCAAAAATGAAAATTTTAGAATATTTAATTTTTCATAAAAATCGAACGAAACAGCAAGTTGAGCCCGCCGCAAAATATGATAAATGTGTTTCTGTGCCAACGAATTTTGTTTCATTGTTTTAATTGACTTATTCTGAGTTGAATGAAATGTAGCACATTATTCTAGGACCAAAAATGAAAATTTTAGAATATTTAATTTTTCATAAAAATCGAACGAAATAGCAAGTTGAGCCCACCGCAAAACATGATAAATGTGTTTCTGTGCTAACGAATTCTGTTTCATTGTTTTGATTGACTTATTCTGAGTTGAATGAAATGTAGCACATTATTCTAGGACCAAAAATGAAAATTTTAGAATATTTAATTTTTCATAAAAATCGAACGAAATAGCAAGTTGAGCCCGCCGCAAAATATGATAAATGTGTTTCTGTGCCAACGAATTTTGTTTCATTGTTTTAATTGACTTATTCTGAGTTAAATGAAATGTAGCACATTATTCTAGGACCAAAAATGAAAATTTTAGAATATTTAATTTTTCATAAAAATCGAACGAAATAACAAGTTGAGCCCGCCGCAAAACATGATAAATGTGTTTCTGTGCTAACGAATTTTGTTTCATTGTTTTAATTGGCTAATTCTGAGTTGAATGAAATGTAGCACATTATTCTAGGACCAAAAATGAAAAGTTTAGAATATTCAATTTTTCATAAAAATCGAACGAAATAGCAAGTTGAGCCCGCCGCAAAACATGATAAACGTGTTTCTGTGCTAACGAATTTTGTTTCATTGTTTTAATTGACTTATTCTGAGTTGAATGAAATGTAGCACATTATTCTAGGACCAAAAATGAAAATTTTAGAATATTTAATTTTTCATAAAAATCGAAAGAAATAGCAAGTTGAGCCCGCCGCAAAAGATGATAAATGTGTTTCTGTGCTAACGAATTTTGTTTCATTGTTTCAATTGACTTATTCTGAGTTGAATCAAATGTAGCACATTATTCTAGGACCAAAAATGAAAATTTTAGAATATTTAATTTTTCATAAAAATCGAACGAAACAGCAAGTTGAGCCCGCCGCAAAATATGATAAATGTGTTTCTGTGCCAACGAATTTTGTTTCATTGTTTTAATTGACTTATTCTGAGTTGAATGAAATGTAGCACATTATTCTAGGACCAAAAATGAAAATTTTAGAATATTTAATTTTTCATAAAAATCGAACGAAATAGCAAGTTGAGCCCACCGCAAAACATGATAAATGTGTTTCTGTGCTAACGAATTCTGTTTCATTGTTTTGATTGGCTAATTCTGAGTTAAATGAAATGTAGCACATTATTCTAGGACCAAAAATGAAAATTTTAGAATATTTAATTTTTCATAAAAATCGAACGAAATAACAAGTTGAGCCCGCCGCAAAACATGATAAATGTGTTTCTGTGCTAACGAATTTTGTTTCATTGTTTTGTAGTATATAGCCTTATAATAATATCAGTAGTATAGAATTGTGATCTAGATCACAAGAAATCACAATGTCAAGTATAAGAGATACAAGACCAGTCGATACCCTTGTCAAGACACGACACCGGTCTCTTTTTACCTGTTTCTTTGTATTATTTTTTAACTGATCTTTTGGTTCTATTAATTTATAACTAATAAACTTCATCATATCAAAACAACTACTTTGAATCCGAGCACCGAGCTAGATTACATGGGGGCCGAACTCGTAGTTGTATGAAAGTTTTTTGTTATTGTGGAAATAGAAAGATAACAAGAGTTTTTGTTGTTTGCTCAGTTTGAAATCTTCGTTGTTTTACTTTTCTTTTCTGTACTGGATACCTAGCTCAACCAACTAAGATTGCAAAAATATGTCACTTCTGGAAGACATAAAAAGCATAGTTGACGGAGAGTTAGGTGTCATCAAAACTTCTTTACAGCAGTTTGTAGTTGAAAAGGAGGCGCAGATCCAAGTTCTAAAAGGAAACGCAGCCACTCTTCGAAAAGCTGGACATGTTACAGAAGTAGGGGACAAGGCCGTCACGCTGATCAATCAGGCAATCGAGCAAGTAAGTAATAATATTTTTTCGGCTTGTGTGAGCAAGAACGTGGAGGCCAACTCTGCTAAATTTGTGAAAAACGTCACCAGTATCCTCACGTCATACGACATAGCTGACGAAAATGAGCTGGACGAATATCTATTAGCGGTGAAAGACAGAGAGAGTGAATTGGAAGAAAGGTTCGAGCAACAAAAGAGGAAATTGGCCAAGCAAGATGAGGACGGGGCGCGAACTATAGAAACTATTAAGATTTCTGAGGCAGCCATAGAGAAACTAAGAGATGGTATAAATGTTTTGACAAATGAGAACCAGGCGCTAAAAGGAGAAGTTGCAAAGTTGCGTCAGCATTTAGATTCGGAGGAGATATTGGAAAACCGGGCAACGCACAGGGTGTTGGCTTCGGCATCGCCGTCTAGTGCAGAACAGGAGCTGCGAGATAGTCCCTACTCGCATAGCTTGAGGTTAGAGGCGTTGGTGAAAGAGGTCCTTCTGGGACAAAATAGGGTGGTAGAACAACAGCGAGTAGCCCTGTCGCGAAAGCAAGTAACCATCCCTGTTTTTTCAGGAGAGAAGCGTTTTGAAAATTTTGCAGATCATGTGGAGCTCTTTAAGTTTAAGTTTGAACATGAAAGGTTGGATGACAGAAGCGCATCCTTTCATTTTGCTAGCAGTCTATCGGGTTTTGCATTAGAAACGTTCAAATCGATAGAAAAAGCGCTTCCGTTTGAAGAAAAATTAATAAGGTTGGGAAAATTGCTTCAGCATCAGTTTGATATGTTTAAACTGGAAGATGAAAGAAGGTTGAGAAACCTTTCCATTGTTAATTGTCACAATAGTGTTGTTGAGTTTATTAGGGAGTTGGACAGGTTGTACGATAGATGTTATACTTCACTATCAGTGGAGGAAAAGGCTAAAAAAAAGGTGATTCATCTGTATGAGGAGATTAAAACTTGGGAGGGTGCTTTCAGTTTTAGTATAGCATTGCATGCAGAGAATCAGCAGCCAGTGTATGCATCTATGAAAAGTTGGGCGCTGAGTATGGAAAATCAAACCAGAGTGGTAAGAAAATCCTTCAATAGTGTCAAGATTAGTAGGTCAGACCGAAATAGTTCTGACGCAAAAATTTCAAGGGAAGGTGTTAATACACCAAAGTTAACATGTTTTAAGTGTGGAGGTTTAGGACACACACAGTATGTATGTAAGAACAGAGAGTCACCCAGAGATAGTTCTGGTAGAGTGAGCGCAGTTGGAGAAAAAGCTGTTCCAGAAAAAAAAGGAAGACCCAGAGAAAACGTGTCGGTTCAAGGTGTAGAGTGCACGGCATTGATTGACAGTGGTTCATCAGTAACGCTTGTACCACTGCATATAGTGAACAGGATGGGTAAGAATGTTGTTGTTAAAGAGACAGAAGACACACTGTCAGGGGTAAGCGGGGAGCAGTTAAATTTAGTTGGTAAAGCTGATCTAGAGATAGAACTCTATAGCACAGAGAACAAAGCGGTAATATCTTGTTTTGTGTGGAACTCCAATAGTTCGGAAATTATCTTGGGATTCAACGCGTTTGAGGTTTTAGGTTTAGAGTTGATCAAGAGATCCAGAGTTTTGCAGTTGGGGGAGGCGATAGTTAGTACAATAAAAATAAAGGAACCCAATCGAGGGTTTCAAGATGTAAAATTGGGGCACCTGCCAAAAGATCAAAAATATCAGCTGGATAAGGTGATTAATGAGTACCCGGAGATTTTTAGCAGTGAGGCAGAGAACCTAGCCGGCATGAAAGTGGAGCCAGCGTCTATTGATACTGGTAAGGCGCGCCCAGTAGCACAAAAAGTGCGGCCAGTTCCAGCCAGCTTGAGAGAAGAATTGAGTTGTTTGTTGGAGGAGATGGAACGGGAGGGCATTACAAGCAGGTCCAAATCTCCTTGGGCAGCACCAATTGTTCTAGTAAGAAAGAGAGATAAATCTCTTCGTCTATGTGTAGACTATAGAGAGTTGAATAAGGTGATTATAAGTGACAAATATCCACTTCCAAATATAGAAGTAATTTTACAATGTCTGGCACAGGCTAAGTTCTTTTCATCGGTAGATTGTTTACAAGGCTTTTGGCAGTTACCCTTGGATAAAGAAGCCAAGCCAAAAACAGCCTTCATAACCCATAAAGGGTTATATGAGTTTAACAGGCTGCCTTTTGGAATGGCTAATAGCCCCGCAATATTCCAAAGAGCGATGGATACTGTTTTAGCAGAAACAGGTCTTGTTGGAAGTGAAATCCATATCTATCTGGACGACATAATAGTGGCAACGGTCACTCAAGCAAGACATTTTCAGGTACTAAGGATTTTATTTTTAGCTTTTAGAAAATTTAATGTACGGTTAAAACCGTCGAAATGCGAGTTTTTCAAGACAGAATTGAAAGTTCTGGGACATGTGGTCACGGAAAAAGGGATCAGTACTGATCCAATGAAAGTTGCAGCCATATCAGAATACCCGGTTCCGAGGAATACTACCCAGTTGAAATCTTTTTTGGGTTCACTGTCATACTACAGGAAGTTTATAAAAGGCTTTGCTGCAGAAGCTAGGCCGTTGTATGATTTGTGTGCATTAGGAGTGAAATTTGAATGGAAGGAACCACAGGAGAAATCGTTTACAACGTTGAAGAAAAAGATAACAGAAACGCCAATTCTGATCCAACCTGATGTTACGGCAGCGCGTGAGGGCGATAAACCCTTTATAATTTATACAGATGTGAGTATAGTCGGTTTGGGGGGTGTTCTTACACAAGTAGGGGAAGATGGACATTTACATCCTATAGCTTTTTGCTCTAGATCTTTAAGCAAACATGAGAAAAAATATGCTATAACAGACCTAGAAGCGTTAGCAATCGTGTTCGCTTGCGATCGGTTTCACTGTTTTATTTATGGAGTTCGGGTGATTGTGAGAACAGATCACCAACCGTTGTTATGTCTGTTCAGGGGGGAAGATTGCTCTAATAGAGTAACAAGGTGGGCGGTTAAATTGAGAGCATATGAAATAGAAATGGAGTACATAAAGGGACCTGCTAATAGAGTAGCCGACGGGCTCAGTAGAGGACCATTAAAATGGGAAAATGAGGTTATTGATAAGCTCTCTTTTGCAGAAGAAATTGTAGTAGCGGAGGTTAGAAGTGAAAGAGCAGAGCATTGTTGGTTTAAAAATGCAGATGGGTGGAAGGAGCTATTTAAAGCTATCAAGGAAGAAACAAAAGCCAAAATTAAGGTAGAGGGTTGTTATGTAGAGAGTTCGAATTTTTTATTACAACATGATGTATTACGGTACATTGATCCGGAAGGTAGAATTAGGGAAGTAATATCACCAGGTGAGAGGGAAAAAGTTCTAAAAGAAGAACACGGTGGACAATGGTCTGGTCATTTTAGCTCAGAAAAACTTTATCTAACTCTTAAAAATAAGTATTTTTGGCCTAGCATGAGAAGAGACATTGTCAAATTCTGCCTACAATGTACAAGTTGCTTTATGGAGAACTACACCAAATATAATGTGCCGCCTTTGAAACCTATATTAACTTCAAGTCCGTTTGAAGTGATTGGCATGGATCTGGTAGAGTTAAACGTGAGCCAAAAAGGTAATAGGTATGGGTTAGTAGTGGTAGATTATTTCTCTAAGTGGTGTGAGATCTATCCTATAAAAGAAAAATCGGCGGAGGCGGTTCTTCGAGCGTTTGCTGATAGGTGGATAGGATATGGGTGCAAGATTCCGAAAAGAATCATTTCGGATAAAGGATTAGAATTCGATAATAAAATCTTTAACGAATTTCGAAAATTGTTTGGGATTGAGTGGACACCTGCTCATGCTTATAATCCGAGGGAAAATGGTTTAGCAGAAAGAACACATAAAACCATTATATCGTCTTTAAGAAAAAGTGAGTGTGTTCGATCTGAGTGGGATGAGGCGTTAGCTTTCGTTTTAATGGCTTATAATTCATCAGTACATATTAGTACGAATTATAGTGCTTTTGCGATTTTATATGGGTATGAACCACCTACTCGAGTGTTCACAAAGGATACGGTTATTCAACCACAAGTCGTTAATTTGAGTGACTATATGAATGGTTTAAATACGGTATTAACAAATATTCATGAAAAAGTTATCGTTAGAAATGAAAAGAAAGCTTTGGAAATGAAAGAATCGTATGATAAAAGAAATAAAGTGGAAGGTAGGGAAAAATTGAATATAGGAGATAAAGTATTTTTAAAAATCCTCACAGAAAAGGGGCCAAACAATAAGTTAAAATTCCCTCTTAAAGGACCTTTCTCGGTGCAAAAGTTAACAGATAACTCAGCAGAAATATGCGGTAAACAAGGTTCATTATCCGTTCAGAGGGATTTACTGGTACCATTTCGAACAACCACACCGGTTCCGCAAAACTTGGCTCAAGGAAGAAATGCTAGAGGTCGTCCTACGACAGGACATTGATTTTTTTTTTTTTTTTTTCGCTGAAATATTGTGTTCCTGTTTTTGTTTTTTTTTGGAAATATATCATGACTAGGGAGGCATCTTTTGCTCTAACAAAGTTGGAGGAGTTTTGCACTTGAAACGGGCTTGACCTACGTTAGGTATCACCGTACTCACTTGCGATAGAAAAACTGCCATGTATAGTCCTTTTTCGGAATATGGTCAAGATAAATTTCTTAAACTTCGGGTCGAAGTTTTGCCCACCCCCGGCATGTAGTATATAGCCTTATAATAATATCAGTAGTATAGAATTGTGATCTAGATCACAAGAAATCACAATGTCAAGTATAAGAGATACAAGACCAGTCGATACCCTTGTCAAGACACGACACCGGTCTCTTTTTACCTGTTTCTTTGTATTATTTTTTAACTGATCTTTTGGTTCTATTAATTTATAACTAATAAACTTCATCATATCAAAACAACTACTTTGAATCCGAGCACCGAGCTAGATTACATTGTTTTAATTGGCTAATTCTGAGTTGAATGAAATGTAGCACATTATTCTAGGACCAAAAATGAAAAGTTTAGAATATTCAATTTTTCATAAAAATCGAACGAAATAGCAAGTTGAGCCCGCCGCAAAACATGATAAACGTGTTTCTGTGCTAACGAATTTTGTTTCATTGTTTTAATTGACTTATTCTGAGTTGAATGAAATGTAGCACATTATTCTAGGACCAAAAATGAAAATTTTAGAATATTTAATTTTTCATAAAAATCGAACGAAATAGCAAGTTGAGCCCGCCGCAAAACATGATAAATGTGTTTCTGTGCCAACGAATTTTGTTTCATTGTTTTAATTGACTTATTCTGAGTTGAATGAAATGTAGCACATTATTCTAGGACCAAAAATGAAAATTTTAGAATATTTAATTTTTCATAAAAATCGAACGAAACAGCAAGTTGAGCCCGCTGCAAAACATGATAAATGTGTTTCTATGCTAACGAATTTTGTTTCATTGTTTTAATTGGCTAATTCTGAGTTGAATGAAATGTAGCACATTTATCTAGGACCAAAAATAAAAATTTTAGAATATTTAATTTTTCATAAAAATCGAAAGAAATAGCAAGTTGAGCCCGCCGCAAAAGATGATAAATGTGTTTCTGTGCCAACGAATTTTGTTTCATTGTTTTAATTGACTTATTCTGAGTTGAATAAGATGTAGCACGTTATGCTAGGACCAAAAATAAAAATTTTAGAATATTTAATTTTTCATAGAAATCAAACGAAATAGCAAGTTTAGCCCGCCGCAAAACATGACTAATATGGATATATGAATACAAATAGTATTTCATATTACTAAACTGTTTATTCCGAGTTAAACAAAATAAAGCACGTTATTTTAGGTTCAAAAATAAAAATTTTAGAATATTTAATTTTTCATAAAAATCGAACGAAACAGCAAGTTGAGCCCGCCGCAAAACATGATAAATGTGTTTCTGTGCTAACGAATTTTGTTTCATTGTTTTAATTGGCTAATTCTGAGTCAAATAAGATGTAGCACGTTATGCTAGGACCAAAAATAAAAATTTTAGAATATTTAATTTTTCATAGAAATCAAACGAAATAGCAAGTTTAGCCCGCCGCAAAACATGACTAATATGGATATATGAATACAAATAGTATTTCATATTACTAAACTGTTTATTCCGAGTTAAACAAAATAAAGCACGTTATTTTAGGTTCAAAAATAAAAATTTTAGAATATTCAATTTTTCATAGAAATCAAACGAAATAGCAAGTTCAGCCCGCCGCAAAACATGATAAATGTGTTTCTGTGCTAACGAATTTTGTTTCATTGTTTTAATTGGCTAATTCTGAGTTGAATGAAATGTAGCACATTATTCTAGGACCAAAAATGAAAATTTTAGAATATTTAATTTTTCATAAAAATCGAACGAAACAGCAAGTTTAGCCCGCCGCAAAACATGACTAATATGGATATATGAATACAAATAGTATTTCATATTACTAAACTGTTTATTCCGAGTTAAACAAAATAAAGCACGTTATTTTAGGTTCAAAAATAAAAATTTTAGAATATTCAATTTTTCATAGAAATCAAACGAAATAGCAAGTTCAGCCCGCCGCAAAACATGATAAATGTGTTTCTGTGCTAACGAACTTTGTTTCATTGTTTTAATTGGCTAATTCTAAGTTAAATGAAATGTAGCACATTATTCTAGGACCAAAAATGAAAATTTTAGAAAATTTAATTTTTCATAAAAATCGAAAGAAATAGCAAGTTGAGCCCGCCGCAAAACATGATTAATATGGATATATGAATACGAAAACTATTTCATATTACTAAACTGTTTATTCTGAGTTAAATAAGATGTAGCACGTTATGCTAGGACCAAAAATAAAAATTTTAGAATATTTAATTTTTCATAGAAATCAAACGAAATAGCAAGTTTAGCCCGCCGCAAAACATGATAAATGTGTTTCTGTGCTAACGAATTTTGTTTCATTGTTTTAATTGGCTAATTCTGAGTCAAATAAGATGTAGCACGTTATGCTAGGACCAAAAATAAAAATTTTAGAATATTTAATTTTTCATAAAAATCGAACGAAACAGCAAGTTGAGCCCGCCGCAAAACATGATAAATGTGTTTCTGTGGTAACGAATTTTGTTTCATTGTTTTAATTGGCTAATTCTGAGTCAAATAAGATGTAGCACGTTATGCTAGGACCAAAAATAAAAATTTTAGAATATTTAATTTTTCATAGAAATCAAACGAAATAGCAAGTTTAGCCCGCCGCAAAACATGACTAATATGGATATATGAATACAAATAGTATTTCATATTACTAAACTGTTTATTCCGAGTTAAACAAAATAAAGCACGTTATTTTAGGTTCAAAAATAAAAATTTTAGAATATTCAATTTTTCATAGAAATCAAACGAAATAGCAAGTTTAGCCCGCCGCAAAACATGATAAATGTGTTTCTGTGCTAACGAATTTTGTTTCATTGTTTTAATTGGCTAATTCTGAGTTGAATGAAATGTAGCACATTATTCTAGGACCAAAAATGAAAATTTTAGAATATTTAATTTTTCATAAAAATCGAACGAAACAGCAAGTTGAGCCCGCCGCAAAACATGATAAATGTGTTTCTGTGCTAACGAATTTTGTTTCATTGTTTTAATTGGCTAATTCTGAGTTAAACAAAATAAAGCACGTTATTTTAGGTTCAAAAATAAAAATTTTAGAATATTCAATTTTTCATAAAAATCGAACGAAACAGCAAGTTGAGTCCGCCGCAAAACATGATAAATGTGTTTCTGTGCTAACGAATTTTGTTTCATTGTTTTAATTGGCTAATTCTAAGTTAAATGAAATGTAGCACATTATTCTAGGACCAAAAATGAAAATTTTAGAATATTTAATTTTTCATAAAAATCGAACGAAACAGCAAGTTGAGCCCGCCGCAAAACATGATAAATGTGTTTCTGTGCTAACGAATTTTGTTTCATTGTTTTAATTGGCTAATTCTGAGTTGAATGAAATGTAGCACATTATTCTAGGACCAAAAATGAAAATTTTAGAATATTTATTTTTTCATAAAAATCGAACGAAATAGCAAGTTTAGCCCGCCGCAAAACATGACTAATATGGATATATGAATACAAATAGTAATTCATATTACTAAACTGTTTATTCCGAGTTAAACAAAATAAAGCACGTTATTTTAGGTTCAAAAATAAAAATTTTAGAATATTCAATTTTTCATAGAAATCAAACGAAATAGGAAGTTTAGCCCGCCGCAAAACATGATAAATGTGTTTCTGTGCTAACGAATTTTGTTTCATTGTTTTAATTGGCTAATTCTGAGTTGAATGAAATGTAGCACATTATTCTAGGACCAAAAATGAAAATTTTAGAATATTTAATTTTTCATAAAAATCGAACGAAATAGCAAGTTTAGCCCGCCGCAAAACATGATTAATATGGATAAATGAATACGAAAACTATTTTATATTTTTAAACTGTTTATTCTGAGTCAATTAAGATGTAGCACGTTATGCTAGGACCAAAAATAAAAATTTTAGAATATTTAATTTTTCATAAAAATCGAAAGAAATAGCAAGTTGAGCCCGCCGCAAAACATGATTAATATGGATATATGAATACGAAAACTATTTCATGTTACTAAACTGTTTATTCTGAGTTAAATAAGATGTAGCACGTTATGCTAGGACCAAAAATAAAAATTTTAGAATATTTAATTTTTCATAAAAATCGAACGAAACAGCAAGTTGAGCCCGCCGCAAAACATGATAAATGTGTTTCTGTGCTAACGAATTTTGTTTCATTGTTTTAATTGGCTAATTCTGAGTTAAACAAAATAAAGCACGTTATTTTAGGTTCAAAAATAAAAATTTTAGAATATTCAATTTTTCATAAAAATCGAACGAAACAGCAAGTTGAGCCCGCCGCAAAACATGATAAATGTGTTTCTGTGCTAACGAATTTTGTTTCATTGTTTTAATTGGCTAATTCCGAGTTAAACAAAATAAAGCACGTTATTTTAGGTTCAAAAATAAAAATTTTAGAATATTCAATTTTTCATAGAAATCAAACGAAATAGCAAGTTTAGCCCGCCGCAAAACATGATAAATGTGTTTCTGTGCTAACGAATTTTGTTTCATTGTTTTAATTGGCTAATTCTGAGTTGAATGAAATGTAGCACATTATTCTAGGACCAAAAATGAAAATTTTAGAATATTTAATTTTTCATAAAAATCGAACGAAACAGCAAGTTGAGCCCGCCGCAAAACATGATAAATGTGTTTCTGTGCTAACGAATTTTGTTTCATTGTTTTAATTGACTAATTCTGAGTTGAATGAAATGTAGCACATTATTCTAGGACCAAAAATAAAAATTTTAGAATATTTAATTTTTCATAAAAATCGAACGAAATAGCAAGTTGAGCCCGCCGCAAAACATGATAAATGTGTTTCTGTGGTAACGAATTTTGTTTCATTGTTTTAATTGGCTAATTCTGAGTCAAATAAGATGTAGCACGTTATGCTAGGACCAAAAATAAAAATTTTAGAATATTTAATTTTTCATAGAAATCAAACGAAATAGCAAGTTTAGCCCGCCGCAAAACATGATTAATATGGATATATGAATACAAATAGTATTTCATAGTATTAAACTGTTTATTCCGAGTTAAACAAAATAAAGCACGTTATTTTAGGTTCAAAAATAAAAATTTTAGAATATTCAATTTTTCATAGAAATCAAACGAAATAGAAGTTTAGCCCGCCGCAAAACATGATTAATATGGATATATGAATACGAAAACTATTTTATATTTTTAAACTGTTTATTCTGAGTCAAATAAGATGTAGCACGTTATGCTAGGACCAAAAATAAAAATTTTAGAATATTTAATTTTTCATAGAAATCAAACGAAATAGCAAGTTTAGCCCGCCGCAAAACATGACTAATATGGATATATGAATACAAATAGTATTTCATATTACTAAACTGTTTATTCCGAGTTAAACAAAATAAAGCACGTTATTTTAGGTTCAAAAATAAAAATTTTAGAATATTCAATTTTTCATAGAAATCAAACGAAATAGCAAGTTTAGCCCGCCGCAAAACATGATAAATGTGTTTCTGTGCTAACGAGTTTTGTTTCATTGTTTTAATTGGCTAATTCTGAGCTGAATGAAATGTAGCTAATTATTCTAGGACCAAAAATGAAAATTTTAGAATATTTAATTTTTCATAAAAATCGAACGAAATAGCAAGTTTAGCCCGCCGCAAAACATGATTAATATGGATATATGAATACGAAAACTATTTCATATTACTAAACTGTTTATTCCGAGTTAAACAAAATAAAGCACGTAATTTTAGGTTCAAAAATAAAAATTTTAGAATATTCAATTTTTCATAGAAATCAAACGAAATAGCAAGTTTAGCCCGCCGCAAAACATGATTAATATGGATATATGCTTACGAAAACTATTTTATATTTTTAAACTGTTTATTCTGAGTCAAATAAGATGTAGCACGTTATGCTAGGACCAAAAATAAAAATTTTAGAATATTTAATTTTTCATAGAAATCAAACGAAATAGCAAGTTTAGCCCGCCGCAAAACATGACTAATATGGATATATGAATACAAATAGTATTTCATATTACTAAACTGTTTATTCCGAGTTAAACAAAATAAAGCACGTTATTTTAGGTTCAAAAATAAAAATTTTAGAATATTCAATTTTTCATAGAAATCAAACGAAATAGCAAGTTTAGCCCGCCGCAAAACATGATAAATGTGTTTCTGTGCTAACGAATTTTGTTTCATTGTTTTAATTGGCTAATTCTGAATTGAATGAAATGTAGCACATTATTCTAGGACCAAAAATGAAAATTTTAGAATATTTAATTTTTCATAAAAATCGAACGAAACAGCAAGTTGAGCCCGCCGCAAAACATGATAAATGTGTTTCTGTGCTAACGAATTTTGTTTCATTGTTTTAATTGGCTAATTCTGAGTTAAACAAAATAAAGCACGTTATTTTAGGTTCAAAAATAAAAATTTTAGAATATTCAATTTTTCATAAAAATCGAACGAAACAGCAAGTTGAGCCCGCCGCAAAACATGATAAATGTGTTTCTGTGCTAACGAATTTTGTTTCATTGTTTTAATTGGCTAATTCTAAGTTAAATGAAATGTAGCACATTATTCTAGGACCAAAAATGAAAATTTTAGAATATTTAATTTTTCATAAAAATCGAACGAAACAGCAAGTTGAGCCCGCCGCAAAACATGATAAATGTGTTTCTGTGCTAACGAATTTTGTTTCATTGTTTTAATTGGCTAATTCTGAGTTGAATGAAATGTAGCACATTATTCTAGGACCAAAAATGAAAATTTTAGAATATTTATTTTTTCATAAAAATCGAACGAAATAGCAAGTTTAGCCCGCCGCAAAACATGACTAATATGGATATATGAATACAAATAGTATTTCATATTACTAAACTGTTTATTCCGAGTTAAACAAAATAAAGCACGTTATTTTAGGTTCAAAAATAAAAATTTTAGAATATTCAATTTTTCATAGAAATCAAACGAAATAGGAAGTTTAGCCCGCCGCAAAACATGATAAATGTGTTTCTGTGCTAACGAATTTTGTTTCATTGTTTTAATTGGCTAATTCTGAGTTGAATGAAATGTAGCACATTATTCTAGGACCAAAAATGAAAATTTTAGAATATTTAATTTTTCATAAAAATCGAACGAAATAGCAAGTTTAGCCCGCCGCAAAACATGATTAATATGGATAAATGAATACGAAAACTATTTTATATTTTTAAACTGTTTATTCTGAGTCAATTAAGATGTAGCACGTTATGCTAGGACCAAAAATAAAAATTTTAGAATATTTAATTTTTCATAAAAATCGAAAGAAATAGCAAGTTGAGCCCGCCGCAAAACATGATTAATATGGATATATGAATACGAAAACTATTTCATGTTACTAAACTGTTTATTCTTAGTTAAATAAGATGTAGCACGTTATGCTAGGACCAAAAATAAAAATTTTAGAATATTTAATTTTTCATAAAAATCGAACGAAACAGCAAGTTGAGCCCGCCGCAAAACATGATAAATGTGTTTCTGTGCTAACGAATTTTGTTTCATTGTTTTAATTGGCTAATTCTGAGTTAAACAAAATAAAGCACGTTATTTTAGGTTCAAAAATAAAAATTTTAGAATATTCAATTTTTCATAAAAATCGAACGAAACAGCAAGTTGAGCCCGC
This sequence comes from Auanema rhodensis, assembly GCA_964057225.1. NCBI lineage: Eukaryota > Metazoa > Nematoda > Chromadorea > Rhabditida > Rhabditidae > Auanema > Auanema rhodense. Next base: position 26,622,948 of record OZ059900.1, read on the forward strand.
CGCAAAACATGACTAATATGGATATATGAATACAAATAGTATTTCATATTACTAAACTGTTTATTCCGAGTTAAACAAAATAAAGCACGTTATTTTAGGTTCAAAAATAAAAATTTTAGAATATTCAATTTTTCATAAAAATCGAACGAAATAGCAAGTTTAGCCCGCCGCAAAACATGACTAATATGGATATATGAATACAAATAGTATTTCATATTACTAAACTGTTTATTCCGAGTTAAACAAAATAAAGCACGTTATTTTAGGTTCAAAAATAAAAATTTTAGAATATTCAATTTTTCATAGAAATCAAACGAAATAGGAAGTTTAGCCCGCCGCAAAACATGATAAATGTGTTTCTGTGCTAACGAATTTTGTTTCATTGTTTTAATTGGCTAATTCTGAGTTGAATGAAATGTAGCACATTATTCTAGGACCAAAAATGAAAATTTTAGAATATTTAATTTTTCATAAAAATCGAACGAAATAGCAAGTTTAGCCCGCCGCAAAACATGATTAATATGGATAAATGAATACGAAAACTATTTTATATTTTTAAACTGTTTATTCTGAGTCAATTAAGATGTAGCACGTTATGCTAGGACCAAAAATAAAAATTTTAGAATATTTAATTTTTCATAAAAATCGAACGAAATAGCAAGTTTAGCCCGCCGCAAAACATGATTAATATGGATAAATGAATACGAAAACTATTTTATATTTTTAAACTGTTTATTCTGAGTCAATTAAGATGTAGCACGTTATGCTAGGACCAAAAATAAAAATTTTAGAATATTTAATTTTTCATAAAAATCGAAAGAAATAGCAAGTTGAGCCCGCCGCAAAACATGATTAATATGGATATATGAATACGAAAACTATTTCATGTTACTAAACTGTTTATTCTTAGTTAAATAAGATGTAGCACGTTATGCTAGGACCAAAAATAAAAATTTTAGAATATTTAATTTTTCATAAAAATCGAACGAAACAGCAAGTTGAGCCCGCCGCAAAACATGATAAATGTGTTTCTGTGCTAACGAATTTTGTTTCATTGTTTTAATTGGCTAATTCCGAGTTAAACAAAATAAAGCACGTTATTTTAGGTTCAAAAATAAAAATTTTAGAATATTCAATTTTTCATAGAAATCAAACGAAATAGCAAGTTTAGCCCGCCGCAAAACATGATAAATGTGTTTCTGTGCTAACGAATTTTGTTTCATTGTTTTAATTGGCTAATTCTGAGTTGAATGAAATGTAGCACATTATTCTAGGACCAAAAATGAAAATTTTAGAATATTTAATTTTTCATAAAAATCGAACGAAACAGCAAGTTGAGCCCGCCGCAAAACATGATAAATGTGTTTCTGTGCTAACGAATTTTGTTTCATTGTTTTAATTGACTAATTCTGAGTTGAATGAAATGTAGCACATTATTCTAGGACCAAAAATAAAAATTTTAGAATATTTAATTTTTCATAAAAATCGAACGAAATAGCAAGTTGAGCCCGCCGCAAAACATGATAAATGTGTTTCTGTGGTAACGAATTTTGTTTCATTGTTTTAATTGGCTAATTCTGAGTCAAATAAGATGTAGCACGTTATGCTAGGACCAAAAATAAAAATTTTAGAATATTTAATTTTTCATAGAAATCAAACGAAATAGCAAGTTTAGCCCGCCGCAAAACATGATTAATATGGATATATGAATACAAATAGTATTTCATAGTATTAAACTGTTTATTCCGAGTTAAACAAAATAAAGCACGTTATTTTAGGTTCAAAAATAAAAATTTTAGAATATTCAATTTTTCATAGAAATCAAACGAAATAGCAAGTTTAGCCCGCCGCAAAACATGACTAATATGGATATATGAATACAAATAGTATTTCATATTACTAAACTGTTTATTCCGAGTTAAACAAAATAAAGCACGTTATTTTAGGTTCAAAAATAAAAATTTTAGAATATTCAATTTTTCATAGAAATCAAACGAAATAGCAAGTTTAGCCCGCCGCAAAACATGATAAATGTGTTTCTGTGCTAACGAATTTTGTTTCATTGTTTTAATTGGCTAATTCTGAGTTGAATGAAATGTAGCACATTATTCTAGGACCAAAAATGAAAATTTTAGAATATTTAATTTTTCATAAAAATCGAACGAAACAGCAAGTTGAGCCCGCCGCAAAACATGATAAATGTGTTTCTGTGCTAACGAATTTTGTTTCATTGTTTTAATTGGCTAATTCTGAGTCAAATAAGATGTAGCACGTTATGCTAGGACCAAAAATAAAAATTTTAGAATATTTAATTTTTCATAAAAATCGAAAGAAATAGCAAGTTGAGCCCGCCGCAAAACATGATTAATATGGATATATGAATACGAAAACTATTTCATGTTACTAAACTGTTTATTCTTAGTTAAATAAGATGTAGCACGTTATGCTAGGACCAAAAATAAAAATTTTAGAATATTTAATTTTTCATAAAAATCGAACGAAACAGCAAGTTGAGCCCGCCGCAAAACATGATAAATGTGTTTCTGTGCTAACGAATTTTGTTTCATTGTTTTAATTGGCTAATTCTGAGTTAAACAAAATAAAGCACGTTATTTTAGGTTCAAAAATAAAAATTTTAGAATATTCAATTTTTCATAAAAATCGAACGAAACAGCAAGTTGAGCCCGCCGCAAAACATGACTAATATGGATATATGAATACAAATAGTATTTCATATTACTAAACTGTTTATTCCGAGTTAAACAAAATAAAGCACGTTATTTTAGGTTCAAAAATAAAAATTTTAGAATATTCAATTTTTCATAAAAATCGAACGAAATAGCAAGTTTAGCCCGCCGCAAAACATGACTAATATGGATATATGAATACAAATAGTATTTCATATTACTAAACTGTTTATTCCGAGTTAAACAAAATAAAGCACGTTATTTTAGGTTCAAAAATAAAAATTTTAGAATATTCAATTTTTCATAGAAATCAAACGAAATAGGAAGTTTAGCCCGCCGCAAAACATGATAAATGTGTTTCTGTGCTAACGAATTTTGTTTCATTGTTTTAATTGGCTAATTCTGAGTTGAATGAAATGTAGCACATTATTCTAGGACCAAAAATGAAAATTTTAGAATATTTAATTTTTCATAAAAATCGAACGAAATAGCAAGTTTAGCCCGCCGCAAAACATGATTAATATGGATAAATGAATACGAAAACTATTTTATATTTTTAAACTGTTTATTCTGAGTCAATTAAGATGTAGCACGTTATGCTAGGACCAAAAATAAAAATTTTAGAATATTTAATTTTTCATAAAAATCGAACGAAATAGCAAGTTTAGCCCGCCGCAAAACATGATTAATATGGATAAATGAATACGAAAACTATTTTATATTTTTAAACTGTTTATTCTGAGTCAATTAAGATGTAGCACGTTATGCTAGGACCAAAAATAAAAATTTTAGAATATTTAATTTTTCATAAAAATCGAAAGAAATAGCAAGTTGAGCCCGCCGCAAAACATGATTAATATGGATATATGAATACGAAAACTATTTCATGTTACTAAACTGTTTATTCTTAGTTAAATAAGATGTAGCACGTTATGCTAGGACCAAAAATAAAAATTTTAGAATATTTAATTTTTCATAAAAATCGAACGAAACAGCAAGTTGAGCCCGCCGCAAAACATGATAAATGTGTTTCTGTGCTAACGAATTTTGTTTCATTGTTTTAATTGGCTAATTCCGAGTTAAACAAAATAAAGCACGTTATTTTAGGTTCAAAAATAAAAATTTTAGAATATTCAATTTTTCATAGAAATCAAACGAAATAGCAAGTTTAGCCCGCCGCAAAACATGATAAATGTGTTTCTGTGCTAACGAATTTTGTTTCATTGTTTTAATTGGCTAATTCTGAGTTGAATGAAATGTAGCACATTATTCTAGGACCAAAAATGAAAATTTTAGAATATTTAATTTTTCATAAAAATCGAACGAAACAGCAAGTTGAGCCCGCCGCAAAACATGATAAATGTGTTTCTGTGCTAACGAATTTTGTTTCATTGTTTTAATTGACTAATTCTGAGTTGAATGAAATGTAGCACATTATTCTAGGACCAAAAATAAAAATTTTAGAATATTTAATTTTTCATAAAAATCGAACGAAATAGCAAGTTGAGCCCGCCGCAAAACATGATAAATGTGTTTCTGTGGTAACGAATTTTGTTTCATTGTTTTAATTGGCTAATTCTGAGTCAAATAAGATGTAGCACGTTATGCTAGGACCAAAAATAAAAATTTTAGAATATTTAATTTTTCATAGAAATCAAACGAAATAGCAAGTTTAGCCCGCCGCAAAACATGATTAATATGGATATATGAATACAAATAGTATTTCATAGTATTAAACTGTTTATTCCGAGTTAAACAAAATAAAGCACGTTATTTTAGGTTCAAAAATAAAAATTTTAGAATATTCAATTTTTCATAGAAATCAAACGAAATAGCAAGTTTAGCCCGCCGCAAAACATGACTAATATGGATATATGAATACAAATAGTATTTCATATTACTAAACTGTTTATTCCGAGTTAAACAAAATAAAGCACGTTATTTTAGGTTCAAAAATAAAAATTTTAGAATATTCAATTTTTCATAGAAATCAAACGAAATAGCAAGTTTAGCCCGCCGCAAAACATGATAAATGTGTTTCTGTGCTAACGAATTTTGTTTCATTGTTTTAATTGGCTAATTCTGAGTTGAATGAAATGTAGCACATTATTCTAGGACCAAAAATGAAAATTTTAGAATATTTAATTTTTCATAAAAATCGAACGAAACAGCAAGTTGAGCCCGCCGCAAAACATGATAAATGTGTTTCTGTGCTAACGAATTTTGTTTCATTGTTTTAATTGGCTAATTCTGAGTCAAATAAGATGTAGCACGTTATGCTAGGACCAAAAATAAAAATTTTAGAATATTTAATTTTTCATAAAAATCGAACGAAACAGCAAGTTGAGCCCGCCGCAAAACATGATAAATGTGTTTCTGTGCTAACGAATTTTGTTTCATTGTTTTAATTGGCTAATTCTGAGTTGAATGAAATGTAGCACATTATTCTAGGACCAAAAATGAAAATTTTAGAATATTTATTTTTTCATAAAAATCGAACGAAATAGCAAGTTTAGCCCGCCGCAAAACATGACTAATATGGATATATGAATACAAATAGTATTTCATATTACTAAACTGTTTATTCCGAGTTAAACAAAATAAAGCACGTTATTTTAGGTTCAAAAATAAAAATTTTAGAATATTCAATTTTTCATAGAAATCAAACGAAATAGCAAGTTTAGCCCGCCGCAAAACATGATAAATGTGTTTCTGTGCTAACGAATTTTGTTTCATTGTTTTAATTGGCTAATTCTGAGTTAAACAAAATAAAGCACGTTATTTTAGGTTCAAAAATAAAAATTTTAGAATATTCAATTTTTCATAGAAATCAAACGAAATAGCAAGTTTAGCCCGCCGCAAAACATGATAAATGTGTTTCTGTGCTAACGAATTTTGTTTCATTGTTTTAATTGGCTAATTCTGAGTTGAATGAAATGTAGCACATTATTCTAGGACCAAAAATGAAAATTTTAGAATATTTAATTTTTCATAAAAATCGAACGAAACAGCAAGTTGAGCCCGCCGCAAAACATGATAAATGTGTTTCTGTGCTCACGAATTTTGTTTCATTGTTTTAATTGGCTAATTCTGAGTTGAATGAAGTGTAGCACATTATTCTAGGACCAAAAATGAAAATTTTAGAATATTTAATTTTTCATAAAAATCGAACGAAACAGCAAGTTGAGCCCGCCGCAAAACATGATAAAAGTGTTTCTGTGCTAACGAATTTTGTTTCATTGTTTTAATTGGCTAATTCTGAGTTGAATGAAATGTAGCACATTATTCTAGGACCAAAAATGAAAATTTTAGAATATTTAATTTTTCATAAAAATCGAACGAAATAGCAAGTTGAGCCCGCCGCAAAACATGATAAATGTGTTTCTGTGCTAACGAATTTTGTTTCATTGTTTTAATTGACTAATTCTGAGTTGAATGAAATGTAGCACATTATTCTAGGACCAAAAATAAAAATTTTAGAATATTTAATTTTTCATAAAAATCGAACGAAATAGCAAGTTGAGCCCGCCGCAAAACATGATAAATGTGTTTCTGTGGTAACGAATTTTGTTTCATTGTTTTAATTGGCTAATTCTGAGTCAAATAAGATGTAGCACGTTATGCTAGGACCAAAAATAAAAATTTTAGAATATTTAATTTTTCATAGAAATCAAACGAAATAGCAAGTTTAGCCCGCCGTAAAACATGATTAATATGGATATATGAATACAAATAGTATTTCATAGTATTAAACTGTTTATTCCGAGTTAAAGAAGATAAAGCACGTTATTTTAGGTTCAAAAATAAAAATTTTAGAATATTCTATTTTTCATAGAAATCAAACGAAATAGAAGTTTAGCCCGCCGCAAAACATGATTAATATGGATATATGAATACGAAAACTATTTTATATTTTTAAACTGTTTATTCTGAGTCAATTAAGATGTAGCACGTTATGCTAGGACCAAAAATAAAAATTTTAGAATATTTAATTTTTCATAGAAATCAAACGAAATAGCAAGTTTAGCCCGCCACAAAACATGATTAATATGGATATATGCTTACGAAAACTTTTTTATATTACTAAATGTTTTATTCTGAGTTGAATGAGATGTAGCACGTATGTTGCAATTTATACCTTCTCGGACTTTCAAAACTATTACGCTTCGTACGATCCATTATCAATACTGAAATAAATAGAATATCAAAATTTTCTAATGTTATATTTTATAAATGAATGAATCACATACTTGAAGCAGTATTTGAACACAATAAACTAATTCATATTTGTAACAACATTCAAAAAGTTTATTGATACGCAACAGCCTGCGAATCTAACTTTAACACAACCGTTCAAAATTGTTAAAATCTTTTTGTGCTCTATTTGTTTTTCAATACTATTTTATTTTGACGTGATTTGTAGTAGTCATTGTTCACAAAAAACATCACGACTGTCTATTGTTGTTTTTTCTGAGAACAAATATTAATCTTAATAAATCAAAAGTTTAATATAATTTGAAATTTTGTCATTTACGTTAGATTCGCATATAAGCATTGCTGAATTTGCGTATTTTTGACTAATCATTTGTTTAGTCACGTTTTGGAAAAATAATGTATTTTGTTCAATATAATTCATAAGAATAATGAATTTCTATCATTATTTTATATCTATTAATTTTATCATAATTTCAACGTGACAATTGTTTCCTTCTCTTTTTCAATAAATTATAGTTGAACAATGAACAAGCCCATAATTTACAAAAATTTGTTGACAGAAGAGAATCAAATCTCTATTTCTTCCATAGTTACAGGAAGGCAATTTGATTCTAAATATGGTGAGAGTTCATCCAGGATTAGATTTCAAAAATTAAAAATTGTTATTATGTTTTCAGGAATCTCTCTCATCAATGAACTATTGCAACAAGAGGAAGAGGAGATTTCCGATATAGACGATACGATCGATTCAGGTGAAAAGATTTGAGGGAATTTGATTCATCGCTATATACATTTCAAGAATTTGAAATGGAAAAAGTATTCGATGAATTAACCGGCAAAAAGCAAAAAAAAAAAGATGAATTAACGGCGAGAAGAACAAGAGCTAGAAGAAATCAAGTTACTTTAAATTGAAGACGTGAAATAAACGTGAGTATATAATTCATTGATTTTGGCAAAATATACTTTTCAGCTGAAATCGAAGTTAAAAAGATCACAATTAGATGTTTTTTTTCCTTTTCTAACAGAACTGTTTAAAATGGCCAAAGAAAGAAATTATCTAACTGGTTTGATTGAGAACAACAGCAAAACAAATACATTAAAGAATAGTTTTGGTCGAGTAGTTCGGATGGCAATTGTAGGCTTCGTCATGTAACCTTCATTTTCTTTATTTTTCAGTTTCAAACTGTGGATGGAACCTTAAAAGCTCAAAGTAGTGAAGATTACTTAAGTTGAAAAAGTATTATTCATAGCTGCAACAGACACAAGACATGTTCAGAAACGTTCACTTTCATCACGTAATCACTTTTTAAAATCACATTTCATCATGTTAACTTCCAATATTCTAGAACTTCGGATACCTACAAACTTGAATTACCGATTAATGAAAAAAACCTTTATCGTACTTCACTCTTATTGTTTTATTCTGATTGTTCTTTCTGCATGAATCTCCTAAAACACACAGAACGTGGCCAAATCATTATTCAAGCTAGTAAACTATTTGTTTACGAATTTTTATTAAGTAATACAATTAATTCAATTGAATAAATATGCCAATAAAAATATGCATTCCAAAAATATACATTCCAAAAACTTGAAATGGAAAAAGTATTTGATGAATTAACCGGCAAAAAGCCAAAAAAAAAAGATTTGACGGCGAGAAGAACAAGAGCTAGAAGAGAACATCTGGAAAACTGTTTATGGAATTCAAAGGCCATATGTTCTTCTAAATCTGAGTCAATAAAAAACCTCTTTTGAAAGTCTGTTGAATGACACATTTTAATTCATATATCAATTTACGATTCATTTTCTATGTGTCATTTTTGAGATAAACTATATTAAATTATATTTTTGCAGATTCATTTGAAATTAATGAACAGGAACTTTTGACGAATGATATTAGTTCAAAAGATATTTAAAAAAAGGCGAAGTTCAGGAGACGTTATATGCGAATGTAATTGTGATATCCAACGTTTAACAAATAAAGCTCTCCTAAAAATAGCTAGTAAGTGATTGTGTAAGATGTATTTCATTCTATTTGATCAAATATAGGAAACTTACAACCTATAATTGTTCGGGGCGTCTAGGAGTTGTTCAAGACATATCTGACTCACATGATACCATGACATACTCGTTATTTACCGTAATATCATAATTTTTCTCAGATTCTCCCCTCAGATTTCTTAATTTTTCAAGTTTAGACAAATGACGTGAAAGATACGCTTTTAGCAAAAAATACAAGTTCTTATTAACCAAAATGCGATTGGTTGGCAAACAGAAAGACTGGCCTAAACACACTTATAGACTGATCTGTGATGATAATTCAAAACCGCATTTGTTTCTGATATCTGATACTGTATATTAACACAAGAAGTTTCTTGTGTTAATGTCTTGTTCATACTTTCTTTATTAATTTGTATGTTATATCTAATCTTTTTTTACAAATTATTTTTCGTCCAATATTGTTCATGCTTTTCTCCATTCAACTTAAATTATCAAATTCATACTCATTTTTTTATTCATACTTTTCTTATAAAAATGTACTATGAATCATAAGTAATTTTCTACGTTTTTATCTAAACAACATCAGTTTTTATACGGGTTTTTCCCCTAAATGACTTGGTCGAAGTGTTCACATTTTTGACATTTACTTACCATTATAAAAATTTCCAAAGTTTTCCGACTTTTTCTTGCATGTAGATATAGAAATAACTAGCCTAAGCCTGAGCCTAAGCCTTCAGCAGTGGATTCTGTAGAGTTCTTTCTTATGGTCAAACTAATAAAACAACATTTATTAAAAGTAAATAAAAAGACTGAGTCCGTAAGGAATATCTTCAACAAGAAGCATCATCAAACATCAAACACTACATCAAAATTAAAACACACATGCATAACATTTCACAAACGGTTTTTTTAAAAATACAGTGTTAAAAAGGAGTTAAATGTTAATAATATTATAAAAACAATTTTCATTGAGTTGAGGCTTAGATATTGATCTTTGAGCTTATGCTTACGCTCGTCCTCCATTTCTGGTAAAGAATCCATCGCCTTGTTCAAGTTGTCGTGACTTCAAAGGCTAAACAGATAAGGAAACTCCGGATACAGTTCACGTCTCAAAGATCAGTCGTTATACGCACATGTAATACCTTTCACACCTCCACTGAATATAAAATTCAAAAGTTTCTTTAAGTTCGGGGTTCATCACCACATAAAGGTAATAATCATTTTTGGAATCAAATTTGATCAAGGGGGGACCAAGAGATTCTCTATCGAGGGCATCGGTTACATCTTTCAACTTAATTTTATAAAAAATTTCACTTCTCAACCCCAAGTTGAATAACAGGAACATGCAAAACAAAATATCACATATACGTTTCTATGTAATCGTCCGTTGGGGTGACCGCCAGGTAAAGGGGTTTCCGACAGTTCCCAGAAGGGTACACCAAATCAAGACCATAAAGCCTAGCTAAAACCGAATGACTATTAATGAAATGGATATTCATGCTCTTGACAGAATTAACATGCAAAACCTATTCATTACAGAAATTTATTAAATGAGATACAGCAATTACGTACCCCTCTTTTTCTGTCTCGGGTTCTCCGTATCCCACATCCTGGGAGCTCATCGATACCGTTGGATCCTGTCCGTATCCCACATCCTGAAAATAAGAAGGATAACATTTAGAAGCACATGTCATTGTTACCTGTAATAAAAATAATGTTATTTCTATTTCTAAATCATCATCGTCCATTTCCTTTCTCCCCTCATGGATATTCTCATCATCATCGTCCGTTTCTTCATTCCCCTCATTGATATTTTGTATATATACAATTATACATGCCATTCTGAAAAAATATTAACGTAACAATCAGAAATTCCACTACCGTTCATTGGACCAAATGATTGAGAAAATCAGCACTCTCGAGAATGGGGTTCTGATACTGTGAGAATAGAACACTCTTCCGTTCTAACAAGGGTGCTGTATATGAGATATGTGAATAAAGGTTTACTTTATCACCACGCGCATGACATGAATCAATTTACTCATACCTTCCGAAAGGGGGGTCCGGGGGTCACCCCCGGATCTCAAAGCTTATTCATATCGAGAAAACCTACGATATATAGTATCTATAACATGTTTTCAGTACTTTCGGTATGTACGAGAGAATAATAAGGTATATATTGTTATGTATAAAATATAATATTGTATATCTCAACCTTTCTGGTAGTAATTGAAATATTCTGATTTGAGTATCTCTCTTTCATTATAGCATACGATTCCTGAAATGAATGAATTGTGATAATCATACCACAGGTCATACGAGTTTTGATGTACAACATTCTGATAATCATACCACTCTTGAGATGATTTTTTTTATCCTGTAAACTGTATAACGCATTTATGTACTATTTTATGCATTAAAATAGGTACTGTAAAATCTATGAATTTATGGATTATATTTTAACAAGAATAAAATTCAAGGCACTGGTACATATCTGCAGGAGAGATTTGTAGAGAGAGATCAAGCTAGAATTGTTGCTGAAACTGAAGCTTCCACTGCTCCAACCATGGTTGTTGAAGCTACGGTTGAAGGTCGTGTTCTGACACATTTAGTTAAGTTCCCCTCATTTTTTTAATGTTAAATCAATATAAAATTTAGAGTGGTGTCACATACAAACGACGTATGGCTCAATGTAAAATTCTTCCGGAGTTGTCGTATATATATATTGTATATCTTTCTGATCACCAATCACATGAATATCTCCGATTGCTCCATGAATTAGACGATGGATTCCCCGAAAATCACATGAAGAAACAAATGTACACCGTTGAAGACTACAGAGTTAGTTTATTCTTCCTATTTCACTATATAATCCTCCTTTCATAGAGACAAGGACATGCTCGTGTTAAAACATCGAGTTTTATCAGTTTTTCCTCACTCCTGTACTATTGCATGAGATACAAGAAAATAAAAGATGTTACTTTCGAAGATTTGTTAGAGGTAGTTTATTCAGATAGAGATTTCTATTCCAATACGGCAATACAACTCTACCATTGCAGTCGACTTTGAGGTTTATACACGTCGTTGAAAATCTCACAAATTTTACCGAAAGGCATTCAGTACTCCATTTCACTAAAGATTTATCTAGGGCTTTAAACATTCTGGATTCCACCTTCCTCTCCAACGCTGCATTTATGAGTTTGACTAAAGTCATTAAAAGAATAAGGAAAATTGTTGAACCGGTAATTCACCAAGCACTAGTTATCAAAATTCTTCAACTTTGAAGGCCTGAATAAAGAAAAAACTTTATCGAAAATGGCTACCACGCTCCCTACGTTTTATATGCTTTATAGGAAATTCCGATGTTTTGCCCATCCTCGTCTCCAGAATTTTATTTCGACCTATGAAGAAACAAGCTCTGAAAACGTAATGCTATTTTTTTCTTAATCTTGAAGTTTTATTTTCAGGAAAAAAAAATTATGCTCCGAGAAGCGTCCGTCATGCTTTGTATGTTTCTCCTGTACAATTTAGGGCAGCGCAGTGAGATTTTTTATAAAATCCGCATGGATACCGCTGAAGAAGCTTTGTTTTTGGAATCTAATGATTCCTCTGGTCCTCCTCTCCTGACTTTCAATTCTAAAAATGGTGACCCACTTTATGTTGTTGTTAACCCTGAGCTGCTCCCGTACTATCGATTCTATTGGGAAAAGAGGTTAAAGTTACCATAAAGTTAATCTAAGCTTTTCTTCAGGCGCCTCATGTATCCATCCAACACATATTTATTTTCCAATTCACCTAGTGACAATCTAAATAAAGCGATAGATGCTTTTCCCGCTCTCGACAACATCTTTAGGAATACCATGAACGTGAGGTAAACGTTAATCACATTTTTCTGTAATGACTTAAAAAACCTCTAAAAAAATTCAGAAGAGCCTATGTGTTTGCTATCGACGCATTCAATCCTCAAGATGAGGCCAACCGAAAGCTCTTATCTCAATGTCACGCACTCACACAAGGTCACTCCCTGCAAGTGAGAAATCTCCTCGTATTTTTCTATAATTTCCTTTATTTTGCAGACTCGCATGAAGCATTACAGCTACTTCACCAAGAAGAGCGCGTATCTGTCATTCTCTCATTCCCTCGATTTAATGGACCGTGATCATGAACAGGAGAACATCAGCAGCTTGATGAAAAGAGTTAATAGGAAGAGAAGCTACACCGTAATGACTGATGAGGAAGGGAGTGGTGGTGAAGACAAGGTGGAGGAGCCGGAAAAAATGACTCTGACCGAGAACTTGCTCGATACTGTGAGGTGCATCATCTGTTTGGAAGTACGAGATAGCATGGAAAGATCGATACCTTGTGGGCATAGTACTTGCACCACGTGCAGTTATCAGATAATCCAGACCTTCCGGAAGGAAACTCTTCGATGATAAGATGCGCAACAGTAACTATATTTATCTTTGAATAACACTATCGTTACATTTCAGTGTCGCGTCAGGTCCGACGGATTCATGATTGACTTCCATCACAATACCCTAGTTTTTTTGGAAGCTTTGAAAGAGAAGTTTGATTTCGATGTAATTCCCTCTTCTAAAACCCATAATGAATTGATAAATTTTTTCGCTCACCCAATCATTGAAAGACCTCCCCCCCCACCCACGAATAACCTCTGGCCTCCTTTTATCCGCACTAACCCCTCCCGCCCCCCGTTACAACGTATAGATTCTTTTGATGAAGAAATAGTTAACGACTCCCAAGATATAACACTTCCCCCTGAAGTTTATACCATTGACGACTAGACTAATCCCCATTGACGACTAGACTAATCCAACTAACTTTTCTGAATAATGCATTTCTTGTTTTTTTTTATTATAAATGTTTTATTATTGCTTGAAGTTTTAGGTCTTTTCCTTTTATTTTTCTTCCCGGCTATATATTGTTTGATATTTTTAGCGAAGCTCTATTGTTATGTATGCATATTGTTTGAAATTCCATTTTTTTTGTTTTTTCGAAACTTTTATCCTGTTATGTATGTTTTAATAAATAAATATTTTTAAAGTTGTTATACAGTTTTTTACAGTTGTAGTAGAGTTATGGGTGACATCATCGAGAGTCGAGGGGGGTCTGAGAACTCATTTCTTGTAGAGTTGTGGGTTTGAGAACTCATTTCTTGTAGAGTTCAGATGGCCCCACATGTGTACAAACTCACTTATTGTAGAGAAATCAAAAAGAGAGCCCAACTTTTTTTAAACACTACAGAGAGTGAGTTCCACAAAATGTGGGTCCTGACTCAATATTATATTGAGTACCGTGGGTCGTGGGTCAAAAACTTCCTTTTCGTACCCGTTTTTGTTATAACTCTACAAGGAATGAGTTCCACTGGTTTTGGGAATAAAAATTGTGGGTCATTCATATTGACCCACACCAAAAATATCAATGATAGCCCTTATCAAAAGAACTCTATTTGTAGAGTTTCAGCTAAGTTGGGTCATGTTTGAATATGAGATCTATGACTAAGCATATGACTAAGTCTAAGCATGAGATCTATGACTAAGCATATGACTAAGTCTAAGCATGAGATCTATGACTAAGCATATGACTAAGTCTAAGCATGAGATATATGACTAAGCATATGACTAAGTCTAAGCATAAGATCAGTAGAGAGCCGTGCAAAATTTACTAACCACGCCCCCAAACAGCTGTCAAAAACATACATTTGGGGGCGTCAGCTGCTAAAAACATACTTTTGGGGCGCGTCAGCTGTCAAAAACATATTTTTGAGCGTCAGCTGTTAAAATCATATTTTGGGATCATGGTTCATGGATTTTCCTTTTTTAAATTTAAAAATCATGATTTAAAGCATGATTAAAATTTTTTTTTTTAAATCAAATTTAAATATGCTTTTTCAAATGTACTTTAAAAATCATGATTTATAGCATGATTTTTTTAAAAATTAAATTTTAAATTTGTTTTTTCAAATGTATGTATATGTTTTTAATTATTTTTAAATATATTAAGTGAAAATAAAAATTATAAATTTTAAATATATAAATTTGTTTTTAAATTTTATTTATTTATTTATTTATTATATTTATTAATAATATTTGTTTACTTTTTGTTTATTTTTTATTGTATTGTGTTTGTACTTTTTTATTTGTATTTTAAAGAACAATAAAATTTTTGCATGTATATCGTTTTGTTCACCGTACTTGTTATGGGTAATTCAATGGAACACATATCAAAAGTTAATTCGATAAGAACGATATGAAATACAAAATTTAATGGAACACATATCGAAGATTAATTCGATAAGAACGATATGAAATACCAAAATTTAATGGAACACATATCGAAGGTTAATTCGATAAGAACGACATTAAATTATTAATTTTTGAAATTACAAATTGTTATTAATTATATTTATTCTAACAAGTAAAAGTTTCAAATTAAAAGAAAAGATTAGTTTTAAACTTTATCTTACTAATATAACAATACAATAACTAAATAGAGTACACATTGAAGGTAAATACAATATATATACAATATACAAGATTAACAAACAGTTGCGCTGACCTCAACGCCACGCATATCGATGGTTAATAAACACTAATAACTGCACTGTGGGGGTTTAAATATAGTATAATCATTTTAACATTTCAAATGTTTTAGTTTCGTAATATAATCATTAGTAAATATTCAAGAATGAAATATTTTATTTTGAAATATTCACATATAAAACGTTGGCAGTCATATGTTTTGTGCTACAATATGGGTGTAAAAGTATACTATAAATAATATATGAGCTATTAAGCAAAGTTTAAAAAGCCTAAATGTTTTACAGAGATGGCTGTTGTTTATGGCACAAACGGTAAACAATAATGTTTAAAGAGATGTAAAAACTAATTAATATGCAGATTGTTTACAGGTTCAGAGTGCGCCAACTGCTGGCAACTGTCGACGAGATGAGTATATCTGCATAAATATGCTGTAAAATCTAATTAATAAAAGAATTTCATCAGCAAACTTGATTGTAACACAATGGGTTGTACTTTACAAAAATCTTTGTATAAAAGGTTGGCAATTTTGCTACATTTACATTTCAGCTCTGCCAACTATCCGAGGATCCGACGTTTCACCATCTCCTGCCACTCTTTGCCAATCGCCATAGACTGCTCCTCTCTGCAAGTTTGCCTTATATTTTAGAAAGTTGGATCTTTAGCGGAAATGAAGCGTGCTGTACTTGCTGATGTGACAAATGTTGTGCGCAAATCGCCTGAACCTGAAGTACCACGACCACCCACACCAGCTCCAAATTTCACAAGTTTTGGTATGAACCTTAACTTGTATTTTTTAAATCTTTAATTTAGATTCACCAATAAAGCAGATGGAGATTCTGAGAGAGAGCACTCCACCAAGGAGTGTATTAATGAGACCAATTTGTCTCTGCAAAACTTGTAGGGAATCATTGCAGGTTATAGACGAGTATCACTGTTTCAGCCTCTGTATAAAGTGTAGAGGAAGGAATGATGCGTTGGGTCTTTTGAAGGAGTTTCGTCACTATAAGCCCGAAAACTTTTCTATTAATGTAAGCTTGCATATTTATTTATTTTCAATTTTATCATTTTTTAGATGCGCTCTTATAACACCATGACGTGCAAGCAATTGTTGAACAATATGGGCTATATTGTTATATATGCAGATGAGGCTACTATAAAGACTTTTGGTTATAAGCAGAATGTATTCTACTTTAAACTAAGTCCAGAAGCACTCAACCTGAACATGTTTATCCGCTTTGATCCTTCATTTTGACTACAACAAGCACAAATAGTACAATTGGCGTTTTATTCTTGTTTTGTTATGTGGCATTTTTATATTCTCAGCCGTAACATTTTTTTTCCAGCACTTGCGAATATCCATCAATGGCTCATCAATTGAGGACGAATGATCAACCAACTGGTAAGAATTTGAAAATTTGAATAGTCTACACTTTTTTTTTGCAGGTTGAATTGTTGTTTGTATTTTGCTGGTTTTTTATTGTTACATTATGCGATATATCAAATAAATCATTTATTATAATTACAATTGTTCATAACATTGAAAAGTTATACATTTAAATTTTCTGCATCTATCCATTCATTAAAGTTGTCGGGATATCCACTTCATTTTACAAATACTTGACGTTTACCGCTTCGAGTACGCTCTTTTAAAACTTTTTCTATATAGTACTGGTTGCTTTTATTAGTAGCCAAGACAAGTTCAGGTTCGTAGAATATTCCCTTTATACGTTCACCATTATAATCTACAAGTTTATACACGGTTGGGTTTCCGGTTACAACCTCATCAATTGTGAATAGCTCCATTGTATATCCAGACTCGTAGCTTTTTTCAAAAGTACGCCTATTTTTGCTTATGCGAACAGTATCACCAATTTTAAAGCGGCTTTTAACAGCTGTTGCATATTCTTCAATGAATATATTTGCTTTAACATCAATGGACCGCATTTTTATGGAGCGGTTATAAGATTTGTTTATTCCTTCAACCAAATCATCTAGGATATCAATCCAACGATGATTATTCTTGTAATAGAGATATTTCATCATGCGGGTTTTTAAAGTTCTATTTGCTTGCTCCACCATTGCAGCCTTTTGTGGTGAACTTGTAGATCCGTGCAGTATGGCAAACTTTTTGAATAGTTTTTCACAATGACTATTATAAAACTCTGTGCCATTATCAGTAATCAACTGAATTGGTATAAAATTCTTGAATAAACTTTCAAATGCATTAGCAACCTCTATACCACCTTTAGTTTTCAGAGGCCTAACATATAACATGCGTGTATAAACATCAATCATGGTCAACATGTAAGCATAGCCGTCGTTTAATTTTTTATATTTTTGCATATCAACCAAATCTGCTTGCACTGTTAGAAATCGACCACATCCTCTAGTCTTTCTAGTCTGCATACGCATTCTGGTTGGTTTAAGCCGTGTAAAAGTTTCAGAATCTTGCAAAAAATCATCAACTTGTACCTTTGAAATGCCATGTTTTCGTGCTTGCGATAATAAATTCTTGGCTGATGTATATGAAGCTGGATGTTTTATAACGTAATAAATGCTCGCCAAAATATCATTTCCATAATCTAATGTAGAACCTTTTACGACCTTGGCCATTCTGTGAGTCTCCTTCTTGTGGTGTGTAATATGATTCGGCGGCAGTATCAAAAGTCTTTGACCTTTTACTTTTGAGTGTACGAACCGGTGATGGTGAATATCGAATAACAGCTTTACGATGACGAGGCGTTCTAGGTAATATAGTAGAGTCCAAGTCTGTAACAGCCGGTTCAGCTCTAGTTACAACGTCAACTGGATCATTGTCAGCCGACTCTCTTCTAGTTTGTTTCTTGTTAGAACTAGGTACGCCTTTACTGGCTAAAAACTTTGACAAGACTGAAAATCCATTGGGCTCCGTTTTTGTTTTATCCAATACAAAATCTAAAATTTTTGTAATATCGGTGTTTGGTACAGCCTCATTATTAATCACAAGTTGATTACTCTTGTTTGTGCGCACCTCTGGAAATTTATCCCACAAATTGTTATACTTTCTTGGCAACTTGTATTCGGGCAATAGAGGTGGATCAGCATTTTCCACTTGTACTGATATGGGCGCATCTATACTTTCTCTATAGTTTTTGAGACGAGCAATCAAGTCTTCGTATAGTTCAGCCTTTTTATAGTCGGGTATAGCTTTATTTTCTCGTAAAAGCTTGAGCTCTGCATCAAACTTGTCTATACTAATTGTTTCCTCGTCGACAGGAATTAGTCGATATTTATGGTTGAGCTTCATGATTTAAAACCAAAATAGGCAATACCACATGTAACTATTGTTTTTAATTGTTTGTGTGAAAGCGTTGCCAATAATGATTTAGCCTTTTCCGGTGTGTGTATCAAAGCTATTTGACGTAATAATGAAGATATGGGCAAGAGGGTTTTATATTCCTTGTTAGTTAAAAGAAAATTATTATTTTTCACAATATTAAATACAATTTCAACAATAGTTTCAATTTGTGCAAAAGAAAATGAGGAAACAGAACAAGGAGTTTTGGCGCAAGAAGACAAAAAGTTGAAATTTGACAAAATACGACCACTCATTGAACAAGCACTTTAAACACTAAACACATTTCTGGCAACATAAACAATAGGGTTCTCCGCTGTTATATCAGATAGTATATGCCGCTTCTCACTTGTTAAAGGATGATTGTCAATCAGTAAATGACTATAGGGAGTAGACATTGCATCATCATACGCCTCTAGAGCATTTTTGAAACGTGGCCCAAATAATTGCTGCAGACAATTACGTATTTGTAATATATCTGAATGACTTTTCATCAGTATTATATATGTACTATTGATTCGACTGGTCCTGTCCAGTTGAAATGCCGCTTGCACAAGATTAAACACTGACCAAATTCCAGTGATGAGCCCATACTGTAAAAATGTTGTTGAGTAATTCTTTTGCTGCTTTATTCGATGAAAAAAAGTTCATCAAATCATCCAGCACTAGTATAGTATTTACTCCCTTTTGTTCTTTTATCAAATCAGGATCAGGAGGCCCTTGAATATTTATTAAACGCTCATCATTTATTGGTACACCTGATGACCCACATTGACTGAACCAGAATATTCTATCAATGGGGACGTTGAAAAACTTTTCAGTATTTTCACATATGTGCTTTATGGGGGTTGTTTTACCGCATTGGGTAGCACCTATTACAGTTGTCTGACTGGGTAGTTTGAACCTAAAATGCAAATGATTTCATTTGCAATAGTGTACACGTATCAAGTGGTGGTTTGTCATGGATGATTTTTACATTACTCTTCCATCATCAGTTGACTCTGAAAAAAGTAATACATCATCAGTGTTTCTTACCAGATTACCTGAAACACTAAGGCTACGCAATAATAGATATTGCATTGGGCTGACAGACATCATTTTTCCTTGTTCTATATTAAATGTTCAAAAAGATTTATCTTATACACTACGTTTTTCCAATAGAAAATTTATTCTACACTTGCCTAAAGGCAACTATGCAAATGGTGATAAAATAATACGCGGAATCAATGCTGGAACAGAATTATTTATCGCCAACAATACAAAGCCTCTTGGAGCTGAGGAAGAAGCACGTATAAAAAGTTTAATAGATAAAGATGAAGATGTAAAAAAATGGTATAATAATCGCCAGGCTGAGGCTAAGCTAGTGGAGGAAATGCTCGCAGACGCCACATTTCAGTTTAACAAAACATTGCAGCGCATAGAGTTTGTAACAAGCAAGCGACTATTAATGAATGCAACGCTTGGTGATGATTTTGCATATTTTCTTGGTTTTGAAAATAAAAACATCAACGATACAATAATAGCCAGGCGTCCCATTGATTTTTCAAATAACATTAATACAATGTATATATATTGTGATATTGTAGAATATCCCATTCTTGGTAATGTGAAAGCTAATTTACTTGCATGTTTACCTGTACCACCTCCTACTGAATTTGGTAAAATGATTGCCAAAACATTTAATCCTATTCGTTATGTACCAATCACTAGACAAACACTCGATACCATACGTATTGAAATTTTAGATGAATTTGGTCGTCCTATGCAATTTAATTATGGTTCTACAGTTGTTACATTGCATGTTAAAAATATGAAATAAACGTTTTATTCAACAGTTATACAATACCACATTTTTATTTTCGAAGGTTTAAAAGATAGTTTAGGGCAGTTTTTTTTGTCGCTCGGCTCGTGTTGTGAATGTTCTCCGTCATTATTGCTGCGGCATCTTTTTGATTGGGTTGAATGTACAAACTCCTCAGCTTTTTCAAAGGGTTTGCTGGTATCATTTCCATCACCATCTTCACCATTCGTTCCATTATTATTATGAATACGCCGAATATGACGCTCACAATTGAATCTTGTTCCAAAAGTTTCACTACAATGAGGGCACAAACGTCTACGAACACCATCCAAATGTCCATATTTTTGAATAAAATCAGCATTGCTGATATAATTGTTACATATGGGTTGAATCCCTGCATGTCTTTTCAAAACGTGATCACTAAAATGCTTGGTTGAATAAAATATTTCCTTGCATGTACCACAATATTTGTTACATAAAAGTTCCATTAGAGGAAAATGAAAAACGACCACACGCAATCAACCCACTTTTATATAATGAGCAATAATATGACTAGTGTTGTACAAAAGCCCAATCCCAATGCTATACCTTTAATAAATGGCACTGAAATACATTTCAACATTCTCCTGTATAAAGGCGCTGGTTTAGATTGCTCCAACGTGTATTTGACACATAATTCACAGTGACAAGGAATATTCATAACTGATCACGTAATGTAGCAGGTTATTAATGACAAATTTCTTATATAGTAGCCAATTTATAGTCGAATACTTTATGCATAAAAGCTTTAATAAAGAAATCATCATTTTTCAATAGTTTAAAAAATGAACAAATGCTTTCAAATGAATTACCAGCCGACAACATTAGTATTACAAATACCACATAGCCACCACAAGTGTATTCAATTAAACGTTGTGGTTTGCAAGTATTAATTTTTACCTTTTTATATTTGGCCAGATAATTTTGAATGTACTTGTTCATTTTATATCCCAAGCTACAGAAAAAATAGGCTTGCTTGTTACGGACAAAGATGACCTGCCAATGTGTGCCTGGCTTATCATGTGTGTCAGTATTTACGACAAGTGCAAAGTTTTTACGACGCGTTTTGGGTAGAGGATCAGCGCTATATACACCGAGGAATAGTTTCCAAGTGCTGGAGACAGATTGCAACAGTGATACTATTTCAGACAAATACATTTTAGTTGAATGATCTAGTGTAACTTTTGTATTGCGCGCGTGCGGTTCGATATGCCGCACCTCTTTTTGGATGTCAACTCTATTCAATGGACAACACTTTTAAATCAACAAATGGGTGGCGCCCCATTTAGCGGAATGATGTTTCAACGTGGAATGCAGAGGGGTCATGGTTTGGGTGGTATTTTGGCAACTTTGGCATCATTTCTGCCACGCATCATTCAATCACCTATAGCCCAAAATCTCATCAATGCCGGAAGAAACGCTGTATCCAGTGCTGTAAGCAATAGTCCAGTTGTAAATTCACCTCTTGGCGGACAGTTGCTGAAAACTGGTAATGAAATTGTCAATGGGGTGCTGAAAGGCGATAATATCAAGGAAACTCTTAAAACAGCCGGCCGCCAAGCTATACGAGATCTTACCGGCTTGGGCAAACGGCGACGACGTTAAACCACAAAACCTCATAAGCGGTTGTGCATCACTCGGGAGCGGTCGTTTCAGATTTAAATGGCTAAATTGATAGATTCAAAATCAGCACAAGCCCTTTTACCTAATATCAACTATGGTGATATACCAGCGTCGGCATTAGGTGTAGAGTCTACTCGTACTGTACAAGTCCCTTTGAAAAATACTTTTCTTCCTCAAGGACCATGGGAATTTGTTATAGCTCAAAATTCCAAATCATTCCTCAATCTGAAAAGATGTTGGTTGAATGTAAAATTTAAAATTGTAACCACAAACGGTGATCCAGTACCAGACAACCTTGTTTTTGCACCATGTCAACAATTTGCTGCCAGTTTAATACATTCGTATCATTTGAAAATTGGCGATGTTAGCGTGTATGACTCTACCGTGAATCATGCCTATAAAACATATATCGAGAATATTTTAATGTATAGCAACGATGTTAAAGAGAGCAAACTTGCCATATCAGGCTATTATGCTGATAGATATATAGATAATGCATCCAATGCTGGATTTAGAACGCGTCAAACGCTTGTAAAAAATGGCATATTATGTGAGATGGCTGCTCCCGTCAGTATCGACCTATTTAATCAAGAGCGACTGTTTGTAAACTATTCAAAAATGGAGCTAACTGCATATCCAAACCGTGATAACTTTTTAATTGACACTCTAGGCTGGAATAATGAAAACAAGGATACTACATTAAAGGAGGAGTTTCCAAATTTGAAAGTAGATATCAGCGGTGTACATTTGCTCATTCAAGAGTTTGATCTAAACGCTGGATTAGCTATGGCTATAGAAGATAAACTCGCAAAGGATCGAATACACTACCCCATGACATCAGTGAAAATGCGCTCTTATTTCATAGAAGGAGGCCGCTTGGATTCACCTAATAATATATTATTCACGTCTCATACACCAAAACGTGTTGTAGTAGGTCTTGTTGGCGCACACGCCTATAATGGTACTTTTAAACATTCGCCATTCAACTTTAAACCGTTTGATTTGAAAAATATATACTTGACGCTCAACAATAGGGTAACACCTACCCGTCCTTATAATTTCGAATGGCGATCTTCCTATGCCACAGCATATATTGACATGCTCGAAGGTTTGGGACTTGGTCGTACAGATTCATCCAATGGTATTACACCAGCAATGTATAAAGCTGGTTTCACATTTTTTGTATTTGATATTTCTCCTACTGTGCATTCGTCAGAGTTATTTGATGTTATACGACAAGGTAATGTAGCCTTGAAATTGGAATTTGGTCAACAAACGCCGCAAGAGGGCTTATATGCAATTGTTTATGCAGAGTATGACTCTATTCTTTCAATTGACAACAATCGTGCTCCATATATTGATACCAGTTTGTAATGTATGTAATAAATTCTTTAAAAGATTTAAGAATAAAGTTTATTAATACAACTATTTTTAAAAATAAATACATGTACAATAATAAAATTTTATAAATACAAATATATACAAGATAAAAATTTATAAATTCAAATATGTTATTCACAATAACCGTAGGGTAAAGTACTATAATCTTGTAGATAACAAAGTTTATCCATTACGACTTTAGTACTTTTTGTCATATCCATTGTGGATATGGCACCGAGTTGCCTCTTTAACAAGGTTGTATTGGTTTTTAAAACCAATTTCTCTCCATCCATAACGAGTTCGCGAACCAGTCGCTCCATACTTTCAAAGTTTACCACTGATGCTGCCGTGTGGTCCAACGTCTGAAAATTATAAAATTATTTGAAAAGTCAAAGCTCGTACTTACCACTCCCTTTGCCTTTGTTACATACTTTACATCACCAGCTGCATTTACAAGTTTATAACTATAAACTTTTGCTGCTGGTGATACAAACTTGGTCATTGACCAACCATCGGGTATTTCAGAGGTTAGTTTACCTAACCATTCACCCTTCATATCCTCAATTGGATCTGGCTCATCCAGGCACCTTTGATAAATTAGTGAATCCGTGTCTAAATAATGTAAGTTTAAATTGAATACAAAGTATAAAATTACCTGTATACACCAAATTCTTTCCAATTTTCTCCATTGCCTTATACAATAGTAGCCTTGCATGAGCGGTTGTATAGGCCGCAATAGCTACATTTGTAAAAGGCGGTGGTGCCAAATGTGAATCCTCTGGTACTGTTGTGCAGTACGCAACATTATCCACAATTTTGAACCCAGTGAGTTCCCTTGCAGGATCAGTAATGATCCTACCAATTTCTGGGTCCTCAACACCAATAATCTTGGTTTGGGCTTTATCTGGTCTTTGACCCATTTTACCCCAGACACTATTAGCAAATTTGTAATGTATTGTTTTAAAAAGTTTACAAACCTATTTAGCTGCAGTTTGGCAATGCTACGCATGGCAGCATTCTTCTCAATTTTATTGCTCTCCAGAGCAACACCAGTGTTCTCCTCGTGCTCTTGGAAATATATCACCTGTAAAATTCTATTTAATGTGATACTTTTATTAAAACATACCTTTTCTCCCTCTGTCATGTTTGGCTTTGGCCAGCCCGACGCCTCTTGTTTAATTTTTATGTACTTTTGTACAAACTCTTTTAACAGGCCGCCTTGTTGCCATTCTTCCCAGTGCCACACCTCATGCACATGAAGCACTTTATAGCCACGTTGTATGGCACACTCGAGCTCAACATGTGTTACGGTTAGATGCAGCTTTCGAGCATTTACATCATTTTGGTGCTCACAAGTAACATTTTTACTTTTGACTGCACAAGTGCGGCAGTTTGTAAAAATTAGTTTACCGCCAATACGTGTGCATAATACAGGGTACAGCAAATTTGTGGGTGCAAGCACGTCACATTTTACTAGACCCTTGTATGGGCAGCATGCCTCAAAGCTTTTGAAACCCTCAGTAATCACTTTGGGATTACCTACAGGGTAGTAGGCATCAAAAGCGGTGACATATGGATATAGTGAACAAAAGTCCACATACTCGAGCGAGTATCTATCCGAAGCTTGTGCCAAAAGCTTATATGTCTGGGTGCGGCCACCGGTAAAGGCATCTCTAGGTGCCAAGCGTGTAACAACATTTGTTTCACGCATAAATTTCGCCATTTGTTCATTGGCCGAAATTTGTGCATTAATTTCGTGCTCCCACACTGTGGTAACACTAATGCCTTGGCTTTGAATTGCTTCAAGCCTTTTCATGATTTTATCATAAACCTAAATTTTTCAAATTAAAATGATTAAAAATTATCAATTACCTCTTCCATTGTTTCACCATTTCTGCCTGGTGCTATAGCGCTCTTGTTGGTGCACTTGGGGCAACCATGGTAAATGCAACCATTAATCTACAAAAATTTGTATTTTTTACATTTATTACAAATTACTCACCTCATAGCCATGATTGGCAACGGGGTCATAAGCATCGAGCAGAAAGCGATGGCCATCTACTCTCACTGCAAATTCACCACCATTAAGCTTATGCATTAATGGGCGGCCCAATCCTTGTTCTAGCCATTTTATATACTTTATGACTATTATACTCTGCTTTTGACCGGCATAATAACCAGTCTCGGGCAGAATACCCACTTGGTTCTCTTTAATGTGGTTCATTTTCAACTGTAATATACTAGTTTTGAAAATGCTTGTATTTTAAAAAACTTGCCTAGAATAAAGAGAAACTGGCAAATGTCATACATTGTATGACAGGGTTCCAGCCAGTGGTGGCGATTGCCAACTTCATGTAAACTTTCATACAGTTGGTTAAAATACGGACATCTGTCCTACAATATTCCAAAAGCTCTTCATCAAAATCAAACGCTCTTTGATTACGCTCTTCATACCAAATATCGAATGAAGCTAGGTCTTCTGCTTTCATTCTAGCAGTACAATAGTACTGTTTTGGTGGTAAAGATGGCAACACTTTGCCATAATTTATTGGATGATTAAAGAGGTAAGGAAACTGTCCTTTACTCATATCAGGTACACCAAATGCCTTGGGTAACGCTGATAAGGGTAAAGGCACTAATAAATAACTATCTTTAAAATATAAATAATTAAATTTTTGACCTCTTAAAGGCTTGACAACCATGCTTATAATCTTGGTCCTATTGAAAATTGGATCAGGATATATACCACGGTTTATCAGCCTAGACACCAAGAAATGTATGTCAAAGCGTGAACCATTATGCGCAATCAAAATTGCATTATCATTCTCAACAGAGTTGAGTAACCAATCAAGGAAACGATCTGTTACAGACCATTCACTATCACCTTGTTGGTACCCAAAATGGCCCTCCTTGGTTGTGCATTTTTCACATGAGCCATATTGGGCCATTGTTCATCTGCATATTCATGAACATTTGTACCGTTTTTTAACACAACCGTTTCAAAGTCATAGAATATAATCTTAAACAAGTAAGCATTATACTTGTAAAGATGTTAAATACAAACCTTGTATTTTTCTTGCCTCTTTTTTAACTGATCCTTCATCTTGTCGTCAGGTGGTACCCAACAACAAGAATGATCTTCAGGCGTTGTTTGCCCACACTTTTTGCAAAATTTCTCATTGCAATTGTGCGGTCTATCAGCACGTACTCTGTGATAATGATCACAGTTTTCACATGTCTGAATTTAGTCTTGTTAAATTTTATATATATTTTTTAAATTACCTTAAACATTCGACATGTTTTTCTAATATGCCTGTCAAAGCATTGACGAGTTTCAAACAAAACTCTACAACTATCACATCTTATGCTACTTTCAACCACATTTTCCATCGAATTACATTTCAAGGTGTGGCATTTCTTACACTTGGCTTTACATCTATGCAACACTGTTTTGTAAGATAATTTACAGTATTGGCATATAATACCATCAAAAAGCTGTGATCTACTACAAGTTGTAATACAGTCATAATGATTATTTCGGTAGCCTAGTGTTACCACTTTGCTAGCCGTTTCATTAAAGATACGCTGAATAGCGTACATATGCTGTCCAGGTGGCCTAGCGTATACTACAAACTTATAGTCTGTATTACAACTTGCAATAATATTTAAATGGTTTAAATTATAATTTGGTAAATGTACAGAAATACCACACCTATTTAATAAATTGATATGATGTGGTTGATTTGGCAACAAGATGTAGTTGCGACGAAGATTTTGTATCCTCCGCTTTTCAACAACATCTTCTGCTGCCTCTTCATCGGCTTTCCACATTCCCACAACTGCTGCTCTAGCCAGGCAATGTGTATCAGTGTTCTCAATTGTGCCAGGTATTTTGAGTTCGGCATCAAAATAGAAACCAACTCTACCTTCACCAGGCATCAGGCTTGGCTGCACTGGTCTCTCATCAAACACATACATTTCAATATTCATTGCCTGGCTAATTACAGCTTCTCGCTTTGATTGATGTACCTTGCTGATGGCATTCATGATGGCAACGCCATCCAAATGCTCCCTTCTACGGAAATCCATAAATATGGATCCCTTTTCAAAGGATGGGTGCTCTATTGATAAACAAAATAGCGCTTTTTGTTTATCTGGCACACCACTTTCAGCAAGGCACCGATCAAGAAACTCATTAAATAGCCGCGGCATGACAACATGCATTGGCTCATTAATGGTTTCCAAATGTGGGAACGTGAGCGATCTAACGACCACGTTGGTAAACCGACCAGTGCGATTTATGCGTCGGTGTGACCACTATAATACACACTTTTTATAATGGTTATACGCTTTTAATTTAAATATAAATAATTTTTGTTTATAAGTTTTAATAAATTTACTTTTCTTTAAATTATTTTTATTGATGTTTAAAAATAAATGGCATTTGATTTTTAAATATAAAGTTTTTTTTTTATCAACTTTGAAAAAACTTTTATAAACATTTGTTAATGTTTAAAAATAAATGAAAAGGTCAAGATTGTGTTTTATTATTTTACTAGTTCAAAATGTTTGAAATTTTTATAATTTGTAAGAATCCAAAATTAGTTGAAAGAAAGATATATAGTGAGATGAAATGTAAAGATTTTAAAATGAATGCTGTTCAAAAGAATGAATATATAAATTTCAAAATACTTGCAATTTGTCTGATAAAAGATATAGATTGTGATGAAATGTAAAAATGAGAGAGAGAGAGAATTTTATGAATGCAATTGAAAAAGAGAAATAAGTTTCAAAATGTTTTCAAAATATGCAACTGGAGCAAGAGATAATTTCATGTTTCAAAAGATATATTATCAAATGATATGTAAATAAAAGATCGCACCTCTATTTTACAGACATCGTTGAAAGCCGCTCCATGTCCGACTTGCCCTCCACTGGTTGATGGGGTAGCGGGATCCCATTCTCTTAAAAAGAAAAAACTAAATGTTATAATTTTTAATATCGCTTACTCATCACTGTCATCCAAGGTTATTACTTCAATAACCCTTGATGATGAGGGCCCACTGTTAAAAGTGGGTGATGTGGGCTCACAGAGCTCGATCCCACCAGCCTCGGTAAACTTTATACGTTTACTAAAAAAAAAATATATAGATTCAAAATTGTGTTAAATTACCTGAGCTGATTAATCTCTTCATAATCGAAACCCAACTCTTTACATAAACGTTTATAACTAAAAAAAGAAAAAGTTTACAAACAAATAATCAAAAAGACACAACCTATTAGCAGCCATTGTACCTTGATATAATGAATACATCAGTCTACACATTGCTGTTGGCATTGTAATTTGTTATGTAACATGGATTTGGGTACAGCTGTCAAAACTAGCAGTTGCGATAAACTTTAAAATAAATAAGCATATTGAATACATCTGTTTTTATTGTCCCCGTCGGATTAATTTTTGTTATTAGTTCTTATTAAATTAACTTTATGCGTTTCATTGAGGTCAGCGCAACTGTTTGTTAATCCCGTCGTATTTACCTTCAATGTGTGTTCTATAGAGTTTTTGTGGTTATATTAGTAAAATAAAGTTTAAAACTAATCTTTTATTATAATTTGAAACCTTTACTTGTTACAATAAATATAATTAATAACAATTCACAATTTCAAAAATTAATAATTTAATGTCGTTCTCATCGAATTAACCTTCGATATGTGTTCCATTAAATTTTGTATTTCATATCGTTCTTATCGAATCAACCTTCGATATGTGTTCCATTATTTTTTGTATTTCATATGGTTCTTATCGAATTAACTTTCGATATGTGTTCCATTGAATTACCCATAACAAGTACGGTGAACAAAATTATCTACATGCAAAAAATTTATTGTTCTTTAAAAATACAAATGAAATAGTACAAACACAATACAATAAAAAATAAACAAAATAAGTAAACAAACATTATTAATAAATATAATAAAGAAATAAAGAAATAAATAAAATTTAAAAACAAATTTATATATTTAAAATTTAAATATAATTTATATATATAAAATTTAAATATAATTTAAATATTTAAAGTTTAAATATAATTTATATATATAAAATTTATTATAATTTAAATATTTAAAGTTTAAATATATTTTATATATATAAAATTTAAATATAATTTAAATATTTAAAATTAAGATTTTTATTTTTACTTAATATATTTAAAAATAATTAAAAATATATACATACATTTGAAAAAACAAATTTAAAATTTGATTTAAAAAAAAAAATTTTAATCATGCTTTAAATCATGACTTTTAAATTTAAAAAAGGAAAATCCATGAACCATGTTCCCGAAATATGATTTTAACAGCTGACGCTCAAAAATATGTTTTTGACAGCTGACGCGCCCCAAAAGTATATTTTTAGCAGCTGACGCCCCCAAAAGTATGTTTTTGATAGCTGTTTGGGGGCGTGGTTAGTAAATTTTGCACGGCTCTCTACTGAGATCTATGACTAAGCATATGACTAAGTCTAAGCATGAGATCTATGACTAAGCATATGACTAAGTCTAAGCATGAGATCTATGACTAAGCATATGACTAAGTCTAAGCATGAGATCTATGACTAAGCATATGACTAAGTCTAAGCATGAGATCTATGACTAAGCATATGACTAAGTCTAAGCATGAGATCTATGACTAAGCATATGACTAAGTCTAAGCATGAGATCTATGACTAAGCATATGACTAAGTCTAAGCATGAGATCTATGACTAAGCATATGACTAAGTCTAAGCATGAGATCTATGACTAAGCATATGACTAAGTCTAAGCATGAGATCTATGACTAAGCATATGACTAAGTCTAAGCATGAGATCTATGACTAAGCATATGACTAAGTCTAAGCATGAGATCTATGACTAAGCCTAAGCCTAAGCCTAAGCCTAAGCCTAAGCCTAAGCCAGAATTTTGAGTAAATTCCTGATCTTGGTTTCATCAGCTCCATCATAAGGTAGCAAATTATTTTCTTCGATTTTTTTAGAACTTCTTCAAAACTGGCCGGTGATTGAGCGGGGAAATCGAAATCCATTTTTGAAAAATCGAAGACCTCTATTTCGTTATCTTGTTTGATCAAATTCATGTAGGAATCGGTATCCAGAACTTCAAAATTTTTTCTTATACCACACCTTACACAGAATGTGGCGTTCCGTGGAACGAAAAGTATTTCTAAACACCTTCTCCTCCATAATTCTGACAATGTAAGCAGGCATAATGTATACTGAAAACATAGAAATAACACATATTTTGATTTGAAATTATCCAAAAAGTTAACTCACTTGAAAATTCAAAAAAATCAAATTGGAACAGTAGCAACACAGCGTGTTAGATGAGAATACCTGAAAAATGTCATTTGATTTTGATTCTTAAAATAATAATATGTGAATATTGAAGAAGAAAAAGAAAAATATTGAAAACAAACAAAAAAAGCACAATTAATTAACGAGCTTTTTGAAAAGTCATGCACCACAAAAGAGAATTGACCTAAGTCTAAGCATGAGATCTATGACTAAGCATATGACTAAGTCTAAGCATGAGATCTATGACTAAGCATATGACTAAGTCTAAGCATGAGATCTATGACTAAGCATATGACTAAGTCTAAGCATGAGATCTATGACTAGGCATATGACTAAGTCTAAGCATGAGATCTATGACTAAGCATATGACTAATTCTAAGCATGAGATCTATGACTAAGCATATGACTAAGTCTAAGCATGAGATCTATGACTAAGCATATGACTAAGTCTAAGCATGAGATCTATGACTAAGCATATGACTAAGTCTAAGCATGAGATCTATGACTAAGCATATGACTAAGTCTAAGCATGAGATCTATGACTAAGCATATGACTAAGTCTAAGCATGAGATCTATGACTAAGCATATGACTAAGTCTAAGCATGAGATCTATGACTAAGCATATGACTAAGTCTAAGCATGAGATCTATGACTAAGCATATGACTAAGTCTAAGCATGAGATCTATGACTAAGCCTAAGCCTAAGCCTAAGCCTAAGCCTAAGCCTAAGCCAGAATTTTGAGTAAATTCCTGATCTTGGTTTCATCAGCTCCATCATAAGGTAGCAAATTATTTTCTTCGATTTTTTTAGAACTTCTTCAAAACTGGCCGGTGATTGAGCGGGGAAATCGAAATCCATTTTTGAAAAATCGAAGACCTCTATTTCGTTATCTTGTTTGATCAAATTCATGTAGGAATCGGTATCCAGAACTTCAAAATTTTTTCTTATACCACACCTTACACAGAATGTGGCGTTCCGTGGAACGAAAAGTATTTCTAAACACCTTCTCCTCCATAATTCTGACAATGTAAGCAGGCATAATGTATACTGAAAACATAGAAATAACACATATTTTGATTTGAAATTATCCAAAAAGTTAACTCACTTGAAAATTCAAAAAAAT
This sequence comes from Auanema rhodensis, assembly GCA_964057225.1. NCBI lineage: Eukaryota > Metazoa > Nematoda > Chromadorea > Rhabditida > Rhabditidae > Auanema > Auanema rhodense. The sequence continues at coordinate 26,655,063 of OZ059900.1, forward strand.
CAAATTGGAACAGTAGCAACACAGCGTGTTAGATGAGAATACCTGAAAAATGTCATTTGATTTTGATTCTTAAAATAATAATATGTGAATATTGAAGAAGAAAAAGAAAAATATTGAAAACAAACAAAAAAAGCACAATTAATTAACGAGCTTTTTGAAAAGTCATGCACCACAAAAGAGAATTGACCTAAGTCTAAGCATGAGATCTATGACTAAGCATATGACTAAGTCTAAGCATGAGATCTATGACTAAGCATATGACTAAGTCTAAGCATGAGATCTATGACTAAGCATATGACTAAGTCTAAGCATGAGATCTATGACTAGGCATATGACTAAGTCTAAGCATGAGATCTATGACTAAGCATATGACTAATTCTAAGCATGAGATCTATGACTAAGCATATGACTAAGTCTAAGCATGAGATCTATGACTAAGCATATGACTAAGTCTAAGCATGAGATCTATGACTAAGCATATGACTAAGCATATGACTAATATACGTGCTACAGTTCATTCAACTCAGAATGCACAGTTTAGTTAAGTGTTTCAGTTGTGATTGAAGCATGACATAAACATGAGATCTATTACTAAGCATATGACTAAGTCTAAGCATGAGATCTATGACTAAGCATATGACTAAGTCTAAGAATGAGATCTATGACTAAGCATATGACTAAGCATATGACTAATATACGTGCTACAGTTCATTCAACTCAGAATGCACGGTTTAGTTAAGTGTTTCAGTTGTGATTGAAGCATGACATAAACATGAGATCTATAACTAAGCATATGACTAAGTCTAAGCATGAGATCTATGACTAAGCATATGACTAAGCATATGACTTAGTCTAAGCATGAGATCTATGACTATGCCTAAGCCTAAGCATAAGACTAAGCCTAAGCCTAAGCATATGACTAAGCATGAGATCTATGACTAAGCCTAAGCCTTATAAATTTAAATCAAACACCTGTGCAAACCTAGGCTTTTCTTGTTCATTAGTAGTTAGTTATAGTTAGTTAAAAAAAAAGTTACCTAAAGACGTTTACGATTGGGGGGGGGGTCACTAAAGGCGGCCCTAATTAATGGTCCTATAGAGAAATTAGCGTAGGCGTCATAAAAAAAAATTATCATTGATGTTAATATCTTAATTATCTTATTAGCATGTGTTTTATTTTTATTTCATGTTTTTTTCAAGTGTAATGAAAAAAATAAGAAGAATATAATAAAAAGATCTCAACTCACCAGAAAGAGGGTATTCTGAATGACGAGACGACGCTTTTTCTGCAAAAAAGGGAGGAAGATGTTGCTCTATATAAGATGAAGTGCCGACTGGCATTTATATCTGCGCCTCATGTTAAACAAGTAAGACTTTATTCATTATAATGTCTGTTTTTTCAGGAAGTAGAAGAGGCCTTGTATCTCCTTGTTAAGTTATTCCCGCTAGATTTAGGATTGCCTCCCCCCCTTCCTCTAGATCTGGCTACGTACCACTACGCCACTTTTAAACCCACCGCTCCTGTGACAAAGAAAGGGGACAAGCTCTCCTCATTCTATAACTTCTTGAAATGTCACATAGCCTGGGGAAAAGAATCAGTTCTTAAGGTGAAGTTATAACATCCTTTTTATATTTTACTTTGGATTAGTAGTGTGTGACTTACGAGTCGGATGTAACTGTAAGATTCTTGGATGAATCGTTGTTTATCGGTATGGAAGACATACTCTCAGTTTTCAAGGAGAACCAGTAAGTTCACCTTTAGCATGATGAGATGACAACCGTTTTCTTAGCGTCACCAAGGAGAAACACAGATTGAAGCTCCTACCATGCTCCCCCATTAGTAAGGAAGGATGTATGAAAAAAAAAGCAGAACAGATCCCGGCCAAACTTTCAAGACGTATTCATACGCCAATTTAAAGGGTCGATACAGGTAAGCTAATGTTTTGTTCCTTTGATCATGGTTCGTCAGGTCTGGAAAAAACAGCCTAGTGTGCGGAACGACTCGAACAAAAGAAATCATCATGTTCATTCCACGCAACTCTATCTAGTAGTGCAGAAGCACATAGATCAACAGTGAGTTCATTTTGTTTGTTAATATATGTAGCTGTTTTTAGTGGTAGCACCTTCTGTCCACCAATACTCCTTGATCCGCTCACGAACGATGACCATTGGGTAGAAAACCTTGCCAAGCTGAGTGCAGCTTTTTACTTCTTCCCGTACTGTTGCTCGATACTTCTCTACTCAATGGGTAAGACCACTACCTTCTGTGGACGTGGTCATAGTGCAGCTGCCAGTCTCTAACAGCTCCTTATCATTATAAATATTATTATTACAGTTCATCACATACCTCATCTTGTGATTTTTCATCTCATCTTGTGACCAGATGATTTTTCGGAACCATCAGTCGTTGGCTATAATGAATAAAAACCGCTGACCAAGTACTGTTATATTTGATTACCTCATCATCAATCAATAGGAGTTTTTTGGACACAACCTTGGACAGATTCTTTGCTGTTTCAAATAACTTACAGTTGCATTCAGGAGACTTTGCAAAATAAAAGAAAACATCTACAATAAAGAAAAACATACATTTTGGGGAAAGAGGGATCAGGCGAGGTTTTCCCTGCATCTTAATTGTGCGTCTGCCGATGCAGACGTTGAGGTCGAACCCGCTGAAAAAATCATTAAATAAAATTTAACTTTAATGAAATAATTACCGTGACAACTCTGCTCTGCAATAATAACTTCAGTGTCTCCAACCATTTTTCATTGGTTACTGCGATAGGTACCTGAAATGCAAGATAATAACAGATGAAATAAATTAAATACCTTATACTCGTTGGCATTCTGCTTGTTGAGATGCGTAACTTTTAACACAGCAAACGACTAATGCATCTGCAACATACATGAATGATCACGAAAAGCTTCGTTGAGGCTACGACACTGATACACATAAAGTCAAATGTTAGCTAACCTTAACAATGCTGCATCGATCTTCAGTATATATGGAGATTAATTTTGGCAATTAATTGGATACTCAGATATCTGCTGATAAGCATACCTAGCATTCAACACACGCGTCGAGTCTGCAAAAGATCTTAAAGGGAAGCATACAAACAATTTATAGGTGTAAGGCATCTGAAAAATGGAAACGTCAAAGTAAACAATAGTTATTAACTCACGCTTACTGCAGCCGACAAAATCCAGCAATCCAACAGCTTTGTCCACATTCTGAAAATTTGCAATGAAAAAGTTAAAGTTAAAAAAAATACCTTTAATATAAGTTGCAGGCTGGTCAGAACATCGGTAGAGCATATTGTGAAAATTGGTCGTTCACGGCGCTTACGCCCCTTTTTTGCCATCTGGAAGAAAAAACTATTAACACAAAACAAAAAAGAAACTGCAAAATGAAACTGCAAAATAAAACACGAATTAATATTTAACGCAACGCAAAAAAAAAACGACCGCACCGAAATATAGAGTGAAATATAATGAAATTATCATAACAAATCGATAAAAAATCGATAGCTTTTAGACAATTTACAAATTCTGGCGCGTATCGCATGTTATTTTGTAAACATCTGAATATTCAGAGGGGTCATAAAGCTTGACCAGGGGTCATGAAACTAGGTGGGCGCGCGGCAAAGGGCGCAGCTGCATGCAGATAACGCAGTTATTAACCGTTACTACCTTCGAACCAAATTACCAATTTCAGTCAGTTATTATCTTATATAGATTGCATGCAGATTACGCAGTTATTACCAGTTTCTACTTTCGAACCAAATTACCAATTTCAGTAAGTTATTACCTTTTAGTTTCTACCTTCGAACCAAATTACCAATTTCAGTCAGTTATTACCTTATATAGATTGCATGCAGAGTACGCAGTTATTACCAGTTTCTACCTTCGAACCAAATTACCAATTTCAGTAAGTTATTGCCTTTCAGTTTCTACAAAAAGTTATTACCTTCGAACCAAATTGGTAATTTGGTTCGAAGTTAATAACTGATAGTTTTTGCCTTTCGTGTTTTGTTGCAGGCAATAACTGTTAACATGAAATTAGAATAATTTTTTTTTCTTTCTTATTTTTATTTAATTAATTTGCATCTTCTTTGTTATTATTTCATTTGCATCTTCTTATTTTATTCGCATCAATTCGCATCATCACTTCTTCATATAACTTTTTAATTTGCTTTATTCTATTTCTAATGTTGATTTATTTGCAGATCTCTAATATGTTTACTGTTTCATACGATAAGTATATTTCGACAATCCCTACCAGGGATTGTCTTCCGTTTGTGTACGACTGCCTGGCGGAGAACGATTACTGCGAGATGTGCAGAAATAAGGCAGGGGAGTGTGTGTTTTTCTATGTATATAGAGCATACATTGAGAAGGGGATTTGTAAGTTTTTTTTTCCTTTTAATTTTTTTAATTATATCATTGTAGGTTGGGCATGTTTGGTGCCACGTTGCAGGGATTTAAACCACACAGATTTTGTGGATGATGCAGCTCTTCTTCATTGGAATAGAGCACGATCGCAGATGTGTGGAAAGGGTGGATTGCAGATGATTCATGCAGCAGCCGCAGGAGGACAAGTAGTAGCAGATAGGCAGTAAGTTATTCTAATATTCTTCATTTTTAAAATTTTTTTATCTTCAGGCAGGATCGGTTGGAATTTGGTGGGAGACAGCAGTTTAACAACGCAGATGCAGGTAGAAGGTAAGTGTTATTATTGATAAAGATTTTAAAATTTACATTTTTTTAAGGAGCATTTCTCCTCCCAGTTGGGCTCATGAGGTTGTCAGCAGCCATCCGAATGAAAAGAAGAGTGAAAATATGCAGCTGGAGTTGGAACTGAATAGCAGGCTCGGGAGATTCGTAAGTTATAATTATTCTTCATTAGTTTATTCTTTTTATAGAGTATGGCGGATTTAAACTCCTTAGTAGGAACCGTAAAACGGTTGCGGGAGAATTTCCCGTCATGGGCCTCTTTTCTCATATCGCAGATAACACCTGGCTTCGGCCGTTTTAGAAGCAGAATCCGGGAAATGGACCATAGCATCGCAGGGCTGGGAAAAAGCTTAGATTGCATGTTGCAGCACATGTACTGTGATAGTTGCGGGTGGTTCAACAGTAGGGAGGTTAGTTCAAATTCCCTTTTTTTAATACAATTTTTTTTAGGAAAATAAGGTTTATTGCCACTTCATCAAAATGGAAATAAAGCCTTTCATATTTGGTGAATGTGAGTTAGATGACTGTTTATTTTTTTATTTATTTTCTTTTTTCAGGCACGGTCTGCTCTCAATGGAAATGCAGTGACGTAGCATGCATTTCCTTCATGTTGCAGCGCAGCCACGAGCGGCATAAGGCATTGTGGCATGCCTTCATGTCCGCCCGGCAGGACGAGGACTATGAGGAGGAGGAGCAGAGGAAGAAGAAGCAGGAGGAGGAGGAGCAGAAGAAGAAGCAGGAGGAGGAGGAACAGCAGGCCAGGAAGAAGAAGCAGGAGGAGCGGGCAATACGGGCCGCTAAGGTGCAAGCCTTAAAGGAAAGAAGAGAGAAGGCAAAACGAGAGCTGATGAAGGTGGGGGGAAGAGGAGCTCCTGATACTGAGCCTGGAGACAATGGATCGCGTGGATGAAGAGGTCGCAGCAGAAATCGGAGCAGCATTGCAGCAGAATTAATTTTTTTTGTTATACTTTTTGTACATATTTGTTTTTTTATACGCCTTAATAACTGTTATACCTATACCAATCATTTATTAACTGTTATGTTATTCTATATCAGAAAAAAGTGACAAGGAAATCAAGGATGAAATCACATTAGTTATTAACTGACGTACAATTATGGTGGTGCGAGCACAGACGGTTCGGGAACTCAATTGACAATTAAATATGATTTTCTGGGTAATTCGATGCTGTAGATGTCAAAAAGTTGATCGGTTTCACTAGAGGACGTCAGGAAATACCTGTACAATTATTGTGGTGCGGCTAAGGCTTAGGCTTAGGCTTAGGCTTAGGCTTAGGCTAGTTATTTCTATATCTACATGCAGGGGCTGCCGCCCCCGCGCCCCCGCTTATTTTTGGTTCACATTCCACAATGATTATGTGTTTCACATATGAATTTCAGTATTAACAATTCATTGATTACTATTATGACCATTCTTCAATTAGTTCGTGAGAAAAAAATAAGTTTAATCAAAAAACAAAAAATGTTTGTGGTTCACATTCCACAATGATTATGTGTTTCACATATGAATTTCAGTATTAACAATTCATTGATTACTATTATGACCATTCTTCAATTAGTTCGTGAGAAAAAAATAAGTTTAATCAAAAAACAAAAAATGTTTGTGGTTCACATTCCACAATGATTATGTGTTTCACATATGAATTTCAGTATTAACAATTCATTGCTTACTATTATGACCATTCTTCAATTAGTTCGTGAGAAAAAAATAAGTTTAATCAAAAAACAAAAAATGTTTGTGGTTCACATTCCACAATGATCATGTGTTTCACATATGAATTTCAGTATTAACAATTCATTGATTACTATGATGACAACTCTTCAAATAGTTCGTGAGAAAAAATAAGTTAATCAAACAGCTTCGTTTCTGGAAACTTGTTTTGGCAGTAGTAAAAAAGCATGATTTTGAAAATCAATACATTTCAACGAATGTGTGTGTTTTGGATATGTTTTACCAGTTGTAACTCGCCTGCCTGGTCTTTGTTTGCCACAGAATTCAGAGGTTTTGTTGAGCAACGTTTCGACTGTTTTATTGTCAAATTGAGCATTGTTGATTATGCTCCAACTTTTAAGGAAAACAGTAGCTTCCTCGTACTAGAAAAACAATTTTATGTTCGATTCAAAATTATTGTAGGTCATACCATGAGCACATTGTAATATATGTTGAAACTCTTTTTACAAGTTTTCAGAGCAACTGCTGCTCTCCAACAGAATTGAGAAAACAACAGAATTGAGAAACGTTGCGTCACAACTCTCCAACAGAATTGAGAAAACGACAGAATTGAGAAACGTTGCGTCACAACGACAATTTTCGGTTGCGATTCGACTTCTTCTAGTACGACTTCTCGTACCTTGGCTACGCTGACTATATACAACCGTATAATCTGAATCGGAGCTTTCACTAGTGTTGAAGCCATATCTAAATTCTTCTTCATCAGCTATAGCTACCTAGAAAAGATGTATTGCAACAAATATCAAATCCAATATTGGCTAACCAGAGCAACATACGCGCGCTCTACATTGATTCCATTATTTATTAGAAATTTTTTTATTTTTATTCTGTCTCTTTCAACAAGTTCATCATCATAGTTGAAAACTCCTTCTTCTTTCTGCATAAGCTCATTTCTATGAACATTTCGATCAATTTGTTTTCTTTTTTTCTCATTTCTGTTCGTATCGTTCGCTATTATATTTGAAGAAGACATGGTACAATCTTGATCTGAATACTAATGTAAGTTGTCTTAATAAAAATAGGCATGCCTTGGATTTTAAGTGCCATGTTGTCTATACGATCTAAAATCTCTTGTAACAACAAATGAATTGGACCTTCTTCTTCGAAGGAGTCGTATTCCGACATATTTTCTGCATCAAATTACTTAAGCAGTATCATTATTAAAAGGGATTCACGGAATGAACCGATGAACTGTGAGATTTAGAAAGAAAATCATTAGAAATTTCTTAGTAATAAACGATAAAAAATCAATAAAACTAAAATCAACATTTTTTTAAAAAATTTTTTTCTATACATTTTTGACAGCCTTTGTAGTACACCCTCAGGGTGTATTTTGAACTTGTTGTACTTCTCAGCAGAGGATTTCCATACTTGGAAAAACCATCGTAAAAAGCTTCTATCCATTTTCTGGGATCATTCTTATGAGAAGAGACATAACAGATATAGGAATATTCTTCACTATCAGTGCTTAAAATTTACTAAAGACTAGAAAAAATACTTGAATATCTATGAACCTCAGTAATCGTCGTCTTTATAGATGTCGTTTTATAGATGATGGTTCTAGTTGTAAAGTTATATCATGTTCAAGAACGTGGAAGAAATTTTTGACAATTTCGACTATCTTGCTGTTGAGTTCAGCTCGCAACGACTGGTGTGGAACCAGCTGGTATGATACACGAACTAGTCTTCCGGTGACCAACAGTTCGTTACTCATTCTTAATAAACCCAAATCAAATTACTTAGGCGGTATCATTATCAAGAGGTATACACGGAATGAACCGATGAACTGTGAAATTTAGAAAGAAAATCATTAGAAATTTCTTAGTAATAAACAAGGTCACAAATAATATAAAATATTCTGATGACCAACAATTGGATGAAGTTCTCGTTACTTATTCTTTATGAACCCAAATCAAATTACTTAGGCGCTATCATTATTAAAAGGTATACACGGAATGAACCGATGAACTGTGAAATTTAGAAAGAAAATCATTAAAAAAATAAAAATAAATAATTTCTTAGTAATAAAAGAAGTAATATATAATATAAAATATTGTGGTGACCAACAAATGAATGAAGTTCTCGTTACTTATTCTTTATAAACCCAAATCAAATTACTTAGGCGCTATCATTATTAAAAAGTATACACAGAATGAACCGATGAACTGTGAAATTCAGAAAGAAAATCATTAAAAAAGAAAAATAGATAATTTCTTAGTAATAAAAGAAGTAATATATAATATAAAATATTGTGGTGACCAACAAATGGATGAAGTTCTGGTTACTTATTCTTTATAAACCCAAATCAAATTACATAGGTCCTTGGACATGTTCAGAAAATTATTACCTCCCAATGGAAAAATAAATAGTGAATTTAAAAATTCTTGATAAAATCATTGATTGGTATTCAGATTTGGGTCCACATCTATCTGACGTTAATGTTCTTTGGTTTGAATACCTTATCGACAGAATCACAAAATCGAAATGGTCAATCAATAGATGCCTTTATGAAAATTATTCCATGACAATAAAACATATGACCGAATTATCAAAGGTTGCAAAAGAAGTTGATAGTCCTCAAAGTGATCGAGTTGGTGTCCGTGTTTATGTCCTTTTAGGACCTTCTCGTAAAGGAAAGAGTTGGTTCGAAACTTTTTGGCAAAAGACTCCACATACTTTTGTAGCGCAGACTGCACCACTTATTTTCAAGGTTAGTCTTAGAAAAATTCAAATCAGGCTTCATTACCTTAGGATACAAAAATCAAAAAAATATCATTATTGATGAAGTGGAAAGCTTTGGCAGTAAAGGTTATATGACTGGTAAACAGCTTTTATTACTCACAAATGATGGTAATTGCCGTCTCAATGTGAAATTTAGTTCAGTGCAAATTGTAGCAACTAAACTTTTTTGTGGGTAATTTTGAAATTGATCAATGGTTTCCAAACGATTCGACAACTGTAAGTTCACTCAAAAAAAGATTTCCTTATGTTCGATGAAATCAGGATTGTGCATTTAGAAATAGAATCCATTGGATTGGTAGAGCTCATGCACAAAAAGAACAACCTCAATGGATCGAAGGTCCAGCTATGAATGAAGTTCGTAAACATCAATCCCAAAACGCTGAAACAGAACCTACTCCCTATGTGAACATGGGTTAAATAAAAAAACTTTTCTTTCTGAAATCTTTCGTTAAACCCGTTAAACAGTTATAAGCGGTTGAAATATCTTTATAGTTTCAATACTTTTTTAAATTGTTATCTAATTTTTGAAATGATAGTAATGACAAGAAAGCGAAATAACAAACCTACACTTGCACCAATGGCGTCCCACGCAGAACGACTACAATGGGTAAATGAATTTCTTAATCCTTCCGCAGTAAGATTAAGAACAGATTGTCCTCCAACAAGTTGCAATTGTTTTGAGAAAAGTAAAGTCAAACTACCACTTGACTTGAAAAACTATTGTTAAGTATCATTTTATATTTTTTCAATAAAAAAGCTATTACAGTTCGTGAAGGTGTGTACTTGACACCTGTCAGTCGTGAAGAGTGCGATAACCTTTATAATCAAAATACCATCTGCTTGTTTTGGCGAATCAATAAATGGGTGTTGGGTATTATAAAAAAATTTACTGATAATTATCATAATCCCCAATTCGCTAACATCTCAGTGAGTTGTTCAAAGAAATTATGCACAAACTCTGCGTTTATAATTCAAGTTAAATGAAATCGAAACCCGATTCGGACGTTCTTCCAAATGGAAAGACTACGTCGCAAAACCACGAATTTGTTCGAAAGAACACAAGCAACTTTTCACTCTGACTTGTAAAGAAGTTGAATCACATTGCCTCAAAGTTCAAGTTGAAAAAGAAGGATTTTGTTTGAGCGAATAAAGACAAAACTTATGTCATATTTTAAAGCCAATTGAAATAAATTTGTTAGCTAAGAACATTTTAAGTAAACATCGAGTAAATCTCGATGAAAACTTCTAGAATGTTCTCGAATGTTCTGGAATGTTCCAGAATGTTTTAGAATATTCTGGAATGTTCTAGAATGTTCTAGAATATTCTGGAATGTTTTAGAATATTCAGGAATGTTCTACAATGTTCTAGAATGTTTTAGAATAATCTGGAATATTCTAGAATGTGTTCGAATGTTTTGGATTGTTCTGGAATATTCTAGAATATTCTCGAATGGAATAGAATGTTCCCTTTATTAATTTCGTAATAATATAGAACAATCAATTTTTACATTATGTATTTTGTAATTGCAGATTAGAAGAAAGTTTGGAGTAAATCAATAGTCACACGATGGATTTCGTAATTGTTAATCAAAAGTACATCTCAAGTAAATCTCAAGTAAATCTCAAACTAGATATCATGTAAACAACAAGTAAATCTCAAGTAAATCTCAAGTAAATCTCAAGTAAATCTCAAACCAGATCTCATGTAAACAACAAGTAAATCTCAAGTAAATCTCAAGTAAATCTCAAACTAGATCTCATGTAAATCTCAAGTAAATCTCAAGTAAATCTCAAACTAGATATCATGTAAACAACAAGTAAATCTCAAGTAAATTTCAAACTAGATCTCATGTAAACAACAAGTAAATCTCAAGTAAATCTCAAGTAAATCTCAAGTAAATCTCATGTAAACAACGAGTAAATCTCAAGTAAATCTCAAGTAAATCTCAAACTAGATCTCATGTAAACAACAAGTAAATCTCAAGTAAATCTCAAGTAAATCTCAAGTAAATCTCAAGTAAATCTCAAACTAGATCTCATGTAAACAACAAGTAAATCTCAAGTAAATTTCAAGTAAATCTCAAACTAGATCTCATGTAAACAACAAGTAAATCTCAAGTAAATCTCAAGTAAATCTCAAGTATTTTTGCTCCTTATTCAGATTTCGTGATTTTTTTCAGTTGTCTTTTTTACACAACTATGTTTTCAGATTTTTTTTAAATGGCACGTACACGTTGTATCCATCCATCTGCGCATTATCAAGGTTTTGTTGAATTTGTATTTCTCTGCAAAGTTTCAGATAATTTGCAGGTCCAACTCGAAATCCCACTAATTCTAGAACACCCGAAGTTTTTTTAGATGTGCCTTCTCAAAATGAAGGAAGGAGAAGAAAAAACAAACCAAAACCGTGGAATTTAAAAGTGAGTTTTAATGATACTCCTCCGTTTTATGATCATTTTTCAAAATGTATGTCACTCTGTTTGTTTTCAACGCTTCAGTGATGTAGAATATTATAGGCTTTTAAAGAGATCAAAGAAGTTCAAAAAAGCACAAATCTTCTAATCCCCAAATTGCCATTTCAACGGTTGGTTCGCGAAACCCTTCAGGAAATCAATCCTGAACTTCGACTCCAATCGAGATTCGTTTTGGCGGCGTTACAGGTACCGTAAAGTAAGGGTAGAATTAAAGATTTAAACATATTAAGAAAGCTGCGGAATCGTACTTAATAACTCTTTTTAATAAAGCTGCCCTCTGCGCCAATCATGCTCGACGTTTAACTATTCGGCCAGCGGATTTTCATCTTCTGAAACAATTAGCAGACTTTGATTTTAGTTGTTGAATCGTGACTTTTGATTTTCTTTGTTTTCGTAAACTGAACAATGTTTATACGAATTCATCATTGCCTTGTTTCTTGTTTCATCACAATATAAAATGAGTTTTTGAAAAAATAAAGAATAGATAGAATGAATTCCTTAATTGTTTCAAATAGAAAAAAAAATTGTAGATATGAGTGAAATTATTCCATAATGTTTATAATTCTTGTCTCATCACATAATTAAATAAGTTTTTTATAATTCTTGTCTCATCATATACTTAAATGATAAAACCAGTCGAATCAGTTTCAGTGTGATAGAATGAGTTCCTGGTAAAATAAATAATAGCCCCGTTCGGAATTAAGTTCTACATATTTATTTTCACACATTTTGAGAGAAACAGAACTTTTCCATGAATCAAATTTGAGAAAATACACATGAGATCTGACGTTGATTATTGTGGTCATGTTTCATCATAACATAAAAGTTGTTCCTGCAAAACTAAATAATAGCCCCTTTCGAAATTAAGTTCTACATATTTATTTTCACACGTTTTGAGAAAAACAGAATTTTTCCATGAATCAAATTGGACAAAATACACATGAGATCTGACGTTGATTATTATGGTCATGTTTCATGTTTCATCGTGGAAGAAATTCTTCCATCTGAAAATGTATATGTAAAAAACTGGTATGCAGCAGAACTTTGTAATTATTTCAAGAAACAAAAAGAATTTTCTCAATTGCGTCAAATAAAGAAAAAAGAAATTGTAGATATGAGAGAAGTTCTTCCATATTTTTTATAATTCTTGTCTCATCATATACTTAAATGAGTTTGTACTGAAACACTTTATAAAAAAAAATAAACTTCTCGAATCTATCAAAAATATATACGCTCCAATTGTTATAACAAATTTGAGGTTCAAAGTTGAAAATCAAATATGTTCATTCAAACGCTTTCAACATTTAAACATAGAAACTCGAAAAGAGACTGTTTCAATCAATCGATAAAACCAGTCGAATCAGTTTCAGTGTGATAGGATGAGTTCCTGGTAAAATAAATAATAGCCCCGTTCGGAATTAAGTTCTACATATTTATTTTCACACATTTTGAGAAAAACAGAACTTTTCCATGAATCAAATTTGAGAAAATACACATGAAATCTGACGTTGATTATGGCTCCGATACAAAGAACTTGATTTGAATTTCTTTGTTGTTTGTTCACCAACTGATTGCGGAGAAGTAGTTGAATTTCAACTACTCCGATACAAAAAGCTTAATTCGAATTTCTTCATTTTTGAACGAAAAACTGTATACTAACTATATTTATTTGAAACGAGTAACTATATTTTTTTAAAACGAGTAGTTAAAATTTTAACTTTTGCTAATTCAGGCAAGTAGTTGAAATTCAACTACTCCAAGATGAGTAATCTCCCAAAAAAAAACATTCATACATCATTTCACAATTCAATTCGTATGTGGCATTTTTGAGATAAACTTTTTTTAAAATTGTGAAATTCACCAAAAAACACAACATTTGAAAGGTCATATGTTTCTCCAAACTTGAGTCAGTAACAAGCCCCTTCTGATAATCTGTTAAATGACACATGTTCATTCAGATATCAACTCACAATTCAATTCGTATGTGTCGATTTTGATTTAAACTGTTTTAAAAAAAGTACAAATCACCAAAAACCAAGAGTTTTAAGAGATCATAAGTTTTTCCGAATTTCAGTCAGTAACAAGCCCCTTTTGATAACCTGTTGAATGACACTTTTTCATTCATATATCAACCCACGATATATTTTCTATGTGTCATTTTTGAAATAAACTATTCTAAAAATTGTGCAAATCACCCAAAAACCCAAATTTTAAAAGGTCATATGTACTTCCAAATTTGAGTCAGTAACAAGCCATTTTGCGATAATCTGTTGAATAACACATTTTGTTTCATATATTAACCCACGATCTAGTTGCTGTGTGTCATTTTAGATTTAAACTGTTTTAAAAAACGTACAAATCACCAAAAACCAAGAGTTTTAAGAGATCATAAGTTTTTCCGAATTTCAGTCATTAATAAGCCCCTTTTGATAACCTGTTGAATGACACTTTTTCATTCATATATCAACCCACGATATATTTTCTATGTGTCATTTTTGAAATAAACTATTCTAAAAATTGTGCAAATCACCCAAAAACCCAAATTTTAAAAGGTCATATGTTCTTCCAAATTTGAGTCAGTAACAAGCCATTTTGCGATAATCTGTTGAATAACACATTTTGTTTCATATATTAACCCACAATCTAGTTCTTGTATGTTATTTTTGAGATAAACTACTTTAAAAATTGTGTAAATCACCGGGCAAATCACAAATCACAAATCTTTGTAATTATTTCAAGAAACAAAAAGAATTTTCTCAATTGCGTCAAATAAAGAAAAAAGAAATTGTAGATATGAGAGAAGTTCTTCCATAATTTTAATAATTCTTGTCTCATCATATAAAAAAAATAAACTTCTCGAATCTATCAAAAATATATACGCTCCAATTGCTATGACAAATTTGAGGTTGAAAGTTAAAAATCAAAAAATGTTCATTCAAACGCTTTCAACATTTAAACATAGAAACTCGAACAGAGACTGTTTCAATCAATCGAAGCCCTTTCTGATTATTTGTTGAATAACACATTTTGTTTCATATATTAACCCACAATCTATTTCCTGTTCCCAAAAAACACGAATTTTTAAAGATCATATGTTTTCCCAAATTCGAGTAAATAACAAAATCTATCTCAAATCTTCAATCTATCATCAACTGCAAATTTATTTTTTGTGGGTCATTTTCGAGAAATAATTGTCCTGAAAAATTTGTTTTTGGAAGTTTGAAAACTCATATGCCATTTGAGTACAACGTGCGAATCTTTATTGAAGTGTCACTTCTCAATTCAGATAACAAAAGAACAATCAAGTAAAAAAAAAAACTGATCAAGAATAATAACAAGTTTCTATTATATTATTCACCCTGGAATTAATATGATTTTTGATACAATTAAAACTATGTCCATGAGCAAGTAAAAAGTTCGAAACAATAGCTACTGGAATTACTTTTGGATTTTGAAAACACGGTAAATAAAGAAACTCAAACACGTGGATGAGTTCATGTAACAAAACAGATAACAATTTAATTTTTGAACATGGTTCAAAAACGAAACGAACTTTTCTTGCTGATTCTCTTTTTCTATCAAAAAAATGATTGCAAAACAAGTTTAACAGAATGTGATTACTATTTCTCACAGTTTCAGCTAGTTTTGTGCTGCTACTATGCTTATTGTTCTAGCAAATTTTGATAAAGACATTTTGATTGAAAATTTTACCATCAAAATAGTGAGGCGTTCCGTGGAACGAAAACTATTTCTAAACACCTTCTCCTCCATAATTCTGACAATGTAAGCAGGCATAATGTATTCTGAAAACATAGAAATAACACATATTTTGATTTGAAATTATCCAAAAAGTTAACTCACTTGAAAATTCAAAAAAATCAAATTGGAACAGTAGCAACACAGCGTGTTAGATGAGAATACCTGAAAAATGTCATTTGATTTTGATTCTTAAAATAATAATATGTGAATATTGAAGAAGAAAAAGAAAAATATTGAAAACAAACAAAAAAAGCACAATTAATTAACGAGCTTTTCAAAAAGTCATGCACCACAAAAGAGAATTGACCTAAGTCTAAGCATGAGATCTATGACTAAGCATATGACTAAGTCTAAGCATGAGATCTATGACTAAGCATATGACTAAGTCTAAGCATGAGATTTATGACTAAGCATATGACTAAGTCTAAGCATGAGATCTATGACTAAGCATATGACTAAGTCTAAGCATGAGATCTATGACTAAGCATATGACTAAGTCTAAGCATGAGATCTATGACTAAGCATATGACTAAGTCTAAGCATGAGATCTATGACTAAGCATATGACTAAGTCTAAGCATGAGATCTATGACTAAGCATATGACTAAGTCTAAGCATGAGATCTATGACTAAGCATATGACTAAGTCTAATTTCCTATGTTTTTTTTTGTATGCATGCACATGAATAAACATTTTTAATTTATAATCATATTCTCACTTACATAATAATAATAATAATAATTACATGATTAATATTCCTTTCTTCCAACAGCTACTGGATCCATTGCATTCTCCAACTTTCTTACAATATGGACATTCTAAATATGATATAAAGATAGCGCATAAAAATACTTACGTTATTTTCTCCGTTTCTCCATCCATCAGTTCAACAAACGAATCAAAATCGAGACCATGAAATTACTAAATTCAACATTTTTCATGAATGATCAACCGCTTATGTTCCCAGAGTCAAATAGGTGTTTAATTATTTATTCAATCTGCATGGCTTGTAATTCAGTGCAATGCATGACTGGACACGCAAGCTAACATAAAGCCCATATACTCATGAAAACTTTTTTTTAGATCATTTGTTTCCATTTTCTTTTTTTTGCTCAGCTCCATTCGCTCATCCCTCCTAATCAATGCAACTTTTGCGGCCTCCACAATTTCTTCTGTGTCCTGGTTAACCATTTCCATATCGAACTGTATTGATCTAAAATAGGTTTTTTTTACTATGCTTTGCTGAGGCAATGCACCACTCTCGACTATGAGTCAGCAACGAAAAATAAGGTGGATGACATTATACAAACGCATGAATACAAATTGTAATTGGTTCTGCTCATTAATCATCATATTGATGTACGAGTTGGGTGTTGGGTATAACAATAAGGGCAATCTCCCAATTTTTTTATCAGTTGAATAAATAATTAAACACCTATTTGAGAAATAAAAAAAACCTATTTTAGATCAATACAGTTCAATGTTAATGCTCAAAGTACAGAACAGATACTCGATGAATTTTCGAAAAAATGATGAGACAAAATTTAAAAATTTACATTTTGATATTGGTGCATGGTATCCATGACTTTGAAATTTACGTGAACTTTAATTTATGCTAATTAAATGTACACGTGATATGTAACTCGCTTCACGTGAAAGATAAAGAGATGCGGTTTTCAAAATTAGATTCCCCATGTCCATATTAGTCTTAAAACAAATTTTTACCTCAATTTCAGTTGTAACCTCAATTTCGGTTGTAACTCAATTTCAGTTGTAACCTTTATTAAAAAGGACCAAAAATTTTGATAAAAGTAACATAGAATTAGTTTAAACTAATTTTTTGTTCTTGACTTATTTTTTAGTTCTTTTTCAATTTTGTTTTGAGATGGATTCCGCTCTAATTGCAGCCTGCGAAGGCTTGAATTTGGCAAATGTTGCAGAAATTTGCAGCGTAGCTCAAGAGTTTACTGTTGTTGCCGGCCGAGAAGTTGATGCTGTCCACATTGCTCTAGCATGTGCTCTGATCAAACCAATTGGTTTGAGAACAGCTCGTCGCTATAGAATTGGTGAACGCAATGAAGAAATTGCTATAAGAACTTTGTCTGCAACTCCTTCTACTGCAGGATGGAAACTGTTCGTTACTCGTGTAATGACTTATGTCATCGCACATAACCCTGGTTTTAACTATGCAGGTTACAGCTACCCAGCAAGACACGACAGACACAAGACAAGACATGGAGGTCTTTATTGGCCTACAGCTGTAGACGATGATCCTATCCCACAGTTGACCTAGTTTGTCAGTTGACCTAGTTTGTCAGTTGACCTAGTTTGTCAGTTGACCTAGTTTGTCAGTTGACCTAGTTTGTCAGTTGACCTAGTTTGTCAGTTGACCTAGTTTGTCAGTTGACCTAGTTTGTCAGTTGACCTAGTTTGTTCAGTTGACCTAGTTTGTTCAGTTGACCTAGTTTGTCAGTTGACCTAGTTTGTTCAGTTGACCTAGTTTGTTCAGTTGACCTAGTTTGTTCAGTTGACCTAGTTTGTTCAGTTGACCTAGTTTGTTCAGTTGACCCAGTTTGTTCAGTTGACCTAGTTTGTTCAGTTGACCTAGTTTGTTCAGTTGACCTAGTTTGTTCAGTTGACCTAGTTTGTCAGTCGTGAGTGGTTGTCTTCTTTTGGTTCTAATTGGTATTCACTGCTGCCGTCTTGTTTCTTCATCTGATTCAGTATCGTCGGACTAGTTTTAATAAGGTGCGCACTTTTCTCAAGTCATTTCATTTCTTTTCTTTATAATTACTCTTGTGTTTTTTCCTATTTTTATATCTCGTCTTTTTCATTCCTTTTTTCACTATGTCCTCTTCCCAATCTGTTTCAAAATCCGATTTTACCGCACTTTCTGATTCTCTCAAAGAATCTTTCTCCCAATTTTCTTCTGAATTACGTGGCATTATTTTCTCTATTCAAACTACCGTTACTTCTAATTGTACCCGTATTGCGGAACTAGAATCAAAGGTGCTACAATTCTAAGACCAAACTCCCTGGCCCTATTGCTATAAATTGCCCTAGTGAACAAATTCGTGATACTTGCATACAACTAATCCGCAATCACAAAGAAGTTCTTTCCGCTTCACTCAGAAAAACTTTTGTGAGAAGAGACTATTTCCCTTTCGAAATAGAACTTGAACATGAATTGAAGGAAAAGTGCAAGGTTATGAATTCTACTGGGACTAATACCCTTCATATTGTTCGTAATTTCAAAATTGTTAAGGTCACCAAAAAAATATCCTCAACTAGTTCTCTTACTCCAGCTCCTACCTCTACTCATCTTATTCTCCTGTTTCCCCTTCTTCCCCAAATATTGTACAAATTGCTCCTCCACCTTCCAAAGCAAGCCGTACTTCTCTTGAGGTCGACAGGTCTTCTTGTCAATTTCCTTCACCCGCAAGACGAAAAACACGACATGCTCCTTATGCTCTGAGATCACTCTCTTGTCCCAGAGTTAAAAACCCAACAATACCTCTTACCGCACCTTCCCTATCTGACCCTACCTCAAGTCTCCCCCTAGTTCCTAATCATACTCCCTCCACCAAATCACTTCCACCTCCAAAACTTAGCTTTCGTTAATCATACTTCTTCAAAGAGCTGAAAAAAAATCAAAGAGCTGAAAAATATCATACTCATACTTCTTCAAAGAGCTGAAAAAAAAATAAAGTCACAAGAACTATATCAACAATGGCATGTATATTTAGCAGCATAGACTATAAAGTAAAACAATAAAAAAAGCTCACAAATCATAAAACTCTTTTTTTATTATATAAATTAATAAAACTGTGAATATAATCTAATTTGAATTTTCCGATAGGTGATCAAAGAAATTTTTTCTTGAACATGTTTTTGAGCCTGATTGAATGGTTTTCAATCCATTGTAAACACCCTAAACAAATGTACCTCTATTACATTTACATAACTCGATTAATGGTCGGCATTAGAATCATTCAAAACTAACTTCATATATATCATCTCCCAGAATAAATACTGTTCTAAGTACTTTCAGTCTTTCCTTTTTTTTTGGCGAATGATCTTTTGGGGTTGTAGCCCGGTCGCGTCAAGTTTCCAAGCCCGAGGATAGTTTGAAATCTATTATAAATAGATTTTTGGTTACTGTTCATAAATTCTTCCTTTAAGAAATATTTCAAAATTAATGGCAAGCGGTATACCATTATTTCTAAACTGTTCATTCTGAGTTAAATAAGATGTAGCACGTTATTCTAGGTCCAAAAATGAAAATTTTAGAATTTTTAATTTTTCATAGAAATCAAACGAAATAGCAACGCGATGAAACGCAACATTAATACAATGTATATATATTGTGATATTGTAAAATATTCCATTCTTGGTAATGTGAAAGCTAATTTACTTGCATGTTTACCTGTACCACCTCCTACTGAATTTGGTAAAATGATTGCCAAAACATTTAATCCTATTCGTTATGTACCAATCACTAGACAAACAATTTGCTCTAAATGCTCTAAATCAACCGTTGCATGTTCTTTCGTGAAATGAACAGTTAACTGCTCCTGGTCAAATTTATAAATTTGAAAAAACAATGTATGAGAAATAATTTATTCAAACAAAACAAATATATTAGTTTTAAAATTACATTTCAAAAAAATGACTCATGCATTTTGTATACAAAAATATGATTTTACAGCTGACGCCCCCAAAAGTTTGATTTTGACAGCTGACGCCCTCAAAAGTATGTTTTTAGCCACTGTTTGGGGGCGTGGTTAGTAAATTTTGCACGGCTAATCTCGTTGGGTATTCAGATGTGTAGAATCTGAAATTCCTAGTGAGATTGGGCTAGGACTTCTTCTTATTCCGGAAAACAGGTTTATATCGTGCTCATCCATAAGATTTGTTCACAAAAAGTTCAGGCTCTATTCACGTTGTGCCTGGTGAATGTCCCTTTTTCTCAAAAATCATCAACTAAAATCAAATAAAAATAAAATTATGTTTGTTTACTTATTTTGTTTACTTATTTCGTTTTTTATGTTATAATAAATTCGATGTATTCAATTATGAAGAAGAGTGGATCAATTGAATCCATCACATATTTATTAAATGTGATGGATTCGATTATATATATATATATATATATATTATTTATAGAGCGATATAAACTATATATTAGGTGGTTGCATTGATTCCCGGCCCCCCCACCCAAGCCCATAAAATAGTCAAAAAAACATATTGAGAGAAAAAAATTTATTATTTTTAGTATTCGCCGTTTTTTGCGATAACCTTCTCCCATCTGTCTCTCAAACTTCTGATACCTCTCCTGAAAAAAACTTTATTTTTTGATGCAAAAAAATTTTTCACAAAGGTTTCAACTTCCTGTATATTTTTGAAGTTCTCTCCCCTTAAACTATGCTCCATTGACCTAAACAGATGAAAATCTGTTGGGGCAAGGTCTGGAGAGTAAGGAGGGTGTTTGAGAACTGTCCAGCCCAGATCCAGAAGCGTCTGTTGTGCCTTCGCACAGCAGTGAGGGCGAGCGTTGTCATGCAACAACGCTATACTTCTGTTTTTGAGCTCCTCTCGGGCTTCAATGTTAACACTGAGCCGTCTGAGTTGCTCAGAATAATGCTCTCCATCTATGGTTCTACCGTATGGTAAAATTTCGTAGAAGAGAACTCCGTTTTCGTTCCAGAAAACGGACAGAAGTGCCTTTTTGGCAGTTTGTGGGTTAGCCCTTGGTGTCATCGGAACCGATTCTCCAGGGTTAACCCAAAACCAGCCCTGTTTGGGTTGGAATAGAGAATCCATTTCTCATCTCCAGTCACCAAACTTTTGAAAAACCCCCTTTTCTGGCTCATTTTCAGAAGATCCTGAGCCAAAGAAACTCTTGACCTGAGATTACTCTCAGTCAAGAGATGTGGGGAAAATGGGGAAAGCTTCTGAATTTTCCCCATTTTTTCCAACCGTCGAGAGACAGTTGCTTTGTGAACCATCAATTGGTTCCCAATTTGGAGTTGAGTAGCTCCAGGAGTGGAATCGAGAACCTTTTGAAGGTCACAGTTGCTGAATTTTTCAGCAGCTCCGGGCCTAGGACGATCTTGGAGATCGAACTCGCCGGATTTAAAGCGGCTAAACCACTTCTTACAAGTTGAATACGATGGAGAAGAATCTCCGTAAACAACTTTCATTTTTCTGAAGGTTTCTTTGGCAGAAATACCTTCATTAAAATGATGAAGAAGGGCATTGCGCATAAGGGTAACATCCATAACGAAATCAAAACAAAAAAAACGTGCAAAAAAAAAAAAGAGAATTTTTCAAATGTAAAGTTTTTAAAATGTAATGTTTTTTATTTTTATTATATTTAAAATATATATATATATATAAATATATATATTATTTATAGAGCGATATAAACTATATATATATTTTTTTCTTAAAAATCTATAAACATGTTTTTTTTTGGCTCCATAAAAAAACATACTTATAGATTTTTTCTTTCTTTATACTTGTTTATGATCAGTATGTATACATATGACGAAATCTTGGCGCTACCATTTTGATATCAGAGAGAGGTAGTGTCAATAACATAGTACAGTGATACTCTCTCCCCCTCTTATTGAAATGGTGGCGCCAAGATTTTGTAATAGTTCTCTGATACTAGCTCTCTCTTTTATCAAAATGGTGGCGCCAAGATTTTGTAATAGTTCTCTGATACTAGCTCTCTCTTTTATCAAAATGGTGGCGCCAAGATTTCGTAATATGCATACATACTGATCATAAACAAGTGTAAAGAAAGAAAAAATCTATAAGTATGTTTTTTTATGGAGCCAAAAAAAAACATGTTTATAGATTTTTAAAAAAAATATATATATATAGTTTATATCGCTCTATAAATAATATATATATATATATATATATATATATATATATATATATATATATATATATATATATATATATATATATATGGATACATATATATGTATATAGAATAAGTATATATATTGCAAAATCTTGGCGCCACCATTTCAATTAGAGAGGGAGAGAGTGTTGTAGTGGTATTGCGAAATCTTGGCGCATTTCAATAAAAGGGGGAGAGAGTATCACTGTACTATGTTATTGACACTACCTCTCTCTAATATCAAAATGGTGGCGCCAAGATTTCGTCATATGTATACATACTGATCATAAACAAGTATAAAGAAAGAAAAAATCTATAAGTATGTTTTTTTATGGAGCCAAAAAAAAAACATGTTTATAGATTTTTAAAATATATATATATATATATATAGTTTATATCGCTCTATAAGTGATATATATATATATATATATATATAATCGAATCCATCACATTTAATAAATATGTGATGGATTCAATTGATCCACTCTTCTTCATAATTGAATACATCGAATTTAATCAATATGTGATGGATTCAAATGATCCACTCTTCTTCATAGTTGAATCAATCACATTTAATAAATATGTGATGGATTCAATTGAACTACTTTCTATTCAATAGACGTCATAGATAGATATAATGTAATGCATTGTATAACCTTCTATATATAATGATTAGTATTTTTTATTGTATATATACAGGGTGGGTGAGAAGTATGTGTCGTTTTTTACAATCGCTTGATTGAGTGACATAAATAGTGTCAAAAATTATGAACTCCTGGGGAGTGTTAGCTATGAAGGTCATTAACATAATTAGACATAACAGTCGTTTCAATTCAATCGCTTTGAAAAATGCCAAGAATTTCTCCACACCGTAGTGCTATTGCTCGTCTAGTTGATGAAGGTCTCTCTGCTGCAGAGATATCAAGAAGGCTCAACATTCCATCATCAACGTGTCGTAAGATTTCAAAACTTTATAGGGATACAGGTAGCATTGAGGAGAAGCCAAAGACAGGAAGAATCCGTTCGGTCAACGTTCCACGTACGAGAAATATCATTAATCGTAGGATACAACGCGACTCAACGGTTAGTATGAGAAAAATGGCCAAAGATCTTGGTATTTCAACGGAACGAGTCCGTTTCATCGTCAAAAAGGAACTCAAGATGCGGAGTTATCATCTCGGAAGAGGACAGCAACTGACGGATACACAGAAAAAAAATAGACTGGAAAAAGCAAAAAAAATTACTAGTTTTCTTAAGCAAGGCCGCGTTTCAGACGTACTTTTTACAGATGAAAAAATTTTTACTCTTCAGCCTCTTCCGAACAGACAGAACTATCGACAACTGATGAAAATAGATGGAAGAAAAAATCAGAACAGAATCATTACTGAGAGATCTCTCTTCACCAAATCTTTGATGGTTTGGGGAGGAATCACAGCAAAATTGAAAACACCGCTTGTTTTCATTGAAAGAAACGTCAAAATCAATGCGGCCGTGTATCAAAAAACCATATTGGAGGACGGTTTAGGACCATGGATGAGGAGCAACTTCGGAAATCAAGAAATGATTCTTCAACAGGATTGGGCACCAGCTCATAGTGCCAAAACGACGATGGACTACTGTAAAACCCATTTTCCAGGGTTCTGGGGCAAAGATGTATGGCCTTCCTGTTCACCTGACCTCAACCCGATGGACTATTCAGTATGGGGACTACTTCAATCCAAAATAGAGAAACAACATTTCACTAGTTTGGATTCGCTGAAGCTAGCTTTGATCAAAGCATGGGACGAAATAGATGAGGATTACCTGTGGTCAACAGTGAACAATTTCAAAAAGAGAATAGCAGCGGTAACTAAAGCAAAAGGAGCCCATTTTGAACACAATTTGTAAAATTTCTAAGTTAATGATACCTCTTTATAATAAAAACTTTTGATGCTAAAATATTGTTTTGTTTTTGAAATATTGAGATTTAAAGAGCGACACATACTTCTCACCCACCCTGTATATATATAATTATGAAAAGTATATTATTTTATATTATATATATATATATATATATATATATATATATATATATATATATAGCTGAATCCATCACATTTTATGAATATGTAATGTATTCAAATGAGTACCATTAATAGTTGAATCCATCACAATTTACGAATATGTGATGTATTCGAATGAGATCCATTCATAGCTGAATCCATCACATTCTACAACCGAATCCATCACATTTTATGAATATGTGATGTATTCGATTGAGATCTATTCCTGAGTAGGTTTCAGAAGTGATTGTTTCTCCCGAGTTTAGGAATCTATAGTGAATTAAACCTGAGCTTGTCCACCAAACTGTTATCATGATTTTCTTCTGAGTAAGGCTCGGCTTTGCTAACTGTTTTGGAGCTTCTGTACGATCAAGCCATTGTGCCTGTCTTCTTCTGTTGTCGTATATGATCGTCATCTTCCATGCTCTCGTTTCCCTCTTTAAAATTCTTGAACCATCTCTGCACCATACGTACAGAACAAGTCCTTTCGCCGAAGGCAACGTTGATTCTTTCAGCTGCTTCAACAGCTTTACGTCCTAGTTTGAATTCATACAAAAAAATTGCTCTTAAATCCCTCTTCTCCAGCATGATTTCAAAAAGCTATAAAAAAACTCAGAATTAATCTACTGTTCAGAAAAGTATAAATAAGAATTAATAACATATAATAATACTTATTATTATTATTTTTTCCTTTATATACTGATTCATGTGTTCATAATTTTTGTTGATCGAATACAATCGAAAAAAACTACATTACTTTCGGACCAACCTAATATATAGACTATTATATATAGACTAATAAATGTTATTATTTTTGTTTCAGCGTCGATAGGAACCATCACCAGTTAATTTTGAAAAAGGTAGAAGTCCTGGACCTAAGCCTATAATAATAACGGAACATAGCCGTTACTTCTCCATAGCTGATTTGTAGGTGGTCCAGCTCTTGATCTTCATCTCTATTATTTTTCCCTATCATAGGAATCGTTAGCGGCTCTAGGTCAACGTCATCCATTTTCAAGTACTTGAAAGGACTCTTACCGCACTAAATACAAATATGACTATTAAATATTAATTATGAACTTACTGGGACTACACTTGCGATTAGTGTAAAAATAATTTTGGGGTTGAAGGAGCACAACAAATGACTGCAGCATTTGTGACAAAAAAAGGCGGCTATCAAATTACATATATTGTTTTTTACAATATTTATGATAGGGTCCAGGGCTTCTACCTTTTTCAAAATTAACTGGTGATGGTTCTTATCGACGCTGAAACAAAAATAATAATATTTATTAGTCTATATATAATAGTCTATATATAATATTCAGGAAATAAAAATAAAGATAAGAATAAGAATAAGGAACTTACTGATATATATAATATAATAATAGTCAAAAATAAAAATAAAGAAAAGAATAAGGAACTTACTGATATATATATTATAATAATAGTCAGGAAAAAAAATAAAGAAAAGAATAAGGAACTTACTGATATATTTTCAGCTGGTGTATGATGTCCTCTACCGAAATATCCATTTTACCACATCTCAAAGATAAGGAGCCCTTATCAGTTATATCTGAATTAACCTGAAATTTACCTGAAACACAGTCTTTTCCCCATCCCACTCGGCATTTCAAAAAGTTAAAAAAGCCCGATAACTTCGGGAGATCGGTTGACACAACCAGTGCAGAAGGCTTGAACGTGGAACATCTGTAGCCGGTGAGATCGAACGGGATAAATTTTTAGAGAAGGTATAATGCTTGTAGAAATTCCAGCAATAAGATAGGAAGTACTGAAATTAAATCAAACAACTTACAGGTTTTGCTAACTTTGCTAAAAATTTAATTTTGGTCTGCATCACCAACATATCTGATGGAACATCCTCACCAAGGTCCTTTAGGCTCCCTGTTGGACAGGAGCCCCTTTGACCTGTGCTGATCTAATAATACATTAAACCGCTCCATCTATAAAAAAAATTTAAAATAAAAAAATAGCTTTATAATAAAAACAATTTCTTGGCAGGACCATTTATCGGTACGACCAAAAAACGGAAGACGAAAAACGATAATTCCTAAATACAAAATGGAGCCTTTCGACATTCCCGCATCAGGTTTTTTTTAAGCATTAGAAAATTCAAACGTTTATATTAAGAAAATATATGGTCATTGAATAGCCATGAAGATCTTAATAAATTAAGAAATTTGTATGACATAGATGATCGTTACTTGGATTGTAAAGATTTAAAGATCAGGTTAACTTAATTATTTTACAACTTATACAACCCTGTTACAGCTACCTCATTGGAAAATGGAACAAGGTGAAAATTGGGCCCGCTGGGGCATCAGGACTAGGACTTTTTGCTGCAAGTGATATAGAGGTCAGGGGGTTAAAGAAGGTTAATAAATATTACATATTAATTAACCAGGCTGGAAGTTATATATGCGGATACGAGGTGTTGCCTACCAAAAAAAAGAGGGGTGTTATATAGTTAATAAAGGAGGCACCTGGGATGCTGAGAAGTTTAGGATCTTTTACGAAAAAGTACATATTTTAATATTTCCCATATGTTAGCTGTCTATATGACTATTATATACCTGACTAACATCTGCCGACAGATATCGAAAACAATAACTTATTCCCAGCCTGCACATCTGATGAAAAATGTTTCAGAAAATTGTTAAAATATCTAGATTTTCCCTTTTTTGATTCCAAAATCTTTTCCTACGGCATATCTATTCAAATAAAATGTAATAGTAATGTAACAATGCGAGGCAAACATGCTTACACTACGAGAAATTGCAATAATATTTCGATAACTGTTTTTCGTTCTTCATTTCTTGAAAAAGAGCGCAAAAGTGCAAAAAAATTGCTTTTTCATTCAGAAAAGACAAACAAATGAAATTACTTTCGGTGATTGTTCATGAACTTATTCATGAATCTGAATTCCTTCACATAAAGTGTCTAATAAACCCAAGTATTATACCATATTCTATTGCATCCGGTTTATTGCTAGAACAGCGGGCAACTTTTCGTTCGCTTATGAATCATATTAATCGAAGGAAAGCAAAGTTTGTTCGTTCTCATGAATGGGTCGAATCTGTAGTATGTTCTTCATTCTTTTGCAACGATAAACTTATTATAAACTCAATAATGACAAAAAGCGTCATATCTAAAGAAGATAAGTGAACCATACAACATCACGAAAAATACATAAGTTTTCTTATTTCTTACTTTTTGAATGAGTCAACATAAATTTTCTAACGACAGAAAATTGTTGATCAGTGTCCTGCTTTATGAAATGATCTATATATACAAGTTTCAAAATATGCAATGTTACCAGAATCCGAAACTTTTACCAATTGCAATACCATCCAACTTCTTACTTCAACACGGAAGAAACGAAACATCCAACTTCTTACTTCAACACGGAAGCTTCAAACTCATTCAAGATATTATTTTTTTTTTCGGAAAAATTGAACACAAACAAAATTCATGAGAAATGAGTGATAAGTTAAAACAGAAACATAAATTTTAATGAAGGTTTTTCAAAACTTTTTTCCAAAAAATATATTACCACTTGCAATGAAATGTCATATAACTGGATATAAACACACTTCACCTAACATTAATAAAAATATTCCAATTTAGGCGCCTAGAACTATTTTATGGACATCAGAATTTAAAAAATGTACATCATTGAACAAAAAAATTGTAAGAGCTTGCGATTCCAGTTTCTTTTGGTGAATACGGCTGGCAATCAATTGTGGTGTATCTGGATATAAATACATCTTTAAAAACCTTCATGGAAGTATTTTGATTTAGGCACGTAGAATTAATTCCTAAACATCAGAATTTGGCACGTAGAACTAATACCTAAACATCAGAATTTTGAAAATGTACATAAAAATTGTTGAGGCTTTCGATTCTAGTCTTTTTTGTAAATACGGCTAGCAATCAATTGTGGTATATCTGATTATAAATCCACTTTCTGGAACTTTGATGTAAGTTTTTGATTTTGGCACGTAGAATTAATTTCTAAACATCAGAATTTTGAAAATGTACATAAAAATTGTAGAGGCTTTCGATTCTAGTCTTTTTTGTAAATACGGCTAGCAATCAATTGTGGTATATCTGATTATAAATCCACTTTCTGGAACCTTGATGGAAGTTTTAGATTTAGGCACGTAGAATTAATTTCTAAACATCAGAATTTTGAAAATGTACATCATTGAACGTGAAAATTGTAGGGGCTTGCGATTCTGGTATGTTCTATGCCCACAACTTACAATCAAATGTGGTATATCTGGATATAAATACTGTTCACCTAACATTGATGAAAATATTTTGATTTAGGCACGTAGAATTAATTTTTAAACATCAGAATTTTGAAAATGTACATCATTGAATGTAAAAATTGTAGGTGCTTGCGATTCTAGTCTCTTTTGTAAATACGGCTAGCAATCAATTGTGGTGTATCTTGTTATAAATACACCTTTCAGATCCTTGATGGAAGTATTTTGATTTGGGCACGTAGAACTATTTTCTAAATATCTAAGTTTGAAATTAATTCATCATTGAACGTGAACAGTGTAAGGACTTGCGATTCTGCTTTATTGTATAAATACGGCTTGCAATCAAATGTGGTATACTTTGATATAAATACACCTTTCAGATCCTTGATGGAAGTATTTTGATTTGGGCACGTAGAACTAATACCTAAACATTAGAATTTTGAAAATGTACATAAAAATTGTAGGTGCTTGCGATTCTAGTCTCTTTTGTAAATACGGCTAGCAATTAATTGTGATGTATCTAGATATAAATACACCTTCCAAAACTTTGATGGAAGTATTTTGATTTAGGCACGTAGAACTAATACCTAAACATTAGAATTTTGAAAATGTACATAAAAATTGTTGAGGCTTTCGATTCTAGTCTTTTTTGTAAATACGGCTAGCAATCAATTGTGGTATATCTGATTATAAATCCACTTTCTGGAACTTTGATGTAAGTTTTTGATTTTGGCACGTAGAATTAATTTCTAAACATCAGAATTTTGAAAATGTACATAAAAATTGTAGAGGCTTTCGATTCTAGTCTTTTTTGTAAATACGGCTAGCAATCAATTGTGGTATATCTGATTATAAATCCACTTTCTGGAACCTTGATGGAAGTTTTAGATTTAGGCACGTAGAATTAATTTCTAAACATCAGAATTTTGAAAATGTACATCATTGAACGTGAAAATTGTAGGGGCTTGCGATTCTGGTATGTTCTATGCCCACTACTTACAATCAAATGTGGTATATCTGGATATAAATACTGTTCACCTAACATTGATGAAAATATTTTGATTTAGGCACGTAGAATTAATTTTTAAACATCAGAATTTTGAAAATGTACATAAAAATTGTAGAGGCTTTCGATTCTAGTCTCTTTTGTAAATACGGCTAGCAATCAATTGTGGTGTATCTTGTTATAAATACACCTTTCAGATCCTTGATGGAAGTATTTTGATTTGGGCACGTAGAACTATTTTCTAAATATCTAAGTTTGAAATTAATTCATCATTGAACGTGAACAGTGTAAGGACTTGCGATTCTGCTTTATTGTATAAATACGGCTTGCAATCAAATGTGGTATACTTTGATATAAATACACCTTTCAGATCCTTGATGGAAGTATTTTGATTTGGGCACGTAGAACTATTTTCTAAATATCTAAGTTTGAAATTAATTCATCATTGAACGTGAACAGTGTAAGGACTTGCGATTCTGCTTTATTGTATAAATACGGCTTGCAATCAAATGTGGTATACTTTGATATAAATACACCTTCCAAAACTTTGATGGAAGTATTTTGATTTAGGCACGTAGAACTAATACCTAAACATTAGAATTTTGAAAATGTACATAAAAATTGTAGGTGCTTGCGATTCTAGTCTCTTTTATAAATACGGCTAGCAATTAATTGTGATGTATCTAGATATAAATACACCTTCCAAAACTTTGATGGAAGTATTTTGATTTAGGCACGTAGAACTAATACCTAAACATTAGAATTTTGAAAATGTACATAAAAATTGTAGAGGCTTTCGATTCTAGTCTTTTTTGTAAATACGGCTAGCAATCAATTGTGGTATATCTGATTATAAATCCACTTTCTGGAACCTTGATGTAAGTTTTTGATTTTGGCACGTAGAATTAATTTCTAAACATCAGAATTTTGAAAATGTACATAAAAATTGTAGAGGCTTTCGATTCTAGTCTTTTTTGTAAATACGGCTAGCAATCAATTGTGGTATATCTGATTATAAATCCACTTTCTGGAACTTTGATGTAAGTTTTTGATTTTGGCACGTAGAATTAATTTCTAAACATCAGAATTTTGAAAATGTACATAAAAATTGTAGAGGCTTTCGATTCTAGTCTTTTTTGTAAATACGGCTAGCAATCAATTGTGGTATATCTGATTATAAATCCACTTTCTGGAACCTTGATGGAAGTTTTAGATTTAGGCACGTAGAATTAATTTCTAAACATCAGAATTTTGAAAATGTACATCATTGAACGTGAAAATTGTAGGGGCTTGCGATTCTGGTATGTTCTATGCCCACAACTTACAATCAAATGTGGTATATCTGGATATAAATACTGTTCACCTAACATTGATGAAAATATTTTGATTTAGGCGCTTAGAACTATTTTGTGGACATCAGAATTAAAAAAATGTACATCATTGAACATAAAAATTGTTATTTAACAAATATGTTGCTAATGAACAATTGTTGAAACAACTTCACTATTCTCGAATGAAAAGACATAGTTAATTTTTTAGCTGTACTACAAGAATAAAAATTTAAAAACATTTTCATTTCGGAGTTTTAAAAATCATCAGCTACTAATTCAATAAAACTAATAATCACTATTTAACAATGGCAGAAAACTGTTTCTATCATGATGAAATAGAATAATTCATTAGCTTGATTTAAAACCATAAATAATAGATATGCTTTATCGAATATCAAATATTGTATTTCATCATAATGAAAAAATCTTTCCCTCATTGGGAAAAATGTAATTATCAGTTTTATTCAAATAACAGCGGCTAAATTTACGACTATTTTGATATTTCCAAAATTTTGAAATATTTTTTTTCATAAACAAGATGAATTTACACTGTGTCATTTCAGTCTACAACAGTGATGTGGTAACTCCAAATGTTTATTACCGACATAAATATCAAATAATTTTTTTAAAAATTGTTTTTTATCATTGTAGTTAATGTAAATAAAACAGTTCATGAACTGCTATTATTCTCGATACAGATGTTGTTGTTTTTTTTGCATATTCATCATTATTTATTCCCGAAATTTTCCATTGACTCGTAAAATAAAAAAAACAATCGTAGAATTCATTTGATTTTGTTTCATCAAATTTTCGAAATTCTTATAAATCTTAGGCCGTTCCAAAAAAATGGAAGTAGAAGTTTCTCAAAAGTTGCGTGAAGAGGTTTCCTTTAAAAATTCTTTGTTTTTTTCAAAAGCAATTCATTTTCAGGATGTTCAAAATGAAGAAGATAACAATAGTGAAGTTCATCATGAACTTTCGAATGCAGAGGTTTGTTTAGTTAATTTTATCACCTGTCAACAGATTTTTGAAAATGTTTTCAGATTTATAATCAGACATGTAACAAAACTGTATAAACTGACCTGTGCATTGAGAACTTCTTTATCGGTATGAACTTTGCTTTGAACATCCTGAAAACATTTCACTGGTGAGATAAACTTCGAAAAATACTTCACTTCGTTATCCTCATTATCACTATCACTCAAGGTAGTGGTCATGTTTTTCAATTTTTATAAATTCTAGACATGCAACAAAACTGTATAAACTGACCTGTGCATTGGGAATTTCATCACTGGTATTTACTTCGTTTTGAACATCCTGAAAACATTTCACTGGCAAAAAAAACTCAAGAAAATACTGCACTTCGTTATCCTCATCATCACTATCACTCATGGTAGTTCTCATGTTCTTCACTTTTTATAAATTCTAGACATGCAACAAAATTGTATAGACTGTGTCTTGAATAAACAAAGAACACAAAATATATTATAATTATTTATTATTAATAATCGTCAACGACCGATTATTAAAGGTGTTAGCTAGAAGAATAAATAAATGTTAATAATCAATACAATGAAAAATGGCTTTCACGTGAACTTTCACGTGATTTATAATAATGTTTCAATAAAGGTAAAGATTATTCATATTCTTCATTAATTCTTTTTAATTTCTGATTAGATCAGAACATTCCCGCCTCAAAAGAAGACGTATTTGATTAAAGTTCCTTAATTTGATTTTTATTATTAATTTGTTTAAGTATTTCTTTCTCACGTTTTCGTTACGTGATGGCTCTCAACGACCAAAACATTAATTTCATAAATATTTTTCATAGTTTATTCTAGCTATTGGTCTCAAACGATAGTGCCACTGTTCGGTATTACTGTATTTGATGTACAATCTTGTTGTGGTTGGCTGTAATTAATCCCTTCACGACGTCTCAGGAAATCCGTGAAGAGCTGAAGTTGCTGAAGCCCAACGTTTGCTCCGCTAGGACAATTCGTACCAGGTTGTTGGCACAAGGGTTACGTTCCCACTCCTCCGCCAAAAAACCTCTACTTTCTAAGAGGAACGTCAAAAAGCGTCTGGAATTCGCTAAAGAGCACGTGAACTGGACCCAGGAGCAATGAAAGAAATGCATCTGGACGGATGAATGCAAGTTCATGTTGGCTGGAAAAGGTGAAGCTAGGAGAGTCAGACGTCCCACTGGCTTCAGGTACCATAGAAGATACACGACTGGCACCACCAAGTTTGGTGGAGGCTCAGTGATGGTGTGGGGAGCCTTCACGTCATCTGAAGTTGGTCCCTTGCACCAAATTGAAGGAACCATGGATCAATATGGGTACAGAAACATTCTGGAGAATGTAATGTATTCATACGCTCGCTCAAAATTTGGTAGAGGCTTCATCTATCAGAAGGATAACGACCCAAAACACACGTCACGTGTTGCCAAGGAGTAGATGGCTAGTAACGGGGCGCAGAAGAATGTTCGATACATGGCATGCTTAGGATTCAGGCTGAGAAACATGAATGATCCATTTCTCGACAATATCATTACTTGTGACGAAAAATGGGTCCTTTACAACAATAAGAAAAGATCAGCTCACTGGATGGACAAAAATGAAACTCCTAAACACTTTCCCAAACCAGCTTTGACATATTCGAAAGGTATGTTAACTGTTTGGTGGTGTTCAACAGGAATCATTCATTATAAGTTTCTACAGCCTAATGATACAATCAATACGGAATCGTACTGCCAAGAAATTGATGAAATGCACCAAAAATTATTGAGTTTGAAGCCAGGCCTGATCAATAGGAGACGGGCCATCATACTACAGGATAATGCGGATAAGACCCCATGTCTCAAGACCGACGATGAAAAAATTTTTTGATTTAGGTTATGAATGTTTACCCCACCCTTCTTATTTACCCGATTTATCCCCTACCGATTTCCATTTATTTAAACATTTATCTAGTTATATTGAAGGTATGGTATTTAAAAATGTTGATGAATTAAAAAAAATGTTTTGTGACTTCATAAACACTAAAAAACCTGACTTTTAAAAAAAGGTATTTTTTCTCTGCTCAATCGTTGGGAACAATGTATTGAAGCTAACGGTGAATACTTTCAATTAATTTGTAATTGTAATTTGAAAATAAAAAAAATCTGAATTTTTTTGTTATATGCGCAAGAACATTCTTTCCAACCTAATATATACATACTGTATATATATACATATATACAATAAAAATATTATCATTATAGATAGCTTGATAAATATGTGATTCAATAGAGAGATCCATCACATATTCATTAAATGTGATGACGGATTCCATTATGGAGTAAGAAAAAAAGCCCAATTTAACTAAGCCTAAGCCCGATATAACTAAGCCTAAGCCTGATATAACTAAGCCTAAGCCCGATATAACTAAGCCTAAGCCCGATATACATATCTGTGTGAAATATCTGTATATATACATATATATGTTTATAACAGATATATGAATATAACGGACTTTTTAATATTTTCCTGTAGCCTAAACATACAAACAATATTCGAAGTTATGAACTACACCGGAATGGGTCTATTGAATCTATCACATATTCATTAAATGTGATGACGGATTCCTTAATATGTAATTAAGTTGCAAAACGTAAGGTGTACATCGTGCTCTTAAGTTTCTATGTAACCCTTACATGTGTTACTCTTAAGTTCCTATGTAACCCTTACATGTGTTGCTCTTAAGTTCCTATGTAATGTTACTGCTCTAGATTTTACATTTCATGTTAAAAGAAAAGTGTTGAGGACAATAAAATCAATTTATTATTAATCATGCGGATGGTAAAACATTAGTTCTCCAGCCAGTTTTTCTGGAATCTGGTCTCCAAAGTAGATATCTTGGATATCTATCAAATAGAATTTCTGCCAATGAAAATATGGAGAACATTATATAAGATAATTTTTTTTAGTGTCCACTCAAGATTTAGTGAAATATTTTAAAATAAAATCAAACCTTAAAGTAAATTATTTGCTTTTCTGAAGTTCTGAATAATAATTTTATTCAGTATTGAAGAGTAATTTACTCGACTCTGTATGGTAGTAATGTTAGTAGTAATGCGTGTTTTTTTAAAATTTTTATTCGTAATAATAGTAATTTAACAAACAACAAACGTGAACTAAAAAAAAAATTTTATCAATCGAAAAATGCACTCACAGATGTTCCAGCTCAACTTCTGAGAAATTTACCGTTTGACAGGAGAAACTATGGGAAAACTCTAAAATAATAAAAGATACATTCGAGAGGTCATATGAAATTTAAAAAAATTAATGAAATTATGTCAGAAAAACAAAAAAGAAAAACAGAAAAGTGTTACAAAATAAAATCAAAAAATCTCTCAGCATTAGAACAAAATGAAAATATTGATAATGAAAAAATAATCAAAATAAAGAAAAGTAAATTCGATATCGAAAAAAATACAAGAAGATGACAAATAGAAAAATGAGAAAATAAAAGACAAATAAAAAAGATATTCTTAAATCCATAGAAATAAAAATAAAAGCGGTTCGAACTGCTTCAAGGACCAGGCTTAATACAATGCATGAAGGTGACGGCTCCCACTTTCTTCATTTCAGGTTTGAACTTTGAACTTCACATTTAATCTGATATTTTTAGGATGCTGCTGAAGCTTATTTAGTTCAATTTTTAAGTGGTGCGTTCCCTCTGTGATTTTCATGCCCAGAGAACATCGTTAAAAAAATGCGATTGTGATTTGCTGAAGAAGCATAAGAAAACTTAAAAATTTCATTTTTTTCAGTTTACTGTGTACTGTTGTTTCTATTTTTTTCGAAAATAAATTTTTGTTTTTTTCATCTCATTTTTTTTCGATTTATGCTCCGCTAATGATACGATATTGATTATGTTTCTCATGTTGAAAAAAATACTTCTTTTAGATAAAATGTCCGAAAATCTTGCAGATATTATCAACCAACTCGGTGAAAGTGAGTTCGATAACTTTCAAGAAATTATGAACACGCGAAGGTTATTACATAGTTATACTATTAATGGAGTTAATACTTGCCACGCGAAGGTTATACTGGTTCACTTTAACATTGTTTTCATTCTGTATTATTTATTGGTAGAATAAAAATTGGTTGTGTCTAATGTGTTATTTGAGTTGGTAACACATAGATCTACTGGTGCCCTTGTTATCCCAAGGACGGATTGGCTTTGTCAAGCGAGAAATTTCAAGTGAGAAATTTTTGGGCCCAAGCATAGATGAACATTATTATAGTGCTGTATTTTACTTTGCTTTCTAAATTAATTTTTTTGTTATAATATGTCTTTTTATATCAATAACGTTCTAATAATGTTGATTTTTCATTTTTACATTTTTTACTGCGAAATCGAGCTCTTCCACTCTTCATAAATTCAATAATTTTGGCGCAACACATTTTTTCTTTCGGTAAAATGTTATAACTTTTAAAAAATTTCATGGAATTTTCCTCAGATGAGGCAATTTTAATCACTTCCGTAAAATTCATTCTTGAATTTATTTCATTTTTCGAATTAAAGACAATATTTAAAACTAACGGCATTTTTTCTAATTTTTCTACTGCGTGCAGATTTATTTTGAAATCAAATAAAGCGAGAAGACGCCGTTTTCAAATCAGCGTGCAAGTGTAAGGGCAATAGCATTTGCATATCGCATACCTTAGTAAGCTAAACGATGTCGGTTATAGCGCAGTCGGTAGTGGTACATGTTACAAATCCAAATTTTTAACTTCGGATTTCGCTATTGTCGAAAATAGGCAAGGAAACAAAAAAAGCATATAAAGAGGTAATGGCAACTACTGAACAAGCACCGAAAGATCCATTATAAATTAAAATATAAGTTCTTGACTAAAAAAGACATGAAGAGGCTTGAAATGTTTGAAAAAATTAAACATTTTAGAAAGACCTTGAAAAACCATAGCTCAATCAATTTTTACACAATCAGGAAAAGTAAGCATAAAATCAAAAACCAAATACTGAAAAGACTCAAAATTATATTGAAGTTCTACACCATAATCGAGAGTATAAACCAAACCGCTCTTGGAAATTAAACCGAAAGCAAGCGGGGGCGTGGGGGCGGCGAGCCCCCACCATGTATCTGAAAAATTTTGTTTTTATTGAAGTTTTCCTAGATAAACTCATCACCCATAGCAGAAGTATTTCTTTCATATCTACTGAAACATTACGCAACGTGCCATAAAACGTTACTAGATCGATAATTTCATTAATTGAAATGAAGACATCACGAAACATTTTTGAAACATCACAAATTTATTCCAGAGAATTAGGTATTTAAAGGAAATTTTTCTTAACTACTGTATGTGTTCTGTTTAATCTGAGTAAACTGGATGAAACAGACACGAAAGGCTGAACAGAACTTGTTACAATTATTTTTGTCATTAAAAGAAAATTAAAGGTTACCTGCATCGAATGCCCTTGGACCTGGGCATGACATTGTGCTAAAAGGTTTCTCACGGTTTCCTCTTCTGGTTGGAAAGCATCTATAGCGAATACATATGATCTTCGATTATCCATTGATCTTCTCATCTCTTTCTCCATTTCTGGTAAAGAATCCATCGCCTTGTTCAAGTTGTCGTGACTTGAAAGGCTAAACAGATAAGGAATCTCCGGATACAGTTCACGTCTCAAAGATCAGTCGTTATACGCACATGTAATAACTTTCACACCTCCACTGAATATAAAATTCAAAAGTTTCTTGAAGTTCGGGGTTCATCACCACATAAAGGTAATAATCATTTTTGGAATCAAATTTGATCAAGGGGGGACCAAGAGATTCTCTATCGAGGGCTTCGGTTACATCTTTCAACTTAATTTTATAAAAAATTTCACTTCTCAACACCCAAGTTGAATAACAGGAACATGCATAACAAAATATCACATATACGTTTCTGTGTAATCGTCCACTAGGTGTGACAGCCAGGCAAAGGGGTTTCCGACAGTTCCCAGAAGGGTACACCAAATCAAGACCATAAAGCCTAGCTAAAACCGAATGACTATTAATAAAATGGATATTCATGCTCTTGACAGAATTAACATGCAAAACCTATTCATTACAGAAATTTATTAAAAGAGATACAGCAATTACGTACCCCTCTTTTTCTGTCTCGGGTTCTCCGTATCCCACATCCTGAGAGCTCATCGATACCGTTGGATCCTGTCCGTATCACACATCCTGAAAATAAGAAGGATAACATTTAGAAGCACATGTCATTGTTACCTGTAATAAAAATAATGTTATTTCTATTTCTAAATCATCATCGTCCATTTCCTTTCTCCCCTCATGGATATTCTCATCATCATCGTCCGTTTCTTCATTCCCCTCATTGATATCTTGTATATATACAATTATACATGCCATTCTGAAAAAATATTGACGTAACAATCAGAAATTCCACTACCGTTCATTGGACCAAATGATTGAGAAAATCAGCACTCTCGACAATGGGGTTCTGATACTGTGAGAATAGAACACTCTTCCGTTCTAACAAGGGTGCTGTATATGAGATATGTGAATGAAGGTTTACTTTATCACCACGCGCATGACATGAATCAATTTACTCATACCTTCCGAAAGGGGGGTCCGGGGGTCACCCCCGGATCTCAAAGCTTATTCATATCGAGAAAACCTACGATATATAGTATCTATAACATGTTTTCAGTACTTTCGGTATGTACGAGAGAATAATAAGGTATATATTGTTATGTGTAAAATATAATATTGTATATCTCAACCTTTTTGGTAGTAATTGAAATATTCTGATTTGAGTATCTCTCTTTCATTATAGCATACGATTCCTGAAATGAATGAATTGTGATAATCATACCACTCTTAAGATGATACATACAGTGTGGTCTTACGAGTTTTGATGTACAACATTCTGATAATCATACCACTCTTAAGATGATATATACATTATGGCCATACCGCGTAAGCATGTGAACAGTAAATTGACTTTATAGTATTTGAAGCAGAAGAAAGCGGGGGTGTGGGGGCGGCTAGCCCCCAATCTTAATTATAGCATACGATTCCTGAAATGAATGAATTGTGATACTAGAACCACACTTAAGATGATATACACATTGTGGCCATACCGTGTAACCATGTGAACACTAAATTGTCGTAATAGTATCTGAACCAGAAGCAAGCGGGGGTGTGGGGGCGGCGAGCCCCCACCATGTTTCTGAATCACGCTTGCCTAAGCCTAAGCCTAAGCCTAAGCCAATTAGCTATTGTCAGATGTACAACAGATGGAAGGATTACATGTTCGGTGGAAACTGTTAGTTTTTTATTTAGGATTGTCATATATTTTTACATTATAGGTTACCACTGTTCAACGATGAACTGTGTATCAGTCGTATGCGCTAACACCTTCATACAACACCACTACTCTCATTGGTGCGATCGCTACCAATACTTCAAGGAGCATCGCCTACATAACCGTCGCTCCTATTAGTTTTTTTCAAACTAAATTTGCAATAAAGTTCTAACTTAAGGTTTTGGATGCGATCCCCCTTCATCATCCCGGGATGGTATCCCAACACAATTATTGAATTATAAATTTAAAAAATTGATTTATTACTGAATATATAAGTTAACTGTTCCTTTTCTTCTTGTTGATAGTCCTTTTCGGCGCATGCCGACAGCACCTTATAGTTGAAGAGAGCACGATCTAAGGGAGTGTCACCGTATGACTCGTCCCTCACCTTTCTCGAGTGGCCACATGCTGCGGCAAGGATTTCGGCTAGTTTTTCCGAATTGGCTGTGAGGAGCCTGGTGGCCCTCACAGCCGCTTTCCGAATGTCCAGACTCCGAGAAAGATGTCAGGACATTCCATTCCAAAAATGAATCTAGAACAAAAAGATTCATTTAGATAGAAAAGTATTTACATACCCTTAGATC
Source organism: Auanema rhodensis (assembly GCA_964057225.1). NCBI lineage: Eukaryota > Metazoa > Nematoda > Chromadorea > Rhabditida > Rhabditidae > Auanema > Auanema rhodense. The sequence continues at coordinate 26,695,079 of OZ059900.1, forward strand.
ACTTCCTAGAGAATGTTTCCAACCCGATCTTAAAAAAAGCAAAAAAAAAAAACAAAAAACAAAAAAAACAAAACAAAAAAAACCTTCCAGATTCTCTAACCGTGATTCCCTCCAATGAGACATGAACGTATCTTTTACCCTCATAGCGTGATCCGGTAAGGAACAATCATATTTCAAACAGGTACTACCTTAACAGAACGATATACATATATACAAATATGAAATTCTTACAAATGTTGTATTTTATGTACCCATAAAACGTCAGACATAGGGGGCAATCTTTTGCCGGAGTACGACAGAGCGGGCAATAGTCATCGAATCTAATAGTCCTCAGCACATCGTTGAGCCTCTCTTGATCAGGTTCTAATTCAAGGTACTCCTCGAATGACCACATTCTCAAAATGATTATTAATATCAGATGTTGATGAGGTCGATGAATACAACCACGACATATATTTACGTATGTTGTCATCCGGATGTAAACGTAAGTCGGTGTCCGGCATGTAGGAAAGATGATGATAAGGACTCATAATGTATTACGTGAATAACAAAACTAACAAAGATATCATCAGGTATCGAACCTTTTTATATAACCTATATATTGACGGACGCCATCCCTAGTACGATGACAGGATGACATCCTGCAAAATATATTCAATCCATTTAATTTTATACAATTTATTGAGCATTTAACAAAGTTAAAAAAGTTAAACAAGAAAGTTAATCATTAGAGATTTTTGATTGCTTCTCCGCTTCTAATGCAGCTCTCTTCTTCTCTTCGAGTTCTACCTTTTCCATATCTTTAACCATTTTTTTGTTAGCCATAACCATATACCGCGACTTCCAATGCTCATAGTGCGTTTTAACCATTTCCTCCAAACAATTGCTTTTCAAGCAGCTATCCTCAAAACATGCAGGGCCTGAAATTATTAATTGATTGATTCAGTATATTAAATCAACTTACATTGTCCTCCCTTGCTAAGATAATGACCCCAGACGGGGTAAAAGGAACAATTATCTGGCAGAACTCTGCCAAAAGTAAAACATGCCAGACAACACTTTGAGGTCACAGTCTTCTTTATGTACTGCATCTGGTCGTAGGAGTACAGCAACGGTTTACAGTCGAAGTAGGCCTCCTCCGAATACTTTGTGGCAAGGCCGTTCAACACCCCTACCGATGCTCTAACGGCGAGCAACCTTCTAATATCGAAGAGGAAATCCTCCTGATTATATGGTGCCCTGAAACAATCAATTCAAATATTTAAAAAAAAAATTCTATTACTTAGGCTGCACCCAAGGCCTTTTCATCAACAACTTATTTCTATTGCTTTTTACAGCTTCCATCCAGTCAAGATTATTCGGAGAAACTAATCGAAAACGAACAATTTATGGATTATGACAATTCGAACAATGTCGACTGGTTAAACGCACCAATCAAAACAATTATTAAAGAGGTGAAACATTTAGGCTTGATATTTAAAACTTTTTCTGTAGATAAACGCCACGAAGGAACCGTCAAATTTCGATGTGATGATAAGTGTTTTCTGTTTAATTCAGTTCACAACAACACTACAACAGGTTTGGAAAATGGTTAAAATTCTGTTTTTCAGAACAACAATGTGACCATGTTGTGAACGTCAATTCGTTCAAAATACGGGCAATTGAATGCGGTTCTCCCAAAAATTGCGATAATACAGTACATGTAAGTTATCACAATCTTTTCCTGAATGCTTATCCATTTTTCTATTTCCAGATAATTTTGCATTTTGAATCTATCACAAAAAGAAAAGTGATATCCTCGTTTTTCAATCATCTCGTGAATGTGAACAAAAATGAAGAAGAAACAATGATCAAACTGACACCCATTCAGTGTCAAAGAGAACTTCAAAGAATGAGAAAATTAATGGCGGAAGATGTCATCAGCTATCAAGGTTTTTTAATTTCAAAAATATTACTGATTAACAAAAATATGAAACATTTTAGGAACTGTAATAAACGACATATCTCTTCATTATTTCTATATAATGGAAAACGAAATACAAAAAAACAGCTGGAAGTTGACGGTAAGTAATAAGTTTTTCGAGCAATATTATTTTTTTTAGAACTGCATGGAATTGCGTTATGATGTAGCTATGCGGCATCAATCACAATTAAAACACTTAATATCCCTTGTTGACGATGCTGAATGTGATAGAAAGGATGTACGAGTATATATACTCTACGGAGATTCTGGAGCAGGCAAATCTTATTTTGCTAAGAAGTATCTCGGTATGAATTTTTTAAATTAATTTTCAAATTTGTAAGAACTATTTCAGAAAAAGTTGCCGGATCTGTGTATACAACATCTGCTGATTGTACTAGTTATTTTGAAAGTGAGTTTCGACTTTGTTCCGATAAAAAAAATAATTTATAGAATATAACAAGCAAAATGGAATTATAATTGATGAAGTTGAACAGTTCGGACAACGTGGGTACATGACAGGAAAACAGCTCTTAATGATGTGTAATGATGGTACCTGCAGGTAAGTGTTGAACACAAAAATAGTATTACTAAACCCATTTTTTCAGATTGAACGTTAAATTTTCAAGTTGTGTCATAAAAGCCCATCATATCTTTCTTATTTCAAACATAGAACCTTCGCAATGGTTTGGGAATGATCATATAACAGTGAGTTCCCGAAAAGGTTAAAAATTACATTTGGTTTCAGTTGACAGCGTTCATGAGACGAATACATTGGATTGGCAAAGCAACCGAATTGAAATCTCAACCGAAATGGAGGAGAGGAAAAGCAATTGAAACAGTGTTGAAAATTAATCCTAATTATATAATATATGTCCTTTTTGTGGAATTCAACTGAGATTAGAATTATTTTGTTTTTTTTCTTACAATGATCAGTTATTAACATTTCATTCTTTTCATAAAAATGATCTCAATATTATCATTCAGGTTCAAATTTTTCTCGCAAATTTGTAGAATAAATTTATTTTATATTTGCTTTCGAGCTGTACACACCTAGTATGAAAACAATTGAATTTATAAAAAAAAATATATTTTGAACTAATTTAGATGAAAAATTGTTTGGTTGTATCAAAAGTAGAAGAATTTCTTCCATTTACAAAAAAAACGTGAAAGTTTCTTCCATAATTATTTTTTGTTCTCATCACGATATAGGTAAACAAACAATGATATATATGAACAATTAAATAAATTACCTAATTTTTTCTAGAGCAATAACAATTAATTAAAAATGAATACTATGGAAGAAATTCTTCCACCGTTATGTATGAACAATTAATTCAATCTCAAACTTTTTTTTGGAAGTTAAAACAATTACTTGAAGATAAATACAATGGAAAAAATTTTTCCCCGGTTATGTATAAACCATTGAATATATCACATAATTCTTTTTTGGCAGTTAAGACAATTGATTGAAAATAAATATTTTATAAAAAATTTTTTTGCTGTTATGTATTAATAATTGAATATATCAAATTGGAGAGAAGACACCTGAGATCTGACGTTGATTATCACGGCCATATTTCATTTTTCATCGCGGAAGAAATTCTTCCATCTGAAAATGTAGATTAAAAAAACTGTTGTGCAGCAGAACTTTGTGATTATTTCAAGAAAATTATTTGAAAACTAAAGAAAGCAGAATTTATGAATATTGGAGAAATTCTTCCATAATTTCCATGATTCTTGTTTCATCATATACTATATTCAGTTTTCCCGAAAAAGATAAAAAGAAAATTCTACCTATATAAAAAGGTAAATGATTTGTTTTCTAATTTACTTTGACTATATATACACATGTTTATATGTGAGATTTGTTTAAACTAGTTCATGTATACAAACCCAATCTTTTTTCAAAGATGTCCTTTTTACATTTTTTCAACAAAGAAAAATGATTAGCTGTTTTTCATCAATATCAATTTCAAATTCATAGTTATTGCTTCACAAAAAAGTATATTTAGGTTTTTTAAATAAAGGTGAAAATCAACTTTTGCTTCTGGCATAGTATTCAAAAAATACTGACATCATTGTCAGCCGATAGCAAAATGTTAACTTACTAGCATCATAAATGCAATAAACTATCCAATCTTTTACCGCTTTGCCACCCTGGGCTATAAGAATTTGATAGTCAGAGTATATATAAATAGATATACTTCTTTTTTTCTTGTATTTTTTTTAGTCTAACATTAATTACTTTGTTATTTGGATATTTTCCAGATTTAAATATCCGTAATCATGTCAATGATTAGTACCAACATTGAAAAGAAAACTGCTACTACGTATAAACATACTCTACTTTGCGCGGAACAAATAAATACAGAACTTGATTCATTTAAGTTTCAGAATGAAAATTTGGATATTCTTCCAAATGGTCAGGTTTTTAAAAAATAATTTCTTTATGTTATCAAATTGTTTTCAGATTTACAAATTGTTGATATTATCGAGTTTCAAGGATTGCGATGTTCAACACCTTTGAGCGAAAGAAAGTTACCAAGTGTCGATAAGTTCATCTTAAAAGGTACAAACGTGTAATGAATAACAAATTTTTTTATCAAATTTTCAGAAGAACCATTAGACGTTTCTGATATTTTATGTAAAAAAGTTGAAGAAGGTTTGATCATTGTAAAAATGTCTGTAAAGATTTTTATTTTGCAGTTGTAGCTGTTTCTTATAAACCTCATAGGGCTCAAAATGACTGTTTCTTTACTAAAAATTGCTAGTGAGAATTTTAAACATATTCAAATCTCAATAAATTGTACTTTTCTAGAAAATATTCAACTGATTGACGAACGGCAATGCTTTCCTGATTATTGCACAATCGGTTGCAAAATATTGGTATATCATAAAATTACACGCTCCTGGCGCCTAGCCATTATTGAAGATATTTCCGATGTATATAGTAGCATAAAGTATTCGTTGATGACAGTAAGTTCATATTTTTGTATTCCACAATCTGAGTATTGTTATTTTCACAGCGATGACGTGCCAGATAAAATGATTGCAAAAAAATATCATTTTTTGCTCACAAAAACAAGACTTGTGGGAAAAGAAAAAAATTGGCCGAAACACATGTATAGATTAGTTTGCGATGATATTTCTGAGCCACATCTCTACTTGATTCAATCATTAAAAGATCTTGCTTGAAAATGTGTAACCTTTTTCATATATTCTCATTTTTATAATTTACTCGTTTTTACATTGTTCATGCCATCAATCCTCATTTTATGATTAAAATAAAAAGTTTTACGATCGATTTGAGTATTTTTCTACATATCAGAGCATATTGAAATTGTGTTCAATCATTAAAACAAGTTTAGTTCAGTCTTATGAAACGTTTTATATTTTATAAAAAAATCATATTTTAACAATTGAATTGTTGTTTTTTGATATCTGTTAAAATGCTCAACCTTTGGCCTGTTTTGTTTTGTTACAACTAACAAATTTATTAAAAAAAATACCAGAACCCAATCAATCTTAGAAGTTCAATGAAATATAAAATAAAAAAATATAAAAATATTTTAAACATATTTTGAACTAATTCTATATGTAAAAAGCAGTTGTCTATTTGTTTAAATATTCTAAATTAGTGAAAGAACTTCTTCCATTCACAAGAAACCTAAATAGGTGTGAGAGTTTGTTTCATAATTTTGTTTGCGGAAATCAAGATATAGGTTTTTTTAAATATCAATTCACAATTCATTTCCTATGCGTCTATTTTCAGATAAACTAATTCAAATATTTTATTCAATTATATTAGGATTAAGAAGTTCTTCCATCTGGGAATGTACACAGAAAATAAAACCTGTTATGAAGGAGAATTTCGTCAGAACAAGTAGTTGTATTTCAGCTATTTCAGAACAAGTATGTGTCTGATCTCAAAAAAGTGAGTAGGATCTACGAAATTTTTTTCTCTATATATTTTGTTTAATGTGTGGATATTCCATTTTTACTTGATTTTTATTGATTTGGCAATTTAATTTAACTACCTCATTTTTTTCATGTGTCAGTGATATGATCTTTGCATATGTTGCTGAAAATTTAGGCAAACGCAGACTTAATACTTCAATAGGTATATTTTCGATTTTTCCAGAGTTCTCAAAATTATTTTTTAGGACTAGATATGTGGAGCGCGAACGGAACTGCAGCTGAAGGGCTCACGGAAGAAGAAAGAAAATTTCATCGATGACTCATATGGTGAGTGGATTTATTCAATGTAAAACGTGAATCTAATATTCCTATCTTTCAGATTTAGAAAAAGAAAAAGTAGAAATGTTTTCTTTATTGAGCGGTGAGAAACACGGACAAGAAAAAACTACTACGTGAACTTTAATTTATGCTAATTAAATGTACACGTGATGTGCACTTGGTATGTAACTCGCTTCACATGAAAGATAAAAAGATGCGGTTTTCAAAATTAGATTCCCCATGTTCATATTAGTCTAAAAACGAATTTTTATTGATATTGGTGCATGCTATAACCGACATCGTTTAGAGTACTAAGGTATGCTATATGCAAATGTTAACGTTGATTTGAAAACGGCGTCTTCTCGCTTTATTTGATTTCAAAATAAATCTGCACGCAGTAGAAAAATTAGAAAAAATGCCGTTAGTTTTAAATATTGTCTTTACTTCGAAAAATGAAATAAATTCAAGAATGAATCTTACGGAAGTGATTGAAATTGCCTCATCTGAGGAAAATTCCATAAAATGTTTTTAAAGTTATAACATTTTACCAGAAGAAAAAATGTGTTGCGCCGAAATTATAGAATTTATGAAGAGTGGAAGAGCTCGATTTCGCAGTAAAAAATGTAAAAAAGAAAAATCAACATTATTAGAACGTTATTGATATAAAAAGAAAATTGAAATTGAAGTGAAAAGTGAAGAAGTGAAATTCTACACAACATTAATCCTGAACTTTGTTTGCGAATTAGATTTGTTTTAGCAAATTTGTTACCTGTAAAGCAGCTAAAACAAATCTAATTCGCAAACGAAATTCAGGATTAATGTTGTGTAGAATTTCACTTCTTCACTTTTCAAAAATCGAGCTCTTCCACTCTTCATAAATTCTATAATTTCGGCGCAACACATTTTTTCTTCTAGTAAAATGTTACAACTTTAAAAACATTTTATGGAATTTTCCTCAGATGAGGCAATTTTAATCACTTCCGTAAGATTCATTCTTGAATTTATTTCATTTTTCGAAGTAAAGACAATATTTAAAACTAACGGCATTTTTTCTAATTTTTCTACTGCGTGCAGATTTATTTTGAAATCAAATAAAGCGAGAAGACGCCGTTTTCAAATCAACGTGCAAGTGTAAGGGCAATAGCATTTGCATATAGCATACCTTAGTAAGCTAAACAATGTCGGTTATAGCGCAGTCGGTAGTGGTACGTGTTATAAATCCAAATTTATAACTTCGGATTTCGCTATTGTCGGCAGGGAAACAGAAAAAAACATATAAAGAGGTAATGGCAACTACTGAACAAGCACCGAAAGATCCATTATAAATTAAAGTATAAGTTCTTGATCAAAAAAGACATGAAGAGGCTTGAAATGTTCAAAAAAATTAAACATTTTAGAAAGACATTGAAAACCCATAGCTCAGGCTAAATAAATTTTCACAAAATCAGGAAAAGAAAGCATAAAATCAACAACCAAATACTGAAAAGACTCAAAATTATATTGAAGTTCTACACCATAATCGAGAGTATAAACCAAACCGCTCTTGGAAATTAAACGGAAAACAAGCGGGGGCGTGGGGGCGGCGAGCCCCCACCATGTATCTGAAAAATTTTGTTTTCATTGAAGTTTTCCTAGATAAATTCATTACCCATAGCAGAAGTGTTTCTTTCATATCTACTGAAACATTAAGCAACGAGCCATAAAACGTTACTAGATCGATAATTTCATTAATTGAAATGAAGACATCACGGAACATTTTCGAAACATCACAAATTTATTCCAGAGAATTAGGTATTTAAAGGAAATTTTTCAAAACTACTGTATGTGTTCTGTTTAATCTGAGTAAACTGGATGAAGCAGACACGAAAGGCTGAACAGAACATGTTACAATTATTTTTGTCATTAAAAAGTTTTCTGCATCGAATGCCCTTGGACCTGGGCATGACATTGTGCTAAAAGGTTTCTCACGGTTTCCTCTTCTGGTTGGAAAGCATCTATAGCGAATACATATGATCTTCGATTATCCATTGATCTTCTCATCTCTTCCTCCATTTCTGGTGAAGAATCCATCGCCTTGTTCAAGTTGTCGTGACTTGAAAGGCTAAACAGATAAGGAACCTCCGGATACAGTTCACGTCTCAAAGATCAGTCGTTATACGCACATGTAATACCTTTCACACCTCCACTGAATATAAAGTTCAAAAGTTTCTTTAAGTTCGGGGTTCATCACCACATAAAGGTAATAATCATTTTTGGAATCAAATTTGATCAAGGGGGGACCAATAGATTCTCTATCGAGGGCATCGGTTACATCTTTCAACTTAAATTTATAAAAAATTTCACTTCTCAACACCCAAGTTGAATAACAGGAACATGCATAACAAAATATCACATATACGTTTCTGTGTAATCGTCCACTAGGTGTGACAGCCAGGCAAAGGGGTTTCCGACAGTTCCCAGAAGGGTACACCAAATCAAGACCATAAAGCCTAGCTAAAACCGAATGACTATTAATGAAATGGATATTCATGCTCTCGACAGAATTAACATGTAAAACCTATTCATTACAGAAATTTATTAAAAGAGATACAGCAATTACGTACCCCTCTTTTTCTGTCTCGGGTTCTCCGTATCCCACATCCTGGGAGCTCATCGATACCGTTGGATCCTGTCCGTATCCCACATCCTGAAAATAAGAAGGATAACATTTAGAAGCACATGTCATTGTTACCTGTAATCAAAATAATGTTATTTCTATTTCTAAATCATCATCGTCCATTTCCTTTCTCCCCTCATGGATATTCTCATCATCATCGTCCGTTTCTTCATTCCCCTCATTGATATCTTGTATATATACAATTATACATGCCATTCTGAAAAAATATTAACGTAACAATCAGAAATTCCACTACCGTTCATTGGACCAAATGATTGAGAAAATCAGCACTCTCGACAATGGGGTTCTGATACTGTGAGAATAGAACTCTCTTCCGTTCTAACAAGGGTGCTGTATATGAGATATGTGAATAAAGGTTTACTTTATCACCACGCGCATGACATGAATCAATTTACTCATACCTTCCGAAAGGGGGGTCCGGGGGTCACCCCCGGATCTCAAAGCTTATTCATATCGAGAAAACCTACGATATATAGTATCTATAACATGTTTTCAGTACTTTCGGTATGTACGAGAGAATAATAAGGTATATATTCTTATGTGTAAAATATAATATAGTATATCTCAACCTTTTGGGTAGTAATTAAAATATTCTGATTTGAGTATCTCTCTTTCATTATAGCATACGATTCCTGAAATGAATGAATTGTGATACTCGTACCACACTTAAGATGATACATACAGTGTGGTCATACGAGTTTTGATGTATAACATTCTGATAATCATACCACACTTAAGATGATATATACATTGTGGCCAAACGAGTTTTGATGTACAACATTCTGATAATCATACCACTCTTAAAATGATATATACATTGTGGCCATACGAGTTTTGATGTACAACAATCTGATAATCATACCACTCTTAAGATTATATATACATTATGGCCCTACCGCGTAAGCATGTGAACAGTAAATTGACTTTATAGTATTTGAAGCAGAAGAAAGCGGGGGTGTGGGGGCGGCCAGCCCCCAATCTTAATTATAGCATATGATTCCTGAAATGAATGAATTGTGATACTCGTACCACACTTAAGATGATATACACATTGTGGCCATACCGTGTAACCATGTGAACGCTAAATTGTCGTAACAGTATCTGAACCAGAAGCAAGCGGGGGTGTGGGGGCGGCGAGCCCCCACCATGTTTCTGAATCACGCTTGCCTAAGCCTAAGCCTAAGCCTAAGCCTAAGCCTAAGCCTAAGCCAAAAAAGATAAGAAATGAATTGGGACCCCCAGAATCAACTACTTAATTTACTTTTTGAAAATAAGTTGGGTCCAAAGAAAATAAGAATAAGAAAAGAAACGAATGAAAAAAAAAGAATAGTAGAAGCTAGATATAGAGTAGAAGCCAAAAATATAGATAATAGTAGTAGTAATAGTGATTTCATAAATAATAATTACGAAATCATTCATAATTATCCATTTATGACCTTCTGCTTATAGCAATAAATAATATAATGAATCATATAAGTCCTGGAAATAAGTGATCAAATAACATATAAATAAGTTGTTATGTATATATATATATATATATATATATATATGTAAATATAAACAGTCGAAAAACAATTTTAAACATTAAAACATTAAAACATTCTATTTTCATGAAACAATAACAATAAAACTAACATGGTATAATAACTAAAACAATGTTAATAAGCCGCTTCTAATCTATTGTAATACCTCTGAATATGGGTGCCAGCCGTTCCTTATTTTCTCCTAATCCTTTTATGTATTCTTTCAATTCCGCGAAAGATCGCTCACTTTTCTGGATCGTTACAGCCGTTAATAATTCTTTGAGCAAGTGGGTCCGTTCTTCATGTGAAAAATCCTTCAAAATGCCATTAAAAGCTATCCGACACTGCAATACTTGTATCAAGGAAGAAGTTTAAAAATGATTACTTACCACTGGGCACGTATATTTACCACCGTTCCTTCGATTTCCTATTTCAATGATTTTAAAGCCGCAATCAATACAAATTTGATGACCGCACGGAACTATGATGATCATATCTTCCCATATCATGCAGCATATACAGCACTGGAAACAATTCTCAGCCTTCTCCAATTTTTCAGCCGTGGTCTTCTTCTCTATCTCCTTGGCGGTTTCAATCTGCCGTTGTAATTCCTCCTCAGTCGTATTATCTGGGATTGCAGCCGCTCTACTCTTATTTATCTTATTGATAATAAATATTCTTCGATTAGCCTGGTAATCCTTGTTCATTAGTTCAAGGGAGTGTGAGAAAGAGAGTAGTGCATTCTCTTCCGTTAAGTAGCTGTACTCTCTTGCCCGTATCTGAGTATAAGTACTATTAATTCAAAATTGAATGAAAACTTACAGCCAATGAATGTCCTTGAGCCTGAGCATGGGTCTCCCTCATGAGCCGCTTCGCTTCTTCTGATTCCGGATTGAATGAATCAATCGCACCGATGTATGTCCTTCTAAATAATATCATATCATAGGTTACAAATAAAAGATTCACCTAATATCCATTGTGTGGGATATTTCCGGAAAAACAGATGCCAATTCAACCATATTATTGCAAGCCGCGTTCAAATTGTCACTCTCCGAGTTAGCGAATAAATATAGTTTATCCGGGAATAATTCAATTCTGAAAGTAATAAATAAAAAATATTAGTATTATATTAGTATGTGTTACCTCTCTCTCGTGTAGAATTCGTAAAAAGTTCTCAATTCCGGATTAACCACAACGTATAATGTCTGTCCGTTTTTTGAAAATAAAGATACCAAAGCCGGTTCATATTGGTTAGATCTTCTCTCCAAAGCCACCATCATATCGTTAGTTTTAATCTTGTAGAAAATTTCACTTCGAATTCCGAGGTTATATAGTAAATAAAAGCAGAGATAGACCGAACATTCCCTCATTAATTTTATTTTTTCCGGGATCTGAATCAAAAAAATCTAATTATTTTTTACTTCCTTACTTTTTCAATTTCTTCATATTCCGCTACCAGTTTTTGTAGACGTGGTCTAGCGAAGCCGTGGAATTTTTTTGTAGCTGGTGAAGAACGTAGGTAAATTCCATTTGAGCTTTTGCTGCATCCGATCAAATTTGATAATCTAAAATTATGACTTAAAGAAACATAAAGCGTCACTTACAGGTTCAACAATTTTTTTAAGCCGTCGTACAGATGCAAGCAGTCAACAAAGAGTATTTTTTGTTAACAGCCGGTGGTTGATCTTTTACAATTTCGATTAATCTCTTGGAAGCCTAAAAAAACATATGAAACTTTAAGAAAAACACTTTTCTAACCTCTAACATATCAAATATATCCACATCCGTGGATCTTTTTAACCGCATTGTGAAATAGATGAAACTGGACAAATTTTTATAAGTAGCTTTTTTAACTTTGTTAGCCTTTTGTCTCTGAAAAAAAAATTAAATTGATAAATTAATAATTACTTACTCTGTTGTCCTCAACTTCGTACCTCTGTTTTTTCATCATGCTTGAGGGGAAGCCGTCGTCATATTTTTCTAAAGCCGATAGCATTACGTGTACCTGAGATTGTGGTAGGTAGTAGGCGAGTTCTTCTATCAACCTGCACTTGATACCGCGTTTCAGATATTGAACATCTTTCTAAATGTAAAAATTCAATAAACTTTGGGACCCACTTAATTTTAAAAAAAATAAGTGGGTCCCAACAACAAAAATGTGAAAATAAAAAAGAACTAACCAAGTGTGGTAATCCGCAGCCAGATTGCTCGCTGTTATCCTCAATGCTAGCCGTAGCAGCCGTATTTTTGTTTTTCTCCTCTTCCTCCAAGAATAGTTTTATTAAATCCGCGGCTATTCCAGTTTTTTTATTTTTCCGCCACCCACAAAGAAAATGTAAAATATTTAATGACGGAAAAAAATTATACCAATAGATAAACTCCTTGAATTTGTTAATTCCGCAGCTATTTTTTTTAATATGGTTCCGGAAACAACTCTTATATTTTCGATCAACCATTTTCATGCATAATGGGCATAGCCGCTTTTCTTTTCCTTCCCCCAGTTCCGCTTCATTACTAGGAAATATAACCAGTTTACTGAAATTAGATTCATGAGATTTTTAAAAAATATATACTAACCTTTGTAAAGCCTCTGTGAGTTGCATGGCATCGTGCTTATAGCAATAGCACCAGGAATTCCGACATCTACAACAGATACAATCAAATTGATGTCGTATGAAGCCGCGTCCGCCACCACTGAATAGGGGTTATGTAAAAAAAAACATTAGAAAAACAAACTCATAGTAGTCAAATAGTAGCTGCTCTCCACAATGTATTAGCCGCTTTGTAATAACCAATATCATCCGCGTGTCCCGTATGGTTTTTGTTTGTAGCCGAGTATTCGCATGGCTGCCTGTCGCATGGTTGATTAGGTTCCCGTAATATCTGAAGCCGTCTTCTTCTTTAAACTCCATCGCTTTTCGGTAGCCGTTGTACGAAGTTCCGCCTGTAGTTAAAGAGATAGAATATTCATCCATCTCTTCCGTTGGCTCTTCCTCTTCGTTAATGTAGTAGGCCGTCACTACAACATTTTTTTTAAATGTCCTCTTTGTGAAGACCCCTAAACAAATAAGAATAATAATAAATTACAACTACACAATTCTTCATGTAACTATTGATTGAACATTTTGAAATCAATAAAGAGAGCATTCTTTTTCATTCTCAAACATTCTAGAACATTCTAGAAGATTCAGTAATGTTCTAGAATGTTCTCGAATGTTCGGGAATGTTCTAGAATGTTCTGGAATGTTCTAGAATATTCCGCAATGTTCTAGAATATTCTGGAATGTTCTAGAATGTTCTAGAATGTTTTAGAATAATATGGAATAGTTACATGAAGAATTGTGTAGTTGTTTATCAAAAGTAAATCTCAAGTAAATCAATAGTCATGTTCTATTTTGAAACGTGAGAATTTCTGGAAAACTAACATCGTGAGACTTTCTGGAAAACTACCATCGTGAGACCTTCTGGAAAACTATTGAACATTCTAGAACATTCGATAGTTTTCCAGAAATTCTCACGGTAAAGGTATATAAGAGAGGGGTTGAGAAAATAAACTCACATTGTTCCCGATGAATGGATCTTTAACACGCAGCAGAATCAGCAACATCAACTTCTCGCTATCCAAGAAGTTAGTTTATTTAGATTTTTGTTCATTTTATATTACTTATATATATTAAAATTGTTTCTATAATTTATTCAAATCTCGAGTAAGTCAAGTAGTTTCAGAATATTTATTCAACTTTCAGTTTTTGATCTAGAGAATACGGATCAGTCGTTACATTATATTAAATTATATTATATCAGAATCAGCAACATCAACTTCTAGCTTTCCAAGAAGTTAGTTTATTTAGATTTTTAAATATTTTTATTTTTTATTATATCATCGGTTCATTCCGTGTATACCTTTTAATAATGATAGCGCCTAAGTAATTTGATTTGAGTTTATAAAAAATAAGTAACGAGAACTTTATCCAATTGTTGGTCACTAGAATATTTTATATTATATATTACTTCTTTTATTACTAAGAAATTATTTATTTTTTTTCTTTTAATGATTTTCTTTCTAAATTTCACAGTTCATCGGTTCATTCCGTTTATACCTTTTAATAATGATAGCGCCTAAGTAATTTGATTTGGGTTTATAAAGAATAAGTAACGAGAACTTTATCCAATTGTTGGTCACTAGAATATTTTATATTATATATTACTTCTTTTATTACTAAGAAATCTTTTTTTTTTCTTTTTTCAATTATTTTCTTTCTAAATTTCACAGTTCATCGGTTCATTCCGTGTATACATTTTAATAATGATAGCGCCTAAGTAATTTGATTTGGGTTTATGAAGAATAAGTAACGAGAACTTCATCCAATTGTTGGTCACCACAATATTTTATATTATATATTACTTCTTTTATTACTAAGAAATTATTTATTTTTCTTTTTTTAATGATTTTCTTTTTAAATTTCACAGTTCATCGGTTCATTCCGTGTATACCTTTTAATAACAATAGCGCCTAAGTAATTTGATTTGGGTTTATAAAGAATAAGTAACGAGAACTTCATCCAATTGTTGGTCACTAGAATATTTTATATTATATATTACTTCTTTTATTACTAAGAAATTATTTATTTTTCTTTTTTTAATGATTTTCTTTCTAAATTTCACAGTTCATCGGTTCATTCCGTGTATACCTTTTAATAATGATAGCGCCTAAGTAATTTGATTTGGGTTTATAAAGAATGAGTAACGAGAACTTCATCCATTTGTTGGTCACCACAATATTTTATATTATATATCACTTCTTTTATTACTAAGAAATTTCTAATGTTTTTCTTTTTTTAATGTTTTTCTTTCTAAATTTCACAGTTCATCGGTTGATTCCGTGTATACCTTTTAATAATGATAGCGCCTAAGTAATTTGATTTGAGTTTATAAAAAATAAGTAACGAGAACTTTATCCAATTGTTGGTCACTAGAATATTTTATATTATATATTACTTCTTTTATTACTAAGAAATTATTTATTTTTTTTCTTTTAATGATTTTCTTTCTAAATTTCACAGTTCATCGGTTCATTCCGTTTATACCTTTTAATAATGATAGCGCCTAAGTAATTTGATTTGGGTTTATAAAGAATAAGTAACGAGAACTTTATCCAATTGTTGGTCACTAGAATATTTTATATTATATATTACTTCTTTTATTACTAAGAAATCTTTTTTTTTTCTTTTTTCAATTATTTTCTTTCTAAATTTCACAGTTCATCGGTTCATTCTGTGTATACATTTTAATAATGATAGCGCCTAAGTAATTTGATTTGGGTTTATGAAGAATAAGTAACGAGAACTTCATCCAATTGTTGGTCACCACAATATTTTATATTATATATTACTTCTTTTATTACTAAGAAATTATTTATTTTTCTTTTTTTAATGATTTTCTTTTTAAATTTCACAGTTCATCGGTTCATTCCGTGTATACCTTTTAATAACAATAGCGCCTAAGTAATTTGATTTGGGTTTATAAAGAATAAGTAACGAGAACTTCATCCAATTGTTGGTCACTAGAATATTTTATATTATATATTACTTCTTTTATTACTAAGAAATTATTTATTTTTCTTTTTTTAATGATTTTCTTTCTAAATTTCACAGTTCATCGGTTCATTCCGTGTATACCTTTTAATAATGATAGCGCCTAAGTAATTTGATTTGGGTTTATAAAGAATAAGTAACGAGAACTTCATCCATTTGTTGGTCACCACAATATTTTATATTATATATCACTTCTTTTATTACTAAGAAATTTCTAATGTTTTTCTTTTTTTAATGTTTTTCTTTCTAAATTTCACAGTTCATCGGTTGATTCCGTGTATACCTTTTAATAATGATAGCGCCTAAGTAATTTGATTTGGGTTCATAAAGAATAAGTAACGAGAACTTCATCCATTTGTTGGTCACCACAATATTTTATATTATATATTACTTCTTTTATTACTAAGAAATTTCTAATGTTTTTCTTTTTTCAATGATTTTCTTTCTAAATTTCACAGTTCATCGGTTCATTCCGTGTATACCTTTTAATAATGATAGCGCCTAAGTAATTTGATTTGGGTTTATAAAGAATAAGTAACGAGAACTTTATCCAATTGTTGGTCACTAGAATATTTTATATTATATATTACTTCTTTTATTACTAAGAAATTATTTCTTTTTCTTTTTTTAATGATTTTCTTTCTAAATTTCACAGTTCATCGGTTCATTCCGTGTATACTTTTTAACAATGATAGCGCCTAAGTAATTTGATTTGGGTTTATGAAGAATAAGTAACGAGAACTTCATCCATTTGTTGGTCACCACAATTATTTATATTATATATTACTTCTTTTATTACTAAGAAATTTCTAATGTTTTTCTTTCTAAATTTCACAGTTCATCGGTTCATTCCGTGTATACCTTTTAATAATGATAGCGCCTAAGTAATTTGATTTGGGTTTATAAAGAATAAGTAACGAGAACTTTATCCAATTGTTGGTCACTAGAATATTTTATATTATATATTACTTTTTTTATTACTAAGAAATTATTTATTTTTATTTTTTTAATGATTTTCTTTTTAAATTTTACAGTTCATCGGTTCATTCCGTGTACACCTTTTAATAATGATAGCGCCTAAGTAATTTGATTTGGGTTTATAAAGAATAAGTAACGAGAACTTTATCCAATTGTTGGTCACTAGAATATTTTATATTATATATTACTTCTTTTATTACTAAGAAATTATTTATTTTTCTTTTTTTAATGATTTTCTTTCTAAATTTCACAGTTCATCGGTTCATTCAGTGTATACCTTTTAATAATGATAGCGCCTAAGTAATTTGATTTGGGTTTATAAAGAATAAGTAACGAGAACTTTGTCCAATTGTTGGTCACTAGAATATTTTATATTATATATTACTTCTTTTATTACTAAGAAATTTCTAATGTTTTTCTTTTTCTAATGTTTTTCTTTCTAAATTTCACAGTTCATCGGTTGATTCCGTGTATACCTTTTAATAATGATAGCGCCTAAGTAATTTGATTTGGGTTCATAAAGAATAAGTAACGAGAACTTCATCCATTTGTTGGTCACCACAATATTTTATATTATATAGTACTTCTTTTATTACTAAGAAATTATTTATTTTTCTTTTTTTAATGATTTTCTTTCTAAATTTTACAGTTCATCGGTTCATTCCGTGTATACCTTTTAATAATGATAGCGCCTAAGTAATTTGATTTGGGTTTATAAAGAATAAGTAACGAGAACTTTATTCAATTGTTGGTCACTAGAATATTTTATATTATATATTACTTCTTTTATTATTAAGACATTTCTAATGATTTTTTTTCTAAATTTCACAGTTCATCGGTTCATTCCGTGTATACCTTTTAATAATGATAGCGCCTATGTAATTTGATTTGGGTTTATAAAGAATAAGTAACGAGAACTTTATTCAATTGTTGGTCACTAGAATATTTTATATTATATATTACTTCTTTTATTACTAAGAAATTATTTATTTTTATTTTTTTAATGATTTTCGTTTTAAATTTTACAGTTCATCGGTTCATTCCGTGTATACTTTTCAATAATGATAGCGCCTAAGTATTTTAATTTGGGTTTATAAAGAATAAGTAACGAGAACTTCATCCATTTGTTGGTCACCACAATATTTTATATTATATATTACTTCTTTTATTACTAAGAAATTATTTCTTTTTCTTTTTTTAATGATTTTCTTTCTAAATTTCACAATTCATCGGTTCATTCCGTGTATACTTTTTAATAATGATAGCGCCTAAGTAATTTGATTTGGGTTTATAAAGAATAAGTAACGAGAACTTTATTCAATTGTTGGTCACCACAATATTTTATATTATATATTACTTCTTTTATTACTAAGAAATTATTTATTTTTCTTTTTTTAATGATTTTCTTTTTAAATTTCACAGTTCATCGGTTCATTCCGTGTATACCTTTTAATAACAATAGCGCCTAAGTAATTTGATTTGGGTTTATAAAGAATAAGTAACGAGAACTTCATCCAATTGTTGGTCACTAGAATATTTTATATTATATATTACTTCTTTTATTACTAAGAAATTATTTATTTTTCTTTTTTTAATGATTTTCTTTCTAAATTTCACAGTTCATCGGTTCATTCCGTGTATACCTTTTAATAATGATAGCGCCTAAGTAATTTGATTTGGGTTTATAAAGAATGAGTAACGAGAACTTCATCCATTTGTTGGTCACCACAATTATTTATATTATATATTACTTCTTTTATTACTAAGAAATTTCTAATGTTTTTCTTTCTAAATTTCACAGTTCATCGGTTCATTCCGTGTATACCTTTTAATAATGATAGCGCCTAAGTAATTTGATTTGGGTTTATGAAGAATAAGTAACAAGAACTTTATTCAATTGTTGGTCACTAGAATATTTTATATTATATATTACTTCTTTTATTATTAAGAAATTATTTCTTTTTCTTTTTTTAATGATTTTCTTTCTAAATTTCACAGTTCATCGGTTCATTCCGTGTATACTTTTTAATAATGATAGCGCCTAAGTAATTTGATTTGGGTTTATAAAGAATAAGTAACGAGAACTTCATCCATTTGTTGGTCACCACAATTATTTATATTATATATTACTTCTTTTATTACTAAGAAATTATTTATTTTTTTTTTTAATGTTTTTCTTTCTAAATTTTACAGTTCATCGGTTCATTCCGTGTACACCTTTTAATAATGATAGCGCCTAAGTAATTTGATTTGGGTTTATAAAGAATAAGTAACGAGAACTTTATCCAATTGTTGGTCACTAGAATATTTTATATTATATATTACTTCTTTTATTACTAAGAAATTATTTCTTTTTCTTTTTTTAATGATTTTCTTTCTAAATTTCACAGTTCATCGGTTCATTCCGTGTATACCTTTTAATAATGATAGCGCCTAAGTAATTTGATTTGGGTTTATAAAGAATAAGTAACGAGAACTTTATCCAATTGTTGGTCACTAGAATATTTTATATTATATATTACTTTTTTTATTACTAAGAAATTATTTATTTTTATTTTTTTAATGTTTTTCTTTCTAAATTTCACAGTTCATCGGTTGATTCCGTGTATACCTTTTAATAATGATAGCGCCTGAGTAATTCGGTTTGGGTTTATAAAGAATAAGTAACGAGAACTTCATCCATTTGTTGGTAACCACAATATTTTATATTATATATTACTTCTTTTATTACTAAGAAATTATTTATTTTTATTTTTTTAATGTTTTTCTTTCTAAATTTCACAGTTCATCGGTTCATTCCGTGTATACCTTTTAATAATGATAGCGCCTAAGTAATTTGATTTGGGTTTATAAAGAATAAGTAACGAGAACTTTATTCAATTGTTGGTCACTAGAATATTTTATATTATATATTACTTCTTTTATTACTAAGAAATTATTTCTTTTTCTTTTTTTAATGATTTTCTTTCTAAATTTCACAGTTCATCGGTTCATTCCGTGTATACCTTTTAATAATGATAGCGCCTATGTAATTTGATTTGGGTTTATAAAGAATAAGTAACGAGAACTTTATTCAATTGTTGGTCACTAGAATATTTTATATTATATATTACTTCTTTTATTACTAAGAAATTATTTATTTTTATTTTTTTAATGATTTTCTTTTTAAATTTTACAGTTCATCGGTTCATTCCGTGTATACTTTTCAATAATGATAGCGCCTAAGTATTTTAATTTGGGTTTATAAAGAATAAGTAACGAGAACTTCGTCCATTTGTTGGTCACCACAATATTTTATATTATATATTACTTCTTTTATTACTAAGAAATTATTTCTTTTTCTTTTTTTAATGATTTTCTTTCTAAATTTCACAATTCATCGGTTCATTCCGTGTATACTTTTTAATAATGATAGCGCCTAAGTAATTTGATTTGGGTTTATAAAGAATAAGTAACGAGAACTTCATCCATTTGTTGGTCACCACAATTATTTATATTATATATTACTTCTTTTATTACTAAGAAATTTCTAATGTTTTTCTTTCTAAATTTCACAGTTCATCGGTTCATTCCGTGTATACCTTTTAATAATGATAGCGCCTAAGTAATTTGATTTGGGTTTATGAAGAATAAGTAACGAGAACTTTATCCAATTGTTGGTCACTAGAATATTTTATATTATATATTACTTTTTTTATTACTAAGAAATTATTTATTTTTTTAATGATTTTCTTTTTAAATTTTACAGTTCATCGGTTCATTCCGTGTACACCTTTTAATAATGATAGCGCCTAAGTAATTTGATTTGGGTTTATAAAGAATAAGTAACGAGAACTTTATCCAATTGTTGGTCACTAGAATATTTTATATTATATATTACTTCTTTTATTATTAAGAAATTATTTCTTTTTCTTTTTTTAATGATTTTCTTTCTAAATTTCACAGTTCATCGGTTCATTCCGTGTATACTTTTTAATAATGATAGCGCCTAAGTAATTTGATTTGGGTTTATAAAGAATAAGTAACGAGAACTTCATCCATTTGTTGGTCACCACAATTATTTATATTATATATTACTTCTTTTATTACTAAGAAATTATTTATTTTTTTTTTTAATGTTTTTCTTTCTAAATTTTACAGTTCATCGGTTCATTCCGTGTACACCTTTTAATAATGATAGCGCCTAAGTAATTTGATTTGGGTTTATAAAGAATAAGTAACGAGAACTTTATCCAATTGTTGGTCACTAGAATATTTTATATTATATATTACTTCTTTTATTACTAAGAAATTATTTCTTTTTCTTTTTTTAATGATTTTCTTTCTAAATTTCACAGTTCATCGGTTCATTCAGTGTATACCTTTTAATAATGATAGCGCCTAAGTAATTTGATTTGGGTTTATAAAGAATAAGTAACGAGAACTTTGTCCAATTGTTGGTCACTAGAATATTTTATATTATATATTACTTCTTTTATTACTAAGAAATTTCTAATGTTTTTCTTTTTCTAATGTTTTTCTTTCTAAATTTCACAGTTCATCGGTTGATTCCGTGTATACCTTTTAATAATGATAGCGCCTAAGTAATTCGGTTTGGGTTTATAAAGAATAAGTAACGAGAACTTCATCCATTTGTTGGTCACCACAATATTTTATATTATATATTACTTCTTTTATTACTAAGAAATTATTTATTTTTATTTTTTTAATGTTTTTCTTTCTAAATTTCACAGTTCATCGGTTCATTCCGTGTATACCTTTTAATAATGATAGCGCCTAAGTAATTTGATTTGGGTTTATAAAGAATAAGTAACGAGAACTTCATCCAATTGTTGGTCACTAGAATATTTTATATTATATATTACTTCTTTTATTACTAAGAAATCTTTTTTTTTTCTTTTTTCAATTATTTTCTTTCTAAATTTCACAGTTCATCGGTTCATTCCGTGTATACATTTTAATAATGATAGCGCCTAAGTAATTTGATTTGGGTTTATGAAGAATAAGTAACGAGAACTTTATTCAATTGTTGGTCACTAGAATATTTTATATTATATATTACTTCTTTTATTATTAAGAAATTTCTAATGATTTTTTTTCTAAATTTCACAGTTCATCGGTTCATTCCGTGTATACCTTTTAATAATGATAGCGCCTATGTAATTTGATTTGGGTTTATAAAGAATGAGTAACGAGAACTTCATCCATTTGTTGGTCACTACAATATTTTATATTATTTGTGACCTTGTTTATTACTAAGAAATTTCTAATGATTTTCTTTCTAAATTTCACAGTTCATCGGTTCATTCCGTGTATACCTCTTGATAATGATACCGCCTAAGTAATTTGATTTGGTTTTATTAAGAATGAGTAACGAACTGTTGATCACCGGAAGACTAGTTCGTGTATCATACCAGCTGGTTCCACACCAGTCGTTGCGAGCTGAACTCAACAGCAAGATAGTCGAAATTGTCGAAAATTTCTTCCACATTCTTGAACATGATATAACTTTACAACTAGAACCATCATCTATACTAAATTATTTCGAACAATCTGAAGAGAAACAGTTAAACATACGGAAACTATTTACTAGCACTGTCTATATTTGTGAACTTTGTGGATTCTCAAGATTCACATTCGCCAAAAGCATTGTAAGTGTTTTATTAGTAAACCATAAATAAGTTAACTCAGTTGTGGAGTTTAACATTCAAATATCGTTTTGGCATATCTGGTATACGATGTTTGACTGAACAGAACAGTGATATCGATGAAAATATTGCTTTAGCAATAATTTTCATGGAACATCCTCAGATTTCAAAATCTGTTAAACAGGCAACGGTTCGAAATAAAATTAATTTGAAATTAATTCGTCCATCGTTTGTTAGGAATTGATGCTTAGGCAGCTCAGTTTGATTAAAACCCTGGACAACCTAGAGAAAGGGAATTTCAATGAGAAGCGTAAACAATCTTTATGTGAAACAGCAAGTGAAAACGACACTTGTATATTTTGTAACGATGAATGGCCAAAACCTACTATGCATTCAATCAAAAGACGACGATTACTGAGGTTCATAGATATTCAAGTATTTTTTCTAGTCTTTAGTAAATTTCAAGCACTGATAGTGAAGAATATTCCTATATCTGTTATGTCTCTTCTCATAAGAATGGTCCCAGAAAATGGATAGAAGCTTTTTACGATGGTTTTTCCAAGTATGGAAATCCTCTGCTGAGAAGTACAACAAGTTCAAAATACACCCTGAGGGTGTACTACA
This sequence comes from Auanema rhodensis, assembly GCA_964057225.1. Lineage (NCBI taxonomy): Eukaryota > Metazoa > Nematoda > Chromadorea > Rhabditida > Rhabditidae > Auanema > Auanema rhodense. The sequence goes on from OZ059900.1 coordinate 26,718,322, forward strand.
AAGGCTGTCAAAAATAAGTAATTTGATGAAGAAAATATGTCGGAATACGACTCCTTCGAAGAAGAAGGTCCAATTCATTTGTTGTTACAAGAGATTTTAGATCGTATAGACAACATGGCACTTAAAAACCAAGGCATGCCCTATTTTTATTAAGACAACTTACATTGGTATTCAGATCAAGATTGTACCATGTCTTCTTCAAATATTTTAGCGAACGATACGAACAGAAATGAGAAAAAAAGAAAACAAATTGATCGAAATGTTCATAGAAATGAGCTTATGCAGAAAGAAGAAGGAGCTTTCAACTATGATGATGAACTTGTTGAAAGAGACAGAATAAAAATAAAAAAATTTCTAATAAATAATGGAATCAATGTAGAGCGCGCGTATGTTGCTCTGGTTAGCCAATATTGGATTTGATATTTGTTGCAATACATCTTTTCTAGGTAGCTATAGCTGATGAAGAAGAATTTAGATATGGCTTTAGCACTAGTGAAAGCTCCGATTCAGATTATACGGTTGTATATAGTCAGCGTAGCCAAGGTACAAGAAGTCGTACTAGAAGAAGTCGAATCGCAACCGAAAATTGTCGTTGTGACGCAACGTTTCTCAATTCTGTCGTTTTTAACAAACTAATTGACTCAAGTAAATTCCAATCATGGTTATCTTATTGTTTCATTCTTATAGTGCATGATACTTTTCAAGTACTGATAATAACTAGAGAAAATTCAGTCGAAAAAGTTATTCCCAACTCTTTTTTCATTGTGTTAGATCAAGGAAATCGTTGGAGAGCAGCAGTTGCTCTGAAAACTTGTAAAAAGAGTTTCAACATATATTACAATGTGCTCATGGTATAACCTACAATAATTTTGAATCGAACATAAAATTGTTTTTCTAGTACGAGGAAGCTACTGTTTTCCTCAAAAGTTGGAGCATAATCAACAATGCTCAATTTGACAATAAAACAGTCGAAACGCTGCTCAACAAAATCTCTGAATTCTGTGGCAAACAAAGACCAGGCAGGCGAGGTACAACTGGTAAAACATATCCAAAACACACACATTCGTTGAAATGTCTTGATTTTCAAAATCATGCTTTTTTACTACTGCCAAAACAAGTTTCCAGAAACGAAGCTGTTTGATTAACTTATTTTTTTCTCACGAACTATTTGAAGAATTGTCATCATAGTAATCAATGAATTGTTAATACTGAAATTGATATGTGAAACACATGATCATTGTGGAATGTGAACCACAAACATTTTTTGTTTTTTGATTAAACTTATTTTTTTCTCACGAACTAATTGAAGAATGGTCATAATAGTAAGCAATGAATTGTTAATACTGAAATTCATATGTGAAACATAATCATTGTGGAATGTAACCACAAACATTTTTTGTTTTTTGATTAAACTTATTTTTTTCTCACGAACTAATTGAAGAATGGTCATAATAGTAAGCAATGAATTGTTAATACTGAAATTCATATGTGAAACACATAATCATTGTGGAATGTAACCACAAACATTTTTTGTTTTTTGATTAAACATATTTTTTTCTCACGAACTAATTGAAGAATGGTCATAATAGTAAGCAATGAATTGTTAATACTGAAATTCAAATGTGAAACACATAATCATTGTGGAATGTGAACCAAAAATAAGCGGGGGCGCGGGGGCGGCAGCCCCTGCATCTAGATATAGAAAGAACTAGCCTAAGCCTAAGCCTAAGCCTAAGCCTAAGCCTAATATGGACATGGGGAATCTAATTTTGAAAACCGCATCTCTTTATCTTTCACGTGAAGCGAGTTACATACCAAGTGCACAGCTTAAAAAATGACAAGTTTATTATAATTGAAAATATTTTACCTTCTTCATTAGTATCTGCTTCCAAGTCATTGATAACTTCTAAATTTTTTTTTGTGAAAATCACCAAAAAACCCGACATTTAAAAGGTCATATGTTTTTTCAAATTTGAGTCAGTAACAAGCTCTTTTCGATAATATGCTAAATGACCCATTTTCATTCATATATCAACTCATAATTCAATTCGTATGTGTCAATTTTGAGATATATATATTATACCAAAAAAGTGATTGCAAAACAAGTTTGCAAAACAAGTCAAGTATTTTGATTAAAAATTTTTTCCATTAAAATTGTGAAAATCCAAAAATTTGAGTAATTCCCTGATTTTGATTTCATCAGCTCCATCACGAGGTAGCAAGTTGTTTTCTTCGATTTCTCCTAGAGCTTCTTCAAAACTGGCCGGTGATGGAGTGGGCAAATCGAAATCCATTGTTGAAAAATCAAAGACCTCTATTTCGCTCTCTTGTTTGATCAAATTCTTGTGAGAATCGGTATCTAGAACTTCAAAAATTTTTCTTATACCCGTCACTGTACACAAAATGTAGCGTTTCGTTGAACGAAAAGTATTTCTGAACACCTTCTCTTCCATAATTTTGACAATATAAGCAGTCATCATGTATACTGAAAACATTGAAATAATACAAATTTTAAATTAAAATTATCCAAAAAGTTAACTTACTTGAAATTTTGAACAAATCGAACTGGAACAGTGAAAACACAGCGAGTTAGATGAGAATGACTGGAGAATGTCATTTGATTTTGATTCTTAAAATAATAATATGTGAATATTGGAGAAGAAAAAGAAAAATATTGAAAACAAACAAAAAAAGCACAATTAATTAACGAGCTTTTTAAAAAGTCATGCACCACAAAAGAGAATTGACCTAAGTCTAAGCATGAGATCTATGACTAAGCATATGACTAAGTCTAAGCATGAGATCTATGACTAAGTCTAAGCATGAGATCTATGACTAAGCACATGACTAAGTCTAAGCATGAGATCTATGAATACTGAAATATAGCATGAGATCTATGACTAAGTCTGAGCATGAGATCTATGACTAAGTCTAAGCATGAGATCTATGACTAAGTCTAAGCATGAGATCTATGACTAAGTCTAAGCATGAGATCTATGACTAAGCCTAAGCCTAAGCCATATGGAATAACTGAACCCATATGGAATAACTGAACCCCTAGGAATGCATGAGATCTATGACTAAGTCTAAGCATGAGATCTATGAATAAGTCTAAGCATGAGATCTATGACTAAGCATATGACTAAGTCTAAGCATGAGATCTATGAATAAGTCTAAGCATGAGATCTATGAATAAGTCTAAGCATGAGATCTATGAATAAGTCTAAGCATGAGATCTATGAATAAGTCTAAGCATGAGATCTATGACTAAGCATATGACTAAGTCTAAGCATGAGATCTATGAATAAGTCTAAGCATGAGATCTATGACTAAGCATATGACTAAGTCTAAGCATGAGATCTATGAATACTGAAATATAGCATGAGATCTATGACTAAGTCTAAGCATGAGATCTATGACTAAGTCTAAGCATGAGATCTATGACTAAGTCTAAGCATGAGATCTATGACTAAGTCTAAGCATGAGATCTATGACTAAGCCTAAGCCTAAGCCATATGGAATAACTGAACCCATATGGAATAACTGAACCCATAGGAATGCATGAGATCTATGACTAAGTCTAAGCATGAGATCTATGAATAAGTCTAAGCATGAGATCTATGACTAAGCATATGACTAAGTCTAAGCATGAGATCTATGAATAAGTCTAAGCATGAGATCTATGAATAAGTCTAAGCATGAGATTTATGACTAAGCATATGACTAAGTCTAAGCATGAGATCTATGACTAAGTCTAAGCATGAGATCTATGACTAAGTCTAAGCATGAGATCTATGACTAAGTCTAAGCATGAGATTTATGACTAAGTCTAAGCATGAGATCTATGACTAAGTCTAAGCATGAGATCTATGACTAAGTCTAAGCATGAGATCTATGACTAAGTCTAAGCATGAGATCTATGACTAAGTCTAAGCATGAGATCTATGACTAAGTCTAAGCATGAGATCTATGACTAAGTTTAAGCATGAGATCTATGACTAAGCCTAAGCCTAAGCCATATGGAATAACTGAACCCATATGGAATAACTGAACCCATAGGAATAACTGAACCCATATTGAATAACTGAACCCATATCGAATAACTGAACCCATATGGAATAACTGAACCCATATCGAATAACTGAACCCATATTTTCGATATCACTATGCGAACATATGTTAAATTGAGTAAAGGAAAGTATTGGATTTGTAGGGACAAAAATCTCGTACTGTCTGAGGAAACAGTTGTTTATCCTTCAAATTCAATTAGATTAGATTCAATGATAATAGTAAAGGATACCTGTGTTTACAATTTAAAGCAGGAATCTGTTGTTGCCATTATTGTTAGGAAGCCGACAATTGTCAGATTAGGCTGGTTGTTAGGAAATAGTTTAACAGAAATAGGAAAAACATTCAGCATGAAGTTGGATCTAACCTTTTTCTCACTTATGGAAGGAGGTTCTGCTTTTTACTACTTTGGTGGTTTATGGTTTAAGTATGATAAAGATGATAGATTGCTCGGAGACCTTCCTTCAGAATGTAATTTAAAATTATTGGAGAATTTCGGACTCTCATCATTCACAGGCATAGATTTAGGAATCGGGCCTGGCTCTTTATGGCATTATAACAAGAAAGAGTTCTTTGAAAGAGAAATGTCCAGATTCCCAAGTTTTGTTAAGATATCTGAAGAAACCCAGAAATTGCTCAATTCAATACCAGACCAAATAATCAAAGTTGAAGATGAAAAGATAAAAGAGCTGTGAGATTTAATGAAAATATTGAGTTTTGACCCACCATCTGATTTAAATATGGATATAACAAAACCTCCTGGTTTAGTGGATGATTGGAACAATGATGATTCACTAGACAGGAAGGAAATGAAATCAATTGAAAGAACATTTACCAACATAGAGGTAGCAATTGCGAGAGTTGAAGTACCCATGACTGGAAGCTGTAAGTTTATTAGTAATGATGAAAGGCCACTATTTGAGGATTCTAATGATAAAATCGGGAAGTGGAGCTGTTCATTTTGCAAAGTGAATTTTAATAGAGGAAATTGCTGGGCATGCCATAAGAATCCATATGGAAAAAATCACTTTCCTGTCTTGCTTTTCACAGAAGAGCACAGAATTGAGCTTAAGACTGGCATTGCCATTAAGATGATTGGAGATAGCATAACTTGGTTCAGTCATGACAATTGCCTGCTCATACAAGATTCACACTCAGTATCAGCACAGATTGATGGGAGAATTGTTGAGTTGAGTGAGGATTGGAGACAAATAGTGAACATATCGTCTTGTGAATTGGAAAGAAGGATTATATTAATGGATAGGATAAATTGGAGAAAACACTTTGCGTTTTTGTTCAGAAGTGATGAGGGGGGGGGGATTTTTTTCATTTCAAATTAAAGAAAAAATATCTAAATTTACAATTGATACATATTATTCAAAAAGGTTTTTGAAATGCAAACAAAAATGCTTTCTAAATTTTCTTGTATTAATTATTATTATTCTAGTATTTTTTCCGTTAAACAGAATTTATTAACTATCTGACAATATTCGATCATGTTCTAATATCTGAAGTATATTAGAGTGAGATGATTAAACAATTCAGAAAAAAAATATATATATACAAAAACAGAACATTTAATAAGCAGTTTTTAGCATGAAAAAAATGTATTAACCGAACAAATTTATATGCTTTATATATATATGTGTCTGTGTGTGGGTGTGTGGGTGTTCGTTTTATGACTCTATCATTTTTTTCTTTGCTATAAGCATGATAGTTTTACGTTTATATGTTACATTTAATTTATTGTTTGTTGTAAATCTTATAATTTTGCCATAAGGCATATAAAAATTTGAGAAGAAAACCTAAAATATAACAAACAATTATTGATGTTCATTATTATTTAATACTTATAGTAAACATATACTTTTTGTCGTCATAAATGTTGTTTTCAATAATGTAAAAGTCAGAAAAAAGATGAAGATATGATAGACACTTTAATTATTTACTCATAGATTCATGCATTGATATATTAACACAAATTAATATTTATATGATAGAAAAATGAGAACATTAAAAAAAAAGAAGAAGAAAAATTATATACACAGATCATGGTATTTTTAATTTATTTCAGGTCATAAATTTTTTTTATCTTGTTTGGAAGAATAATAAATTATTTGTTTGCGAAAAAAAAAGAGTGATAAACATAGTATAGTCTCTAAACCATACATATTTTTTGCCATTAGGTGAATAACTGACTTATTATTAATAATCTAATGAAAACTTTTTGAAAAATTATTACGCTGAGAGTGTAAATTTATCGATCTAGTTTAGAAAAAATTAAATTTTTAGTTGAGTTTAAACCAGGAATGCTTGATTAGTTATTCCATCAATTTTGCATTTCTACATTTCAAATTAATGAAAAAATATCTAAATTTACAATTGATACATATTATTCAAAAAGGTTTTTGAAAAGCAAACAAAAATGCTTTCTAAATTTTCTTGTATTAATTATTATTATTCTAGTATTTTTTCCGTTAAACAGAATTTATTTTTCGAGGACGAGCATTTTTAGTAGGACGGGGATGTCGCAGTTGGCTATAATCATCTAGCTATGTTTTATGTGGAATATATAACGTATAATTATCCACAAACACAGTCAAAAGACTGTAAAATAAAAAAGAAAAGAAAACAAATGAAAAAGAAGAATTAATTGAAAAAATATAAAAAACAAAAACAGACTTCGACCGATTAAAATAAATCACAAATATCTTATATCAACAATTTTAGGTAAACAATTTATCTTATCACTAATCTTAGATGTGCACAGCTGATAATTCTAAATACGGTAACTGATCTTGGCAACATGCCCAAAGTTGTAACTTTGTTAGAAGTCGTCTAAATGAAAATAAGAATGTTATTCGTGCTCGTCGTTGCAAGACGAGTTCAACTGTACTACATTCATGTAGTTAACTATATAAGTATGTGATTTTATATGATATAGGTTTTATCAATATTTCACATACTTTTATGATAAATAAGTTTCAACGAAATGTACAGAGTGTTTGTGGATAATTATACGTTATATATTCTACATAAAACATAGCTAGATGATTATAGCCAACTGCGACATCCCCGTCCTACTGAAAATTCTCGTCCTCTAAATTAAATTTTCAATTTTAATCAAAATATTATCATTGTTAGTACCAATATATTATGGACTTGTTCTAACAATTTAATTTCATCTTGAAAGTATTTTATTTCAGAGACAGAGATTTTTAAATTTGTAGCTATTTCAGCTTATTTTTTCTCAGCTTTGACTCTAGGTCTACAGCCAATTTTAGTATGATTTAAAATCATTTCTTGAGCAAAAGATAGAATGTTATCTATATTACTCTTAAATTTTTCAAAATTAAAAGGTAGTCTTACCTCGTTCATTTCGATATCCAGTTCCTCACTTATAATGGAGAAAAAAAATTTGATTTCTTCTCAAAATCAAAAATTAGAGAAAGTTAATAACTTTCTCATTTCTTTCTCAAATACTTCCAAAAGTTAATTAACACTTAGAAAGTGCTAAAAAAAATTTTTTTTTCCGGAGCTGTTTAAGCAAGAAAAGATAAACTTACTTACTACAGTCCTCCTTCACTTTGGTTTCTTTTAAACATAACTTGCTACTTCTGGCAAGTGAAATAAGGCCCCTTTTACATTCTTCTAACTGGGGAGAAAACACATGATACAGGCAATATACATATTAATTATGGATAAAACGGATAAAACAAAATGGCACAGGTGGCTGATAGCATTAAACAGATGAATTTAAGACCTCCATGTATTTAACTGGTGGAAGTTCACCTCTAACATCCATAGCTTCCATCTCTTTTGCGAAGATTCTATGTCGAATCGACATCGTAAAGGCCACTTGGTAATAAACTAAGTTTAGCCGGGATGCCCCATATTTATCAATTAAAGCATTCTCTGGAAGAGAGAGGTTCATAGTCCACCTATCCTGGAGTCTTAACCTAGCCAAGTAAATGGAATCTCTAACCATCTTTTGGTCCTGGCTTAGGCTTAACTATCAAACTTTGGTTCAGGTATATCGAGCTTAGGCTTAATTATCGAACTCAGACTTAGGTATATCAAGCATAAAAAGCTTTTCCAAAATTAGGCTTTTTTCATCTTTGAGCTTATGCATATTCCGATTAAGGCTCATGCTTCGAGAAAGGCCTAGATTAAATCAGATTTATATTGATTTAGATTTTGTCATAAAGTTCTGGAAGAACAATCTGTACTTAATGTAATTTTCAATCTTCTTCAACAATCTACAATCTGTACTTAATGTAATTTTAATGTAATTGATGTACATCTCCAGCGAATCTCAAATAAATATCAAACTAGTTCTTGACTAAACAACAGAAGGTTTTCCCTTGACCATGGAATGTTCTAGAATATTTTAGAATATTCAGGAATGTTCTAGAGTGTTCTAGAATGTTATGGAATGTTCTGGAATGTTTTAGAATATTCAGGAATGTTCTAGAATGTTCTAGAATGTTCTGGAATGTTCTAGAATGTTCTAGAATGTTTTAAAATAATCTGGAATATTTTAGAATATTCTCGAATGGAATAGAATGTTCCTTTTATTAATTTTGTAATAATATAGAACAATCAATAGTTACATTATGTATTATGTAATTGCAGATTAGAAGAAAGTCTGAAGTAAATCAATAGTCACATGATGGATTTCGTAATTGTTAATCAAAAGTACATCTCAAGTAAATATCAAGTAAATCAATAGTCACATGATGGATTTCGTAATTGTTCATCAAAAGTACATCTCAAATAAATCTCAAGTAAATCTCAGACTAGATATCAAGTAAACAACAAGAGGTTTTCACTTGACCATGGAATATTCTCGAATGGAATAGAATGTTCCCTTTATTAATTTTGTAATAATATAGAACAATCAATAGCTACATTATGTATTTTGTAATTGCAGATTAGAAGAAAGTTTGAAGTAAATCAATAGTCACATGATGGATTTCGTAATTGTTAATCAAAAGTACATCTCAAGTAAATATCAAGTAAATCTCAAACTAGATATCATGTAAACAACAAGTAAGTCTCAAGTAAATCTCAAGTAAATCTCAAACTAGATATCATGTAAACAACAAGTAACTCTCAAGTAAATCTCAAGTAAATCTCAAACTAGATCTCATGTAAACAACAAGTAAATCTCAAGTAAATCTCAAGTAAATCAATAGTCACATGATGGATTTCGTAATTGTTAATCAATAGTACATCTCAAGTAAATATCAAGTAAATCTCGAACTAGCTCTCATGTAAACAACAAGTAAATCTCAAGTAAATCTCAAACTAGATCTCATGTAAACAACAAGTAAATCTCAAGTAAATCTCAAGTAAATCAATAGTCACATGATGGATTTCGTAATTGTTAATCAATAGTACATCTCAAGTAAATCTCAAGTAAATCTCAAACTAGATATCATGTAAACAACAAGTAAATCTCAAGTAAATCTCAAGTTAATCTCAAACTAGATATCATGTAAACAACAAGTATATCTCAAGTAAATCTCAAACTAGATCTCATGTAAACAACAAGTAAATCTCAAGTAAATCTCAAACTAGATCTCATGTAAACAACAAGTAAATCTCAAGTAAATCTCAAACTAGATATCATGTAAACAACAAGTAAATCTCAAGTAAATCAATAGTCACATGATGGATTTTGTAATTGTTAATCAAAAGTACATCTCAAGTAAATATCAAGTAAATCTCAAACTAACTCTATTGTAAACAACAAGTAAATCTCAAGTAAATCTCAAGTAAATCAATAGTCACATGATGGATTTCGTAATTGTTAATCAAAAGTACATCTCAAGTAAATATCAAGTAAATCTCAAACTAGATCTCATGTAAACAACAAGTAAATCTCAATTGATTGTTCTATATTATTACAAAATTAATAAAGGGAACATTCTATTCCATTCGAGAATATTCCATGGTCAAGTGAAAACCTCTTGTTGTTTACTTGATATCTAGTCTGAGATTTACTTGAGATTTATTTGAGATGTACTTTTGATGAACAATTACGAAATCCATCATGTGACTATTGATTTACTTGATATTTACTTGAGATGTACTTTTGATTAACAATTACGAAATCCATCATGTGACTATTGATTTACTTCAGACTTTCTTCTAATCTGCAATTACATAATACATAATGTAACTATTGATTGTTCTATATTATTACAAAATTAATAAAAGGAACATTCTATTCCATTCGAGAATATTCTAAAATATTCCAGATTATTTTAAAACATTCTAGAACATTCTAGAACATTCCAGAACATTCTAGAACATTCTAGAACATTCCTGAATATTCTAAAACATTCCAGAACATTCCATAACATTCTAGAACACTCTAGAACATTCCTGAATATTCTAAAATATTCTAGAACATTCCATGGTCAAGGGAAAACCTTCTGTTGTTTAGTCAAGAACTAGTTTGATATTTATTTGAGATTCGCTGGAGATGTACATCAATTACATTAAAATTACATTAAGTACAGATTGTAGATTGTTGAAGAAGATTGAAAATTACATTAAGTACAGATTGTTCTTCCAGAACTTTATGACAAAATCTAAATCAATATAAATCTGATTTAATCTAGGCCTTTCTCGAAGCATGAGCCTTAATCGGAATATGCATAAGCTCAAAGATGAAAAAAGCCTAATTTTGGAAAAGCTTTTTATGTTTGATATACCTAAGTCTGAGTTCGATAATTTAATATATGATAGTTAAGCCTAAGCTCGATTTACCTAAGCTAGAGTTTGATAGTTATGCCTTAAGCCAAATTTTGTTTCCATTTCAAGTGAAATTGTTTTCGAAGATTCTGGAACTTCTAGAACATTCGATAGTTTTTCAGAAAGTTCATAAACTTATTTTGATCCCGATAACTGGAACTTAAATATGCAGCAGAATCAGCAACATCAACTTCTCGCTTTCCTTTTATTTATTGCATTTTGTTTCATATTATTTTATATTATAGTAATGTAAATTACGTTTATAAATATTAAAAATTTTCTTCTTCTAGAACTTTCGATTGTTTTCCAGAAATTCATTTTTTTATTATTTCTCTTTACTGTTCCTTTATCCAAGCTTAAATCAATATTCGCGTAAGTTGCAATCGGGGGCTAAAACGGTGATGACTCAAGCGCCTTTGGCCATCCCACGGTTTCTGGGAAGATGTCGCCCAGGATAAGGCATGAATCATCCTCCTACAGCTTTAACCTTCCCACTCACAACATCTCGGGTATTCATAATCTGAACCCGCCCCCCCAAACATCTCTCTGCTTCTTTTTACCTCCTTCCGCTCCATAGTATCTTGCCTCCTCGGGTTAGTATATAAGCCGAGCCAATTTATCGTTTCTTCATGTGTTAAAGTATCAACCAGTTGTGCTGCCTTCCTCCTATTCCTATCGTTCTTGTATTTTAATTTATCCTTGGCTGAATAAACTTCAATGCCGAATCTTTGATTTCGGTCATAACAGAAAAATTGAATAAAGGAGGTAAGAAATCTGGGACGTTGTCAACAATAGCCGATGCCCTCAGTACTACTTCATACAGTAGGATGAAAACTACAATAGAGTATGTCTGCGATAACCTCAAATCATCTGTACTAACCAACAAGCTTTATTTGATGGCCGTCATTCTGATTAGATTGTTATTCAAATCAGATTCTCATGTGTTGAAACAGCTGGGTTCAGAAAATCAGCAGCCCCTTTTACCAGGATTTCCAACGGTTGAACAACACAAGTTGTACCTCCTGAAAGAACAGCTCAAACCGCACACTCCTCTCCTCGGATATTTTCTGACTTTATGCGATGCTGCAGCGAAGTCATCTGACACGTCTGGTTTAAACAAGCCCCAAGCTGACTTTTTTGCTAGATTTTTCAGAGTGAGGTGTGCCTACTACGGGACTACGGCAGTTTCTATTTTCATGTCCGTTAGAAGTGCGGAAATTTTCCGTTGTCCTGAGTTCAATCGTAGGCTTCTGTCTAAGATGACGAGGTCTAGCTTTCAAAAGGTTATGGTTGCCTTGAGGACGAATCAGAACAAAGATCATCCAATATAGCTAAGCCTAAGCTCAAAGATCAATATCTAAGCCTTAATATAGCTAAGCCTAAGCTCAAAGATCAATATCTAAGCCTTAATATAGCTAAGCCTAAGCTCAAAGATCAATATCTAAGCCTCAATATAGCTAAGCCTAAGCTCAAAGATCAATATCTAAGCCTCAATATAGCTAAGCCTAAGCTCAAAGATCAATATCTAAGCCTCAATATAGCTAAGCCTAAGCTCAAAGATCAATATCTAAGCCTCAATATAGCTAAGCCTAAGCTCAAAGATCAATATCTAAGCCTCAATATAGCTAAGCCTAACCTCAAAGATCAATATCTAAGCCTTAATATAGCTAAGCCTAAGCTCAAAGATCAATATCTAAGCCTTAATATAGCTAAGCCTAAGCTCAAAGATCAATATCTAAGCCTCAATATAGCTAAGCCTAAGCTCAAAGATCAATATCTAAGCCTCAATATAGCTAAGCCTAAGCTCAAAGATCAATATCTAAGCCTCAATATAGCTAAGCCTAAGCTCAAAGATCAATATCTAAGCCTCAATATAGCTAAGCCTAAGCTCAAAGATCAATATCTAAGCCTCAATATAGCTAAGCCTAAGCTCAAAGATCAATATCTAAGCCTCAATATAGCTAAGCCTAAGCTCAAAGATCAATATCTAAGCCTCAATATAGCTAAGCCTAAGCTCAAAGATCAATATCTAAGCCTCAATATAGCTAAGCCTAAGCTCAAAGATCAATATCTAAGCCTCAATATAGCTAAGCCTAAGCTCAAAGATCAATATCTAAGCCTCAATATAGCTAAGCCTAAGCTCAAAGATCAATATCTAAGCCTCAATATAGCTAAGCCTAAGCTCAAAGATCAATATCTAAGCCTCAATATAGCTAAGCCTAAGCTCAAAGATCAATATCTAAGCCTCAATATAGCTAAGCCTAAGCTCAAAGATCAATATCTAAGCCTCAATATAGCTAAGCCTAAGCTCAAAGATCAATATCTAAGCCTCAATATAGCTAAGCCTAAGCTCAAAGATCAATATCTAAGCCTCAATATAGCTAAGCCTAAGCTCAAAGATCAATATCTAAGCCTCAATATAGCTAAGCCTAAGCTCAAAGATCAATATCTAAGCCTCAATATAGCTAAGCCTAAGCTCAAAGATCAATATCTAAGCCTCAATATAGCTAAGCCTAAGCTCAAAGATCAATATCTAAGCCTCAATATAGCTAAGCCTAAGCTCAAAGATCAATATCTAAGCCTCAATATAGCTAAGCCTAAGCTCAAAGATCAATATCTAAGCCTCAATATAGCTAAGCCTAAGCTCAAAGATCAATATCTAAGCCTCAATATAGCTAAGCCTAAGCTCAAAGATCAATATCTAAGCCTCGATATAGCTAAGCCTAAGCTCAAAGATCAATATCTAAGCCTCAATATAGCTAAGCCTAAGCTCAAAGATCAATATCTAAGCCTCAATATAGCTAAGCCTAAGCTCAAAGATCAATATCTAAGCCTCAATATAGCTAAGCCTAAGCTCAAAGATCAATATCTAAGCCTCAATATAGCTAAGCCTAAGCTCAAAGATCAATATCTAAGCCTCAATATAGCTAAGCCTAAGCTCAAAGATCAATATCTAAGCCCCGAATAAATTATATATAGAATATTTAAGGAGAATCAATACATATGTGGATACGAGACTGTAAAATCAGATGGTTTCGGAGACTATAAATTAAGTAAGGGCGGAAAAGTGTGGGACGCGCACATTTTCAGAAATTTCTATGAGAAGGTAACTCTACTTTGTAACTCGCCTAATAGGAGGTTTTCAGAATGGGAGCAGCACCTTTTATGGATTCTCCATTAACCACTGTAAAATGCATAGCAATATTTACCTTGCGGATCTAGGTTAGACTGTTGTGAATAAATGATATCTACATTCATTTATATTTATATTTAAGGTTATATTACGCCGGATATCCCTCGTTTACTGTTCAGAACAAAGAAGATCATTAGAGCTGGAGACCAGCTCTGCTGGGATTACACAGGATATTCTAATACTAATAGAGTCGATTTCGGCGATTCCTATATCTGTGTGAGTTTGAATAAGAAGGTTTTCTCTATAAGTCCTATTTCAGTTGATGAACCAAAAAAAAATTTATGAGTGCTACATTTCAACCCCCTTTTCTCTGAAATTTAACAAAAAATTCCGTTCTCCTGGAGCTATGATACAAACTCAAGTATCATCTTATTTCGAGCCTGCCAAAAAAAAAAAAAGGAATGTCCGTGAGTTATCAAGAATTATATATATTTTAATGAGATTATCAAGGAAAATGAAGAAGTTGAGGTTGAAGAGGAGGAAGAAGAAGAGGAGGAGGCCGAAAACTGGCTGGAAACTCAGTGTGACAATCTCATTAAATCGAATTATGAAGATGAGGACGAAGAAAAAGAAGATGAGGAGGACGAAGATGAGGAGGAGGATGCTGAGGCTCTTTTGGAAACTTTGCTGAAGGAAGCTACTAGCGAGGAAGAAGATGAAAAAGGTGAAATTTAATATGCAATAACTTTTTATAAAGATGAAACCTTCAGGCAGAAGCCCTACACACCCTAATCTGTCAGAGCTATTGAAAACTTTCGATTTCATTACAAAGAAAGGTGATAATTAATTATTGAAGAAATAAATATTATTTTGTAGTCGATATTGAAAAACAACAAGAGGCCAACTTGATTATTTCCTTTTTTAAGAAAAAAGAAAAAAAGGTATTACTCCCCTGATGGGGTGGTTAATCAAACTGTTTAGATGGGAGAGAATATTAGGAGAAGAATAACCCTATGCAAGCTATCATACCCCCTTGAGCGATATAAATTCAAGAATTTCACAGAATATGAAGAGAAAGTTAGATCCCATTTGTCGGGTAAAAAACGGGAGGAAAAATTATATTATATACCCAAAAAATCTGATTCTGTTAAATCCAATGAAAGAGAGAAAGTTCTGGGTACACTTTTTTTATTAGCAGAAAATGATTTGAGAAAGGTATTACATTATCCAATATAAGTACATTAGATTTTAGAGTGTCCTCAACATGCTTGTGCTGTTGCTCCATGATACTAAGAAGGAAGAGCTCTGCGCCAGGAAACAAATGCTAGAGGTTACTGCTACGTTATGGAACATGTGGAAGAAGGTTATTTTTTCAAAAGAAGAAGAAGAAATTGACAACAGCATTAAGGAAGTCAGATTCAGGTTGAGGGAGGTAATAAAAGAGTATATATAATCATATTGTAATATCATCTCAGGAAATTAACCTTCATTCAAATAAAGAAAAAGGTCCTTTCACCTTTTTCACCTTTTACTATGCGTTTCAACGATTTTTTGTTTCCGAAATGGAAAAGTTAACATCGTGGGATGACTTCGTTATGTCTAAAGCTGAATGGAAAAAAATGGGATTGTTGATAGCGTTATCTATCAACGCATTCAACTGCTCCCGCACTGAACACTACTACAAACTGTTTGTACCTGACATTAAAAAGGTTGGTATTATTCAGAAGAAATTAATAAATAATCATAGGAAGAAGAAGAGGAGGTGATATCTTTGAATATAAGAGTTGGAAAGGGAGGAAGAAGTCAACTGCTGCTTCTACCGAAACACTATGAATATTTTTCAAGATGTTATCTCTCAGCTAGCAAACGATATGCTGTTCTTTACAAGAAAAGCAAACTGCTTTTCCCTTTCAGTCTAAGCTCGAAAAGCCTTATAACTAATTTAAAGGAAGTCTTTGACGTACCGTGGCCAATAAGTGAAGGATTCGCAGTTAGTAAAAGCATTAGTAAAAGAAAAATTTTCAAATAAAATTCCCTAGATACTTTGTAAAGTTATCTTCCAGTTTTGACTTTTCTAATAGCTTCTCTTTGTATTCGAATTCGAAATCTCTCCCTGCGCAATATCTCAGTTTAGTATAGCTAGCAAGGGCTGCAAATTCAAAATAAGTTCATTCCATAATTATAACCTCACCTATCATTAGATCGCTCAACCCATATGAACTGTTTCTGATATCCATTGAATGACCTTCGGCCGTTGCCTGGAGTTCGTTGTCTCGTTCTGATCGGTTTAATTCATGGAGCTTGTCGAAGCTGTCAACAGCTTTTATAGAGCTTTGTCTATAAGAAGATCATATTATTTGGAATAATGACTACTTACCTTATAGCTGCGAATCCTTCACTTATTGGCCACGGTACGTCAAAGACTTCCTTTAAATCAGTTATAAGGCTTAGGCTTAGGCTTAGGCTTAGGCTTAGGCTTAGGCTTAGGCTTAGGCTTAGGCTTAGGCTTAGGCTTGACAGACCACCACGATTTAGTCATCTCATATGTTTCGCTCATAACAGTCACTGTAGCTTTTGTTATCGTCTAGGACGGTTATTTCATACTAATATTGTTACAATTCTTTTCTAATTACTCATTTTATCTTGATTTAATTATTTCTATTATCTTCATACGTACTCCTTATTTCGATTTAAAATTTTATTTTATCTCTATTTTCATCCTGATTTAATGATTTTTATTAACTTCATTTTTTTCAACTTCATCTCTTGATTCATTGTTCATTGTATCTTTTTCATTCTTCTTATCTTATTTTTCATTCTTCTTGAAAATTTTTCGAAATTAATAATTTTTTTTAGTGTCCACTCAAGATTTAGTGAAATATTTTATAATAAAATCGAACCTTAAGGTAAATTATTTGCTTTTCTGAAATTCTGAATAATAATTTCATTCAGTATGTCTTACGTGGTTCTCTTGTCCAAAGAAAAACTTCATGGAAATTCGTTTGCTTATAATGTAGTGTATGTACACTGTGAAAAAAAAGGAATACGCAAATCCGAAAACTTCATTACTCGCGAACAATATGAAGCATTGTTGGAAAAAAACACTATCTCAGAAACATTTGATTTTTCTCAAATTGAAATGCCATTGCCAGCACAAACATCAACGAGTTTTTTTGATATTGTAGCAGATATCGAGAACAATAACTCATTCCCCGCCTGCACATCTGATGAAAGATGTTTCAGAAAATTGTTAAAATATCTAGATTTTCACTTTTTTGATTCCAAAATCTTCTCCTACGGCATATCCATTCAAGTAAAATGTAATAGTAATGTCACAATGAAAGACAAACATGCTTATACTACGAGAAAATGCAATAATATTTCGATAACATTTTTTTGTTCTTCATTTCTTGAAAAAAAGCGCGACAGTGCAAAAAAAACTGCTTTTTCATTCAGAAAAGACAAAAAAATGGAATTACTTTCGGTTATGGTTCATGAACTCATTCATGTTTATGAATTTCTACACATAAAGTGTCTAATAAACCCAAGTATTATACCCATATCTATTGCTTCCAGTTTATTGCTAGAACACGGGGCAACTTTTTGTTCGCTTATGAATCATATTAATCGCAGGAAAGCAAAATTTGTTTTAGAAAGATATGCACATTGATTTGTTTACTTTGAACTCAATAAATATTGTTGAAACCTCATCGTCGTATTTTTATTTTCTCAGGAACTTAATTTATACAATATTAAAATAAGAAACATGAAACATTTGGAAAAACATATGACCTTTTAAATGTTGAATTTTTTGGTGATTTCAAGATTGTTTAAAACAATTTATCTCAAAATAGACACATAGAAAATGAATTGTGAGTTGATATATGAATGAAAATGGGTCATTCAACATATTATCGCAAGGCGCTTGTTACAGGATCAATTTTGGAAAAACATATGACCTTTTAAATGTTGGTTTTTTTTTAATTTTTGGATGGCTCAAGTTTGAAAGAACATATGATCTTTTGAATCTTGGGTTTTTTGGTGATTTTCACAATTTTTAAAATAGTTCATCTCAAAAATGACACATAGGAAATCAATCGATAGTTCATATATGAATGAGAATGTATCATTCAGCTTACTTTCGAAAAGGGCTTGTTGTTGGCTCAAGTTTGAAAGAACATATGATCTTTTAAAAGTTCGTGGTTTTCCGTGATTTGTACTTTTTTTATAACAGTTTATCTGAAAAATGACACACAGAAAATAGATCGTGGGTTGATATATGATACAAAATGTGTTATTCAACATAGAATCAGAGAGGGCTTGTCACTGACTCAAATTTGGAGGAACATATGAACAACTTTTATGTTATGATGAAACATGACCACAATGATCAACGTCAGATCTCATGTGTATTTTCTCAAATTTGATTCATGGAAAAGTTCTGTTTTTCTCAAAATGTGTGAAAATAAATATGTAGAACTTAATTCCGAACGGGGCTATTATTTATTTTACCAGGAACTCATTCTATCACACTGAAACTGATTCGACTGGTTTTATCGATTGATTGAAAGAAACAGTCTCTTTTCGAGTTTCTATGTTTAAATGTTGAAAGCGTTTGAATGAACATTTTTTGATTTTTAACTTTCAACCTCAAATTTGTTATAGCAATTATATATTTTTGATAGATTCGAGAAGTTTATTTTTTTTATAAAATGTTTCAGTACAAACTCATTTAAGAAATTTATGGAAGAACTTCTCTCATATCTACAATTTCTTTTTTCTTTATTTGACGCAATTGAGAAAATTCTTTTTGTTTCTTGAAATAATTACAAAGATTTGTGATTTGCGATTTGCCTGGTGATTTTCACAACTTTCAAAGTAGTTTATCTCAAAAATAACATACAAGAACTAGATTGTGGGTTAATATATGGAACAAAATGTGTTATTCAACAGATTATCGCAAAATGGCTTGTTACTGACTCAAATTTGGAAGAACATATGACCTTTAAAAATTTAGGTTTTTGGGTGATTTGCACAATTTTTAGAATAGTTTATTTCAAAAATGACACATAGAAAATATATCGTGGGTTAATATATGAATGAAAAAGTGTCATTCAACAGGTTATCAAAAGGGGCTTGTTAATGACTGAAATTCGGAAAAACTTATGATCTCTTAAAACTCTTGGTTTTTGGTGATTTGTACGTTTTTTAAAGCAGTTTAAATCAAAAATGACACACAGCAACTAGATCGTGGGTTAAAATATGAAACAAAATGTGTTATTCAACAGATTATCGCAAAAAGCTTGTTACTGACTCAAATTTGGAAGAACATATGACCTTTTAAAATTTGGGTTTTTGGGTGATTTGCACAATTTTTAGAATAGTTTATTTCAAAAATGACATATAGAAAATATATGGTGAGTTGATATATAAATGAAAATGTGTCATTCAACAGATTATCAAGAGAGGCTTGTTACTTACTGAAATTCGGAAAAACTTATGATCTCTTAAAACTCTTGGTTTTTGGGTGATTTTCACAATTTTTAAAATAGTTTAAAACTACTCCGATACAAAAAGCTTAATTCGAATTTCTTCATTTTTGAACGAAAAACTGTATACTAACTATATTTATTTAAAACGAGTAACTATATTTTTTTAAAACGAGTAGTTAAAATTTCAACTTTTTCTAATTCAGGCAAGTAGTTGAAATTCAACTACTCCAAGATGAGTAATCTCCCAAAAAATAACATTTATACATCATTTCACAATTCAATTCGTATGTGGCATTTTTGAGATAAACTTTTTTTAAAATTATGAAATTCACCAAAAAACCCAACATTTGAAAGGTCATATGTTTTTCCAAACTTGAGTCAGTAACAAGCCCCTTCTGATAATCTGTTAAATGACACATGTTCATTCAGATATCAACTCACAATTCAATTCGTATGTGTCGATTTTGAGATAAATTGTTTTAAACAATCTTGAAAATCACCCAAAAACCAAGAGTTTTAAGAGATCATAAGTTTTTCCGAATTTCAGTAAGTAACAAGCCTCTCTTGATAATCTGTTGAATGACACATTTTCATTTATATATCAACTCACCAAGTATTTTCTATATGTCATTTTTGAAATAAACTATTCTAAAAATTGTGCAAATCACCCAAAAACCCAAATTTTAAAAGGTCATATGTTCTTCCAAATTTGAGTCAGTAACAAGCTTTTTGCGATAATCTGTTGAATAACACATTTTGTTTCATATTTTAACCCACGATCTAGTTGCTGTGTGTCATTTTTGATTTAAACTGTTTTAAAAAACGTACAAATCACCAAAAACCAAGAGTTTTAAGAGATCATAAGTTTTTCCGAATTTCAGTCATTAACAAGCCCCTTTTGATAACCTGTTGAATGACACTTTTCAATTCATATATCAACCCACGATATATTTTCTATGTGTCATTTTTGAAATAAACTATTCTAAAAATTGTGCAAATCACCCAAAAACCCAAATTTTTAAAGGTCATATGTTCTTCCAAATTTGAGTCAGTAACAAGCCATTTTGCGATAATCTGTTGAATAACACATTTTGTTTCATATTTTAACCCACGATCTAGTTGCTGTGTGTCATTTTTGTTTTAAACTGTTTTAAAAAACGTACAAATCACCAAAAACCAAGAGTTTTAAGAGATCATAAGTTTTTCCGAATTTCAGTCATTAACAAGCCCCTTTTGATAACCTGTTGAATGACACTTTTTCATTCATATATTAACCCACGATATATTTTCTATGTGTCATTTTTGAAATAAACTATTCTAAAAATTGTGCAAATCACCCAAAAACCCAAATTTTTAAAGGTCATATGTTCTTCCAAATTTGAGTCAGTAACAAGCCATTTTGCGATAATCTGTTGAATAAATTTCAAAGTCATGGTAACCATGACTTTGAAATTTACGTGAACTTTAATTTATGCTAATTAAATGTACACGTGATGTGCACTTGGTATGTAACTCGCTTCACGTGAAAGATAAAGAGATGTGGTTTTCAAAATTAAATTCCTCATGTCCATATTAGTCTAAAAACAAATTTTTATTGATATTGGTTCATGGTAACCATGTCTTTGAAATTTACGTGAACTTTAATTTATGCTAATTAAATGTACACGTGATGTGCACTTGGTATGTAACTCGCTTCACGTGAAAGATAAAAAGATGCGGTTTTCAAAATTAGATTCCCCATGTCCATATTAGTCTAAAAACAAATTTTTATTGATATTGGTGCATGGTAACCATGTCTTTGAAATTTACGTGAACTTTAATTTATGCTAATTAAATGTACACGTGATGTGCACTTGGTATGTAACTCGCTTCACGTGAAAGATAAAGAGATGCGGTTTTCAAAATTAGATTCCCCATGTCCATATTAGTCTAAAAACAATTTTTTATTGATATTGGTGCATGGTAACCATGACTTTGAAATTTACGTGAACTTTAATTTATGCTAATTAAATGTACACGTGATGTGCACTTGGTATGTAACTCGCTTCACGTGAAAGATAAAGAGATGCGGTTTTCAAAATTAGATTCCCCATGTCCATATTAGTCTAAAAACAAATTTTTATTGATATTGGTTCATGGTAACCATGTCTTTGAAGTTTACGTGAACTTTAATTTATGCTAATTAAATGTACACGTGATGTGCATTTGGTATGTAACTCGCTTCACGTGAAAGATAAAGAGATGCGGTTTCCAAAATTAGATACCCCATGTCCATATTAGTCTAAAAACAAATTTTTATTGATATTGGTTCATGGTAACCATGACTTTGAAATTTACGTGAACTTTAATTTATGCTAATTAAATGTACACGTGATGTGCACTTGGTATGTAACTCGCTTCACGTGAAAGATAAAGAGATGTGGTTTTCAAAATTAGATTCCCCATGTCCATATTAGTCTAAAAACAAATTTTTATTGATATTGGTTCATGGTAACCATGTCATTGAAATTTACGTGAACTTTAATTTATGCTAATTAAATGTACACGTGATGTGCACTTGGTATGTAACTCGCTTCACGTGAAAGATAAAGAGATGCGGTTTTCAAAATTAGATTCCCCATGTCCATATTAGTCTAAAAAAAAATTTTTATTGATATTGGTGCATGGTAACCATGACTTTGAAATTTACGTGAACTTTAATTTATGCTAATTAAATGTACACGTGATGTGCACTTGGTATGTAACTCGCTTCACGTGAAAGATAAAGAGATGCGGTTTTCAAAATTAGATTCCCCATGTCCATATTAGTCTAAAAACAAATTTTTATTGATATTGGTTCATGGTAACCATGACTTTGAAATTTACGTGAACTTTAATTTATGCTAATTAAATGTACACGTGATGTGCACTTGGTATGTAACTCGCTTCACGTGAAAGATAAAGAGATGCGGTTCTCAAAATTAGATTCCCCATGTCCATATTAGTCTAAAAACAAATTTTTATTGATATTGGTTCATGGTAACCATGTCTTTGAAATTTACGTGAACTTTAATTTATGCTAATTAAATGTACACGTGATGTGCACTTGGTATGTAACTCGCTTCACGTGTAAGATAAAGAGATGCGGTTTTCAAAATTAGATTCATCATGTCCATATTAGTCTAAAAACAAATTTTTATTGATATTGGTGCATGGTAACCATGACTTTGAAATTTACGTGAACTTTAATTTATGCTAATTAAATGTACACGTGATGTGCACTTGGTATGTAACTCGCTTCACGTGAAAGATAAAGAGATGCGGTTTTCAAAATTAGATTCCACATGTCCATATTAGTCTAAAAACAAATTTTTATTGATATTGGTTCATGGTAACCATGTCTTTGAAGTTTACGTGAACTTTAATTTATGCTAATTAAATGTACACGTGATGTGCATTTGGTATGTAACTCGCTTCACGTGAAAGATAAAGAGATGCGGTTTCCAAAATTAGATTCCCCATGTCCATATTAGTCTAAAAACAAATTTTTATTGATATTGGTTCATGGTAACCATGACTTTGAAATTTACGTGAACTTTAATTTATGCTAATTAAATGTACACGTGATGTGCACTTGGTATGTAACTCGCTTCACGTGAAAGATAAAGAGATGTGGTTTTCAAAATTAGATTCCCCATGTCCATATTAGTCTAAAAACAAATTTTTATTGATGTTGGTTCATGGTAACCATGTCATTGAAATTTACGTGAACTTTAATTTATGCTAATTAAATGTACACGTGATGTGCACTTGGTATGTAACTCGCTTCACGTGAAAGATAAAGAGATGCGGTTTTCAAAATTAGATTCCCCATGTCCATATTAGTCTAAAAAAAAATTTTTATTGATATTGGTGCATGGTAACCATGACTTTGAAATTTACGTGAACTTTAATTTATGCTAATTAAATGTACACGTGATGTGCACTTGGTATGTAACTCGCTTCACGTGTAAGATAAAGAGATGCGGTTTTCAAAATTAGATTCATCATGTCCATATTAGTCTAAAAACAAATTTTTATTGATATTGGTGCATGGTAACCATGACTTTGAAATTTACGTGAACTTTAATTTATGCTAATTAAATGTACACGTGATGTGCCCTTGGTATGTAACTCGCTTCACGTGAAAGATAAAGAGATGCGGTTTTCAAACTTAGATTCCCCATGTCCATATTAGTCTAAAAACAAATTTTTATTGATATTGGTTCATGGTAACCATGACTTTGAAATTTACGTGAACTTTAATTTATGCTAATTAAATGTACACGTGATGTGCACTTGGTATGTAACTCGCTTCACGTGAAAGATAAAGAGATGCGGTTTTCAAAATTAGATTCCCCATGTCCATATTAGTCTAAAAACAAATTTTTATTGATATTGGTTCATGGTAACCATGACTTTGAAATTTACGTGAACTTTAATTTATGCTAATTAAATGTACACGTGATGTGCACTTGGTATGTAACTCGCTTCACGTGAAAGATAAAGAGATGCGGTTTTCGAAATTAGATTCCCCATGTCCATATTAGTCTAAAAACAAATTTTTATTGATATTGGTTCATGGTAACCATGTCTTTGAAATTTACGTGAACTTTAATTTATGCTAATTAAATGTACACGTGATGTGCACTTGGTATGTAACTCGCTTCACGTGAAAGATAAAGAGATGCGGTTTTCAAAATTAGATTCCCCATGTCCATATTAGTCTAAAAACAAATTTTTATTGATATTGGTGCATGGTAACCATGACTTTGAAATTTACGTGAACTTTAATTTATGCTAATTAAATGTACACGTGATGTGCACTTGGTATGTAACTCGCTTCACGTGAAAGATAAAGAGATGCGGTTTTCGAAATTAGATTCCCCATGTCCATATTAGTCTAAAAACAAATTTTTATTGATATTGGTTCATGGTAACCATGTCTTTGAAGTTTACGTGAACTTTAATTTATGCTAATTAAATGTACAAGTGATGTGCATTTGGTATGTAACTCGCTTCACGTGAAAGATAAAGAGATGCGGTTTTCAAAATTAGATTCCCCATGTCCATATTAGTCTAAAAACAAATTTTTATTGATATTGGTTCATGGTAACCATGTCTTTGAAATTTACGTGAACTTTAATTTATGCTAATTAAATGTACACGTGATGTGCACTTGGTATGTAACTCGCTTCACGTGAAAGATAAAGAGATGCGGTTTTCAAAATTAGATTCCCCATGTCCATATTAGTCTAAAAACAAATTTTTATTGATATTGGTGCATGGTAACCATGACTTTGAAATTTACGTGAACTTTAATTTATGCTAATTAAATGTACACGTGATGTACACTTGGTATGTAACTCGCTTCACGTGAAAGATAAAGAGATGCGGTTTCCAAAATTGGATTCCCCATGTCCATATTAGTCTAAAAACAAATTTTTATTGATATTGGTTCATGGTAACCATGACTTTGAAATTTACGTGAACTTTAATTTATGCTAATTAAATGTACAAGTGATGTACACTTGGTATGTAACTCGCTTCACGTGAAAGATAAAAAGATGCGGTTTTCAAAATTAGATTCCCCATGTCCATATTAGTCTAAAAACAAATTTTTATTGATATTGGTTCATGGTAACCATGTCTTTGAAATTTACGTGAACTTTAATTTATGCTAATTAAATGTACACGTGATGTGCACTTGGTATGTAACTCGCTTCACGTGAAAGATAACGAGATGTGGTTTTCAAAATTAGATTCCCCATGTCCATATTAGTCTAAAAACAAATTTTTATTGATATTGGTTCATGGTAACCATGTCTTTGAAATTTACGTGAACTTTAATTTATGCTAATTAAATGTACACGTGATGTGCACTTGGTATGTAACTCGCTTCACGTGTAAGATAAAGAGATGCGGTTTTCAAAATTAGATTCATCATGTCCATATTAGTCTAAAAACAAATTTTTATTGATATTGGTGCATGGTAACCATGACTTTGAAATTTAAGTGAACTTTAATTTATGCTAATTAAATGTACACGTGATGTGCCCTTGGTATGTAACTCGCTTCACGTGAAAGATAAAGAGATGCGGTTTTCAAACTTAGATTCCCCATGTCCATATTAGTCTAAAAACAAATTTTTATTGATATTGGTTCATGGTAACCATGACTTTGAAATTTACGTGAACTTTAATTTATGCTAATTAAATGTACACGTGATGTGCATTTGGTATGTAACTCGCTTCACGTGAAAGATAAAGAGATGCGGTTTTCAAAATTAGATTCCCCATGTCCATATTAGTCTAAAAACAAATTTTTATTGATATTGGTTCATGGTAACCATGTCTTTGAAGTTTACGTGAACTTTAATTTATGCTAATTAAATGTACACGTGATGTGCACTTGGTATGTAACTCGCTTCACGTGAAAGATAAAGAGATGCGGTTTTCAAAATTAGATTCCCCATGTCCATATTAGTCTAAAAACAAATTTTTATTGATATTGGTGCATGGTAACCATGTCTTTGAAGTTTACGTGAACTTTAATTTATGCTAATTAAATGTACACGTGATGTGCACTTGGTATGTAACTCGCTTCACGTGAAAGATAAAGAGATGCGGTTTTCAAAATTAGATTCCCCATGTCCATATTAGTCTAAAAACAAATTTTTATTGATATTGGTGCATGGTAACCATGTCTTTGAAGTTTACGTGAACTTTAATTTATGCTAATTAAATGTACACGTGATGTGCACTTGGTATGTAACTCGCTTCACGTGAAAGATAAAGAGATGCGGTTTTCAAAATTAGATTCCCCATGTCCATATTAGTCTAAAAACAAATTTTTTTGATATTGGTTCATGGTAACCATGTCTTTGAAATTTACGTGAACTTTAATTTATGCTAATTAAATGTACACGTGATGTGCACTTGGTATGTAACTCGCTTCACGTGAAAGATAAAGAGATGCGGTTTTCAAAATTAGATTCCCCATGTCCATATTAGTCTAAAAACAAATTTTTTTGATATTGGTTCATGGTAACCATGTCTTTGAAATTTACGTGAACTTTAATTTATGCTAATTAAATGTACACGTGATGTGCACTTGGTATGTAACTCGCTTCACGTGAAAGATAAAGAGATGCGGTTTTCGAAATTAGATTCCCCATGTCCATATTAGTCTAAAAACAAGTTTTCATTGATATTGGTTCATGGTAACCATGTCTTTGAAATTTACGTGAACTTTAATTTATGCTAATTAAATGTACACGTGATGTGCACTTGGTATGTAACTCGCTTCACGTGAAAGATAAAGAGATGCGGTTTTCGAAATTAGATTCCCCATGTTCGTATTAGTCTAAAAACAAATTTTTATTGATATTGGTTCATGGTAACCATGTCTTTGAAATTTACGTGAACTTTAATTTATGCTAATTAAATGTACACGTGATGTGCACTTGGTATGTAACTCGCTTCACGTGAAAGATAAAGAGATGCGGTTTTCAAAATTAGATTCCCCATGTCCATATTAGTCTAAAAACAAATTTTTATTGATATTGGTGCATGGTAACCATGACTTTGAAATTTACGTGAACTTTAATTTATGCTAATTAAATGTACACGTGATGTACACTTGGTATGTAACTCGCTTCACGTGAAAGATAAAGAGATGTGGTTTTCAAAATTGGATTCCCCATGTCCATATTAGTCTAAAAACAAATTTTTATTGATATTGGTTCATGGTAACCATGACTTTGAAATTTACGTGAACTTTAATTTATGCTAATTAAATGTACAAGTGATGTACACTTGGTATGTAACTCGCTTCACGTGAAAGATAAAAAGATGCGGTTTTCAAAATTAGATTCCCCATGTCCATATTAGTCTAAAAACAAATTTTTATTGATATTGGTTCATGGTAACCATGTCTTTGAAATTTACGTGAACTTTAATTTATGATAATTAAATGTAAACGTGATGTGCACTTGGTATGTAACTCGCTTCACGTGTAAGATAAAGAGATGTGGTTTTCAAAATTAGATTCATCATGTCCATATTAGTCTAAAAACAAATTTTTATTGATATTGGTGCATGGTAACCATGACTTTGAAATTTACGTGAACTTTAATTTATGCTAATTAAATGTACACGTGATGTGCCCTTGGTATGTAACTCGCTTCACGTGAAAGATAAAGAGATGCGGTTTTCAAACTTAGATTCCCCATGTCCATATTAGTCTAAAAACAAATTTTTATTGATATTGGTTCATGGTAACCATGACTTTGAAATTTACGTGAACTTTAATTTATGCTAATTAAATGTACACGTGATGTGCACTTGGTATGTAACTCGCTTCACGTGAAAGATAAAGAGATGCGGTTCTCAAAATTAGATTCCCCATGTCCATCTTAGTCTAAAAACAAATTTTTATTGATATTGGTGCATGGTAACCATGACTTTGAAATTTACGTGAACTTTAATTTATGCTAATTAAATGTACACGTGATGTGCACTTGGTATGTAACTCGCTTCACGTGAAAGATAAAGAGATGCGGTTTTCAAAATTAGATTCCCCATGTCCATATTAGTCTAAAAACAAATTTTTATTGATATTGGTTCATGGTAACCATGTCTTTGAAGTTTACGTGAACTTTAATTTATGCTAATTAAATGTACACGTGATGTGCATTTGGTATGTAACTCGCTTCACGTGAAAGATAAAGAGATGCGGTTTTCAAAATTAGATTCCCCATGTCCATATTAGTCTAAAAACAAATTTTTATTGATATTGGTTCATGGTAACCATGTCTTTGAAGTTTACGTGAACTTTAATTTATGCTAATTAAATGTACACGTGATGTGCACTTGGTATGTAACTCGCTTCACGTGAAAGATAAAGAGATGCGGTTTTCAAAATTAGATTCCCCATGTCCATATTAGTCTAAAAACAAATTTTTATTGATATTGGTGCATGGTAACCATGACTTTGAAATTTACGTGAACTTTAATTTATGCTAATTAAATGTACACGTGATGTGCACTTGGTATGTAACTCGCTTCACGTGAAAGATAAAGAGATGCGGTTTTCAAAATTAGATTCCCCATGTCCATATTAGTCTAAAAACAAATTTTTATTGATATTGGTTCATGGTAACCATGACTTTGAAATTTACGTGAACTTTAATTTATGCTAATTAAATGTACACGTGATGTGCACTTGGTATGTAACTCGCTTCACGTGTAAGATAAAGAGATGTGGTTTTCAAAATTAGATTCATCATGTCCATATTAGTCTAAAAACAAATTTTTATTGATATTGGTGCATGGTAACCATGACTTTGAAATTTACGTGAACTTTAATTTATGCTAATTAAATGTACACGTGATGTACACTTGGTATGTAACTCGCTTCACGTGAAAGATAAAGAGATGCGGTTTTCAAAATTGGATTCCCCATGTCCATATTAGTCTAAAAACAAATTTTTATTGATATTGGTTCATGGTAACCATGACTTTGAAATTTACGTGAACTTTAATTTATGCTAATTAAATGTACAAGTGATGTACACTTGGTATGTAACTCGCTTCACGTGAAAGATAAAAAGATGCGGTTTTCAAAATTAGATTCCCCATGTCCATATTAGTCTAAAAACAAATTTTTATTGATATTGGTTCATGGTAACCATGTCTTTGAAATTTACGTGAACTTTAATTTATGCTAATTAAATGTACACGTGATGTGCACTTGGTATGTAACTCGCTTCACGTGTAAGATAAAGAGATGTGGTTTTCAAAATTAGATTCATCATGTCCATATTAGTCTAAAAACAAATTTTTATTGATATTGGTGCATGGTAACCATGACTTTGAAATTTACGTGAACTTTAATTTATGCTAATTAAATGTACACGTGATGTGCCCTTGGTATGTAACTCGCTTCACGT
This sequence comes from Auanema rhodensis, assembly GCA_964057225.1. Taxonomy (NCBI): domain Eukaryota; kingdom Metazoa; phylum Nematoda; class Chromadorea; order Rhabditida; family Rhabditidae; genus Auanema; species Auanema rhodense. The sequence continues at coordinate 26,747,750 of OZ059900.1, forward strand.
GAAAGATAAAGAGATGCGGTTTTCAAACTTAGATTCCCCATGTCCATATTAGTCTAAAAACAAATTTTTATTGATATTGGTTCATGGTAACCATGACTTTGAAATTTACGTGAACTTTAATTTATGCTAATTAAATGTACACGTGATGTGCACTTGGTATGTAACTCGCTTCACGTGAAAGATAAAGAGATGCGGTTCTCAAAATTAGATTCCCCATGTCCATCTTAGTCTAAAAACAAATTTTTATTGATATTGGTGCATGGTAACCATGACTTTGAAATTTACGTGAACTTTAATTTATGCTAATTAAATGTACACGTGATGTGCACTTGGTATGTAACTCGCTTCACGTGAAAGATAAAGAGATGCGGTTTTCAAAATTAGATTCCCCATGTCCATATTAGTCTAAAAACAAATTTTTATTGATATTGGTTCATGGTAACCATGTCTTTGAAGTTTACGTGAACTTTAATTTATGCTAATTAAATGTACACGTGATGTGCATTTGGTATGTAACTCGCTTCACGTGAAAGATAAAGAGATGCGGTTTTCAAAATTAGATTCCCCATGTCCATATTAGTCTAAAAACAAATTTTTATTGATATTGGTTCATGGTAACCATGTCTTTGAAGTTTACGTGAACTTTAATTTATGCTAATTAAATGTACACGTGATGTGCACTTGGTATGTAACTCGCTTCACGTGAAAGATAAAGAGATGCGGTTTTCAAAATTAGATTCCCCATGTCCATATTAGTCTAAAAACAAATTTTTATTGATATTGGTGCATGGTAACCATGACTTTGGAATTTACGTGAACTTTAATTTATGCTAATTAAATGTACACGTGATGTGCACTTGGTATGTAACTCGCTTCACGTGAAAGATAAAGAGATGCGGTTTTCAAAATTAGATTCCCCATGTCCATATTAGTCTAAAAACAAATTTTTATTGATATTGGTTCATGGTAACCATGACTTTGAAATTTACGTGAACTTTAATTTATGCTAATTAAATGTACACGTGATGTGCCCTTGGTATGTAACTCGCTTCACGTGAAAGATAAAGAGATGCGGTTTTCAAAATTAGATTCCCCATGTCCATATTAGTCTAAAAACAAATTTTTATTGATATTGGTGCATGGTAACCATGACTTTGAAATTTACGTGAACTTTAATTTATGCTAATTAAATGTACACGTGATGTACACTTGGTATGTAACTCGCTTCACGTGAAAGATAAAGAGATGCGGTTTTCAAAATTAGATTCCCCATGTCCATATTAGTCTAAAAACAAATTTTTATTGATATTGGTTCATGGTAACCATGACTTTGAAATTTACGTGAACTTTAATTTATGTTAATTAAATGTACAAGTGATGTACACTTGGTATGTAACTCGCTTCACGTGAAAGATAAAAAGATGCGGTTTCCAAAATTAGATTCCCCATGTCCATATTAGTCTAAAAACAAATTTTTATTGATATTGGTTCATGGTAACCATGTCTTTGAAATTTACGTGAACTTTAATTTATGCTAATTAAATGTACACGTGATGTGCACTTGGTATGTAACTCGCTTCACGTGAAAGATAAAGAGATGCGGTTTTCAAAATTAGATTCCCCATGTCCATATTAGTCTAAAAACAAATTTTTATTGATATTGGTGCATGGTAACCATGACTTTGAAATTTACGTGAACTTTAATTTATGCTAATTAAATGTACACGTGATGTGCCCTTGGTATGTAACTCGCTTCACGTGAAAGATAAAGAGATGCGGTTTTCAAACTTAGATTCCCCATGTCCATATTAGTCTAAAAACAAATTTTTATTGATATTGGTTCATGGTAACCATGACTTTGAAATTTACGTGAACTTTAATTTATGCTAATTAAATGTACACGTGATGTGCCCTTGGTATGTAACTCGCTTCACGTGAAAGATAAAGAGATGCGGTTCTCAAAATTAGATTCCCCAAGTCCATATTAGTCTAAAAACAAATTTTTATTGATATTGGTTCATGGTAACCATGTCTTTGAAGTTTACGTGAACTTTAATTTATGCTAATTAAATGTACACGTGATGTGCACTTGGTATGTAACTCGCTTCACGTGAAAGATAAAGAGATGCGGTTTTCAAAATTAGATTCCCCATGTCCATATTAGTCTAAAAACAAATTTTTATTGATATTGGTGCATGGTAACCATGACTTTGAAATTTACGTGAACTTTAATTTATGCTAATTAAATGTACACGTGATGTGCACTTGGTATGTAACTCGCTTCACGTGAAAGATAAAGAGATGCGGTTTTCAAAATTAGATTCCCCATGTCCATATTAGTCTAAAAACAAATTTTTTTGATATTGGTTCATGGTAACCATGTCTTTGAAATTTACGTGAACTTTAATTTATGCTAATTAAATGTACACGTGATGTGCACTTGGTATGTAACTCGCTTCACGTGAAAGATAAAGAGATGCGGTTTTCAAAATTAGATTCCCCATGTCCATATTAGTCTAAAAACAAATTTTTATTGATATTGGTTCATGGTAACCATGACTTTGAAATTTACGTGAACTTTAATTTATGCTAATTAAATGTACACGTGATGTGCCCTTGGTATGTAACTCGCTTCACGTGAAAGATAAAGAGATGCGGTTCTCAAAATTAGATTCCCCAAGTCCATATTAGTCTAAAAACAAATTTTTATTGATATTGGTTCATGGTAACCATGTCTTTGAAGTTTACGTGAACTTTAATTTATGCTAATTAAATGTACACGTGATGTGCACTTGGTATGTAACTCGCTTCACGTGAAAGATAAAGAGATGCGGTTTTCAAAATTAGATTCCCCATGTCCATATTAGTCTAAAAACAAATTTTTATTGATATTGGTGCATGGTAACCATGACTTTGAAATTTACGTGAACTTTAATTTATGCTAATTAAATGTACACGTGATGTGCACTTGGTATGTAACTCGCTTCACGTGAAAGATAAAGAGATGCGGTTTTCAAAATTAGATTCCCCATGTCCATATTAGTCTAAAAACAAATTTTTTTGATATTGGTTCATGGTAACCATGTCTTTGAAATTTACGTGAACTTTAATTTATGCTAATTAAATGTACACGTGATGTGCACTTGGTATGTAACTCGCTTCACGTGAAAGATAAAGAGATGCGGTTTTCAAAATTAGATTCCCCATGTCCATATTAGTCTAAAAACAAATTTTTATTGATATTGGTTCATGGTAACCATGACTTTGAAATTTACGTGAACTTTAATTTATGCTAATTAAATGTACACGTGATGTGCACTTGGTATGTAACTCGCTTCACGTGAAAGATAAAGAGATGTGGTTTTTAAAATTAGATTCCCCATGTTCATATTAGTCTAAAAACAAATTTTTATTGATATTGGTTCATGGTAACCATGACTTTGAAATTTACGTGAACTTTAATTTATGCTAATTAAATGTACACGTGATGTGCACTTGGTATGTAACTCGCTTCACGTGAAAGATAAAGAGATGCGGTTCTCAAAATTAGATTCCCCAAGTCCATATTAGTCTAAAAACAAATTTTTATTGATATTGGTTCATGGTAACCATGTCTTTGAAATTTACGTGAACTTTAATTTATGCTAATTAAATGTACACGTGATGTGCACTTGGTATGTAACTCGCTTCACGTGAAAGATAAAAAGATGCGGTTTCCAAAATTAGATTCCCCATGTCCATATTAGTCTAAAAACAAATTTTTATTGATATTGGTTCATGGTAACCATGTCTTTGAAATTTACGTGAACTTTAATTTATGCTAATTAAATGTACACGTGATGTGCACTTGGTATGTAACTCGCTTCACGTGAAAGATAACGAGATGTGGTTTTCAAAATTAGATTCCCCATGTCCATATTAGTCTAAAAACAAATTTTTATTGATATTGGTTCATGGTAACCATGTCTTTGAAATTTACGTGAACTTTAATTTATGCTAATTAAATGTACACGTGATGTGCACTTGGTATGTAACTCGCTTCACGTGAAAGATAACGAGATGTGGTTTTCAAAATTAGATTCCCCATGTCCATATTAGTCTAAAAACAAATTTTTATTGATATTGGTTCATGGTAACCATGTCTTTGAAATTTACGTGAACTTTAATTTATGCTAATTAAATGTACACGTGATGTGCACTTGGTATGTAACTCGCTTCACGTGAAAGATAACGAGATGTGGTTTTCAAAATTAGATTCCCCATGTCCATATTAGTCTAAAAACAAATTTTTATTGATATTGGTTCATGGTAACCATGTCTTTGAAATTTACGTGAACTTTAATTTATGCTAATTAAATGTACACGTGATGTGCACTTGGTATGTAACTCGCTTCACGTGTAAGATAAAGAGATGCGGTTTTCAAAATTAGATTCATCATGTCCATATTAGTCTAAAAACAAATTTTTATTGATATTGGTGCATGGTAACCATGACTTTGAAATTTACGTGAACTTTAATTTATGCTAATTAAATGTACACGTGATGTGCCCTTGGTATGTAACTCGCTTCACGTGAAAGATAAAGAGATGCGGTTTTCAAACTTAGATTCCCCATGTCCATATTAGTCTAAAAACAAATTTTTATTGATATTGGTTCATGGTAACCATGACTTTGAAATTTACGTGAACTTTAATTTATGCTAATTAAATGTACACGTGATGTGCCCTTGGTATGTAACTCGCTTCACGTGAAAGATAAAGAGATGCGGTTCTCAAAATTAGATTCCCCAAGTCCATATTAGTCTAAAAACAAATTTTTATTGATATTGGTTCATGGTAACCATGTCTTTGAAGTTTACGTGAACTTTAATTTATGCTAATTAAATGTACACGTGATGTGCACTTGGTATGTAACTCGCTTCACGTGAAAGATAAAGAGATGCGGTTTTCAAACTTAGATTCCCCATGTCCATATTAGTCTAAAAACAAATTTTTATTGATATTGGTGCATGGTAACCATGACTTTGAAATTTACGTGAACTTTAATTTATGCTAATTAAATGTACACGTGATGTGCACTTGGTATGTAACTCGCTTCACGTGAAAGATAAAGAGATGCGGTTTTCAAAATTAGATTCCCCATGTCCATATTAGTCTAAAAACAAATTTTTTTGATATTGGTTCATGGTAACCATGTCTTTGAAATTTACGTGAACTTTAATTTATGCTAATTAAATGTACACGTGATGTGCACTTGGTATGTAACTCGCTTCACGTGAAAGATAAAGAGATGCGGTTTTCAAAATTAGATTCCCCATGTCCATATTAGTCTAAAAACAAATTTTTATTGATATTGGTTCATGGTAACCATGACTTTGAAATTTACGTGAACTTTAATTTATGCTAATTAAATGTACACGTGATGTGCACTTGGTATGTAACTCGCTTCACGTGAAAGATAAAGAGATGTGGTTTTTAAAATTAGATTCCCCATGTTCATATTAGTCTAAAAACAAATTTTTATTGATATTGGTTCATGGTAACCATGACTTTGAAATTTACGTGAACTTTAATTTATGCCAATTAAATGTACACGTGATGTGCACTTGGTATGTAACTCGCTTCACGTGAAAGATAAAGAGATGCGGTTTTTGAAATTAGATTCCCCATGTCCATATTAGTCTAAAAACAAATTTTTATTGATATTGGTTCATGGTAACCATGTCTTTGAAATTTACGTGAACTTTAATTTATGCTAATTAAATGTACACGTGATGTGCACTTGGTATGTAACTCGCTTCACGTGAAAGATAAAGAGATGCGGTTTTCAAAATTAGATTCCCCATGTCCATATTAGTCTAAAAACAAATTTTTATTGATATTGGTGCATGGTAACCATGACTTTGAAATTTACGTGAACTTTAATTTATGCTAATTAAATGTACACGTGATGTGCCCTTGGTATGTAACTCGCTTCACGTGAAAGATAAAGAGATGCGGTTCTCAAAATTAGATTCCCCAAGTCCATATTAGTCTAAAAACAAATTTTTATTGATATTGGTTCATGGTAACCATGTCTTTGAAGTTTACGTGAACTTTAATTTATGCTAATTAAATGTACACGTGATGTGCACTTGGTATGTAACTCGCTTCACGTGAAAGATAAAGAGATGCGGTTTTCAAAATTAGATTCCCCATGTCCATATTAGTCTAAAAACAAATTTTTATTGATATTGGTTCATGGTAACCATGTCTTTGAAGTTTACGTGAACTTTAATTTATGCTAATTAAATGTACACGTGATGTGCACTTGGTATGTAACTCGCTTCACGTGAAAGATAAAGAGATGCGGTTTTCAAAATTAAATTCCCCATGTCCATATTAGTCTAAAAACAAATTTTTATTGATATTGGTTCATGGTAACCATGTCTTTGAAATTTACGTGAACTTTAATTTATGCTAATTAAATGTACACGCGATGTGCACTTGGTATGTAACTCGCTTCACGTGAAAGATAAAGAGATGCGGTTTTCAAAATTAGATTCCCCATGTCCATATTAGTCTAAAAACAAATTTTTATTGATATTGGTGCATGGTAACCATGACTTTGAAATTTACGTGAACTTTAATTTATGCTAATTAAATGTACACGTGATGTACACTTGGTATGTAACTCGCTTCACGTGAAAGATAAAGAGATGCGGTTTTCAAAATTAGATTCCCCATGTCCACATTAGTCTAAAAACAAATTTTTATTGATATTGGTGCATGGTAACCATGACTTTGAAATTTACGTGAACTTTAATTTATGCTAATTAAATGTACACGTGATGTGCCCTTGGTATGTAACTCGCTTCACGTGAAAGATAAAGAGATGCGGTTTTCAAAATTAGATTCCCCATGTCCATATTAGTCTAAAAACAAATTTTTATTGATATTGGTGCATGGTAACCATGACTTTGAAATTTACGTGAACTTTAATTTATGCTAATTAAATGTACACGTGATGTACACTTGGTATGTAACTCGCTTCACGTGAAAGATAAAGAGATGCGGTTTTCAAAATTAGATTCCCCATGTCCATATTAGTCTAAAAACAAATTTTTATTGATATTGGTTCATGGTAACCATGACTTTGAAATTTACGTGAACTTTAATTTATGTTAATTAAATGTACAAGTGATGTACACTTGGTATGTAACTCGCTTCACGTGAAAGATAAAAAGATGCGGTTTCCAAAATTAGATTCCCCATGTCCATATTAGTCTAAAAACAAATTTTTATTGATATTGGTTCATGGTAACCATGTCTTTGAAATTTACGTGAACTTTAATTTATGCTAATTAAATGTACACGTGATGTGCACTTGGTATGTAACTCGCTTCACGTGAAAGATAACGAGATGTGGTTTTCAAAATTAGATTCCCCATGTCCATATTAGTCTAAAAACAAATTTTTATTGATATTGGTTCATGGTAACCATGTCTTTGAAATTTACGTGAACTTTAATTTATGCTAATTAAATGTACACGTGATGTACACTTGGTATGTAACTCGCTTCACGTGAAAGATAAAGAGATGCGGTTTTCAAAATTAGATTCCCCATGTCCATATTAGTCTAAAAACAAATTTTTATTGATATTGGTTCATGGTAACCATGACTTTGAAATTTACGTGAACTTTAATTTATGTTAATTAAATGTACAAGTGATGTACACTTGGTATGTAACTCGCTTCACGTGAAAGATAAAAAGATGCGGTTTCCAAAATTAGATTCCCCATGTCCATATTAGTCTAAAAACAAATTTTTATTGATATTGGTTCATGGTAACCATGTCTTTGAAATTTACGTGAACTTTAATTTATGCTAATTAAAAGTACACGTGATGTGCCCTTGGTATGTAACTCGCTTCACGTGAAAGATAAAGAGATGCGGTTTTCAAACTTAGATTCCCCATGTCCATATTAGTCTAAAAACAAATTTTTATTGATATTGGTTCATGGTAACCATGACTTTGAAATTTACGTGAACTTTAATTTATGCTAATTAAATGTACACGTGATGTGCCCTTGGTATGTAACTCGCTTCACGTGAAAGATAAAGAGATGCGGTTCTCAAAATTAGATTCCCCAAGTCCATATTAGTCTAAAAACAAATTTTTATTGATATTGGTTCATGGTAACCATGTCTTTGAAGTTTACGTGAACTTTAATTTATGCTAATTAAATGTACACGTGATGTGCACTTGGTATGTAACTCGCTTCACGTGAAAGATAAAGAGATGCGGTTCTCAAAATTAGATTCCCCATGTCCATATTAGTCTAAAAACAAATTTTTATTGATATTGGTGCATGGTAACCATGACTTTGAAATTTACGTGAACTTTAATTTATGCTAATTAAATGTACACGTGATGTGCACTTGGTATGTAACTCGCTTCACGTGAAAGATAAAGAGATGCGGTTTTCAAAATTAGATTCCCCATGTCCATATTAGTCTAAAAACAAATTTTTTTGATATTGGTTCATGGTAACCATGTCTTTGAAATTTACGTGAACTTTAATTTATGCTAATTAAATGTACACGTGATGTGCACTTGGTATGTAACTCGCTTCACGTGAAAGATAAAGAGATGCGGTTTTCAAAATTAGATTCCCCATGTCCATATTAGTCTAAAAACAAATTTTTATTGATATTGGTTCATGGTAACCATGACTTTGAAATTTACGTGAACTTTAATTTATGCTAATTAAATGTACACGTGATGTGCACTTGGTATGTAACTCGCTTCACGTGAAAGATAAAGAGATGTGGTTTTTAAAATTAGATTCCCCATGTTCATATTAGTCTAAAAACAAATTTTTATTGATATTGGTTCATGGTAACCATGACTTTGAAATTTACGTGAACTTTAATTTATGCCAATTAAATGTACACGTGATGTGCACTTGGTATGTAACTCGCTTCACGTGAAAGATAAAGAGATGCGGTTTTTGAAATTAGATTCCCCATGTCCATATTAGTCTAAAAACAAATTTTTATTGATATTGGTTCATGGTAACCATGTCTTTGAAATTTACGTGAACTTTAATTTATGCTAATTAAATGTACACGTGATGTGCACTTGGTATGTAACTCGCTTCACGTGAAAGATAAAGAGATGCGGTTTTCAAAATTAGATTCCCCATGTCCATATTAGTCTAAAAACAAATTTTTATTGATATTGGTGCATGGTAACCATGACTTTGAAATTTACGTGAACTTTAATTTATGCTAATTAAATGTACACGTGATGTACACTTGGTATGTAACTCGCTTCACGTGAAAGATAAAGAGATGCGGTTTTCAAAATTAGATTCCCCATGTCCATATTAGTCTAAAAACAAATTTTTATTGATATTGGTTCATGGTAACCATGTCTTTGAAGTTTACGTGAACTTTAATTTATGCTAATTAAATGTGCACGTGATGTGCACTTGGTATGTAACTCGCTTCACGTGAAAGATAAAGAGATGCGGTTTTCAAAATTAGATTCCCCATGTCCATATTAGTCTAAAAACAAATTTTTATTGATATTGGTGCATGGTAACCATGACTTTGAAATTTACGTGAACTTTAATTTATGCTAATTAAATGTACACGTGATGTGCACTTGGTATGTAACTCGCTTCACGTGAAAGATAAAGAGATGCGGTTTTCAAAATTAGATTCCCCATGTCCATATTAGTCTAAAAACAAATTTTTATTGATATTGGTTCATGGTAACCATGACTTTGAAATTTACGTGAACTTTAATTTATGCTAATTAAATGTACACGTGATGTGCACTTGGTATGTAACTCGCTTCACGTGAAAGATAAGGAGATGTGGTTTTTAAAATTAGATTCCCCATGTCCATATTAGTCTAAAAACAAATTTTTATTGATATTGGTTCATGGTAACCATGTCTTTGAAATTTACGTGAACTTTAATTTATGCTAATTAAATGTACACGCGATGTGCACTTGGTATGTAACTCGCTTCACGTGAAAGATAAAGAGATGCGGTTTTCAAAATTAGATTCCCCATGTCCATATTAGTCTAAAAACAAATTTTTATTGATATTGGTGCATGGTAACCATGACTTTGAAATTTACGTGAACTTTAATTTATGCTAATTAAATGTACACGTGATGTACACTTGGTATGTAACTCGCTTCACGTGAAAGATAAAGAGATGCGGTTTTCAAAATTAGATTCCCCATGTCCATATTAGTCTAAAAACAAATTTTTATTGATATTGGTTCATGGTAACCATGACTTTGAAATTTACGTGAACTTTAATTTATGTTAATTAAATGTACAAGTGATGTACACTTGGTATGTAACTCGCTTCACGTGAAAGATAAAAAGATGCGGTTTCCAAAATTAGATTCCCCATGTCCATATTAGTCTAAAAACAAATTTTTATTGATATTGGTTCATGGTAACCATGTCTTTGAAATTTACGTGAACTTTAATTTATGCTAATTAAATGTACACGTGATGTGCACTTGGTATGTAACTCGCTTCACGTGAAAGATAACGAGATGTGGTTTTCAAAATTAGATTCCCCATGTCCATATTAGTCTAAAAACAAATTTTTATTGATATTGGTTCATGGTAACCATGTCTTTGAAATTTACGTGAACTTTAATTTATGCTAATTAAATGTACACGTGATGTGCACTTGGTATGTAACTCGCTTCACGTGTAAGATAAAGAGATGCGGTTTTCAAAATTAGATTCATCATGTCCATATTAGTCTAAAAACAAATTTTTATTGATATTGGTGCATGGTAACCATGACTTTGAAATTTACGTGAACTTTAATTTATGCTAATTAAATGTACACGTGATGTGCCCTTGGTATGTAACTCGCTTCACGTGAAAGATAAAGAGATGCGGTTTTCAAACTTAGATTCCCCATGTCCATATTAGTCTAAAAACAAATTTTTATTGATATTGGTTCATGGTAACCATGACTTTGAAATTTACGTGAACTTTAATTTATGCTAATTAAATGTACACGTGATGTGCCCTTGGTATGTAACTCGCTTCACGTGAAAGATAAAGAGATGCGGTTCTCAAAATTAGATTCCCCAAGTCCATATTAGTCTAAAAACAAATTTTTATTGATATTGGTTCATGGTAACCATGTCTTTGAAGTTTACGTGAACTTTAATTTATGCTAATTAAATGTACACGTGATGTGCACTTGGTATGTAACTCGCTTCACGTGAAAGATAAAGAGATGCGGTTTTCAAAATTAGATTCCCCATGTCCATATTAGTCTAAAAACAAATTTTTATTGATATTGGTGCATGGTAACCATGACTTTGAAATTTACGTGAACTTTAATTTATGCTAATTAAATGTACACGTGATGTGCACTTGGTATGTAACTCGCTTCACGTGAAAGATAAAGAGATGCGGTTTTCAAAATTAGATTCCCCATGTCCATATTAGTCTAAAAACAAATTTTTTTGATATTGGTTCATGGTAACCATGTCTTTGAAATTTACGTGAACTTTAATTTATGCTAATTAAATGTACACGTGATGTGCACTTGGTATGTAACTCGCTTCACGTGAAAGATAAAGAGATGCGGTTTTCAAAATTAGATTCCCCATGTCCATATTAGTCTAAAAACAAATTTTTATTGATATTGGTTCATGGTAACCATGACTTTGAAATTTACGTGAACTTTAATTTATGCTAATTAAATGTACACGTGATGTGCACTTGGTATGTAACTCGCTTCACGTGAAAGATAAAGAGATGTGGTTTTTAAAATTAGATTCCCCATGTTCATATTAGTCTAAAAACAAATTTTTATTGATATTGGTTCATGGTAACCATGACTTTGAAATTTACGTGAACTTTAATTTATGCCAATTAAATGTACACGTGATGTGCACTTGGTATGTAACTCGCTTCACGTGAAAGATAAAGAGATGCGGTTTTTGAAATTAGATTCCCCATGTCCATATTAGTCTAAAAACAAATTTTTATTGATATTGGTTCATGGTAACCATGTCTTTGAAATTTACGTGAACTTTAATTTATGCTAATTAAATGTACACGTGATGTGCACTTGGTATGTGACTCGCTTCACGTGAAAGATAAAGAGATGCGGTTCTCAAAATTAGATTCCCCAAGTCCATATTAGTCTAAAAACAAATTTTTATTGATATTGGTTCATGGTAACCATGTCTTTGAAGTTTACGTGAACTTTAATTTATGCTAATTAAATGTACACGTGATGTGCACTTGGTATGTAACTCGCTTCACGTGAAAGATAAAGAGATGCGGTTTTCAAAATTAGATTCCCCATGTCCATATTAGTCTAAAAACAAATTTTTATTGATATTGGTTCATGGTAACCATGTCTTTGAAGTTTACGTGAACTTTAATTTATGCTAATTAAATGTACACGTGATGTGCACTTGGTATGTAACTCGCTTCACGTGAAAGATAAAGAGATGCGGTTTTCAAAATTAAATTCCCCATGTCCATATTAGTCTAAAAACAAATTTTTATTGATATTGGTTCATGGTAACCATGTCTTTGAAATTTACGTGAACTTTAATTTATGCTAATTAAATGTACACGCGATGTGCACTTGGTATGTAACTCGCTTCACGTGAAAGATAAAGAGATGCGGTTTTCAAAATTAGATTCCCCATGTCCATATTAGTCTAAAAACAAATTTTTATTGATATTGGTTCATGGTAACCATGTCTTTGAAATTTACGTGAACTTTAATTTATGCTAATTAAATGTACACGTGATGTGCACTTGGTATGTAACTCGCTTCACGTGAAAGATAAGGAGATGTGGTTTTTAAAATTAGATTCCCCATGTCCATATTAGTCTAAAAACAAATTTTTATTGATATTGGTGCATGGTAACCATGACTTTGAAATTTACGTGAACTTTAATTTATGCTAATTAAATGTACACGTGATGTACACTTGGTATGTAACTCGCTTCACGTGAAAGATAAAGAGATGCGGTTTTCAAAATTAGATTCCCCATGTCCATATTAGTCTAAAAACAAATTTTTATTGATATTGGTTCATGGTAACCATGTCTTTGAAATTTACGTGAACTTTAATTTATGCTAATTAAATGTACACGCGATGTGCACTTGGTATGTAACTCGCTTCACGTGAAAGATAAAGAGATGCGGTTTTCAAAATTAGATTCCCCATGTCCATATTAGTCTAAAAACAAATTTTTATTGATATTGGTGCATGGTAACCATGACTTTGAAATTTACGTGAACTTTAATTTATGCTAATTAAATGTACACGTGATGTACACTTGGTATGTAACTAGCTTCACGTGAAAGATAAAGAGATGCGGTTTTCAAAATTAGATTCCCCATGTCCATATTAGTCTAAAAACAAATTTTTATTGATATTGGTTCATGGTAACCATGACTTTGAAATTTACGTGAACTTTAATTTATGTTAATTAAATGTACAAGTGATGTACACTTGGTATGTAACTCGCTTCACGTGAAAGATAAAAAGATGCGGTTTCCAAAATTAGATTCCCCATGTCCATATTAGTCTAAAAACAAATTTTTATTGATATTGGTTCATGGTAACCATGTCTTTGAAATTTACGTGAACTTTAATTTATGCTAATTAAATGTACACGTGATGTGCACTTGGTATGTAACTCGCTTCACGTGAAAGATAACGAGATGTGGTTTTCAAAATTAGATTCCCCATGTCCATATTAGTCTAAAAACAAATTTTTATTGATATTGGTTCATGGTAACCATGTCTTTGAAATTTACGTGAACTTTAATTTATGCTAATTAAATGTACACGTGATGTACACTTGGTATGTAACTCGCTTCACGTGAAAGATAAAGAGATGCGGTTTTCAAAATTAGATTCCCCATGTCCATATTAGTCTAAAAACAAATTTTTATTGATATTGGTTCATGGTAACCATGACTTTGAAATTTACGTGAACTTTAATTTATGTTAATTAAATGTACAAGTGATGTACACTTGGTATGTAACTCGCTTCACGTGAAAGATAAAAAGATGCGGTTTCCAAAATTAGATTCCCCATGTCCATATTAGTCTAAAAACAAATTTTTATTGATATTGGTTCATGGTAACCATGTCTTTGAAATTTACGTGAACTTTAATTTATGCTAATTAAAAGTACACGTGATGTGCCCTTGGTATGTAACTCGCTTCACGTGAAAGATAAAGAGATGCGGTTTTCAAACTTAGATTCCCCATGTCCATATTAGTCTAAAAACAAATTTTTATTGATATTGGTTCATGGTAACCATGACTTTGAAATTTACGTGAACTTTAATTTATGCTAATTAAATGTACACGTGATGTGCCCTTGGTATGTAACTCGCTTCACGTGAAAGATAAAGAGATGCGGTTCTCAAAATTAGATTCCCCAAGTCCATATTAGTCTAAAAACAAATTTTTATTGATATTGGTTCATGGTAACCATGTCTTTGAAGTTTACGTGAACTTTAATTTATGCTAATTAAATGTACACGTGATGTGCACTTGGTATGTAACTCGCTTCACGTGAAAGATAAAGAGATGCGGTTCTCAAAATTAGATTCCCCATGTCCATATTAGTCTAAAAACAAATTTTTATTGATATTGGTGCATGGTAACCATGACTTTGAAATTTACGTGAACTTTAATTTATGCTAATTAAATGTACACGTGATGTGCACTTGGTATGTAACTCGCTTCACGTGAAAGATAAAGAGATGCGGTTTTCAAAATTAGATTCCCCATGTCCATATTAGTCTAAAAACAAATTTTTTTGATATTGGTTCATGGTAACCATGTCTTTGAAATTTACGTGAACTTTAATTTATGCTAATTAAATGTACACGTGATGTGCACTTGGTATGTAACTCGCTTCACGTGAAAGATAAAGAGATGCGGTTTTCAAAATTAGATTCCCCATGTCCATATTAGTCTAAAAACAAATTTTTATTGATATTGGTTCATGGTAACCATGACTTTGAAATTTACGTGAACTTTAATTTATGCTAATTAAATGTACACGTGATGTGCACTTGGTATGTAACTCGCTTCACGTGAAAGATAAAGAGATGTGGTTTTTAAAATTAGATTCCCCATGTTCATATTAGTCTAAAAACAAATTTTTATTGATATTGGTTCATGGTAACCATGACTTTGAAATTTACGTGAACTTTAATTTATGCCAATTAAATGTACACGTGATGTGCACTTGGTATGTAACTCGCTTCACGTGAAAGATAAAGAGATGCGGTTTTTGAAATTAGATTCCCCATGTCCATATTAGTCTAAAAACAAATTTTTATTGATATTGGTTCATGGTAACCATGTCTTTGAAATTTACGTGAACTTTAATTTATGCTAATTAAATGTACACGTGATGTGCACTTGGTATGTAACTCGCTTCACGTGAAAGATAAAGAGATGCGGTTTTCAAAATTAGATTCCCCATGTCCATATTAGTCTAAAAACAAATTTTTATTGATATTGGTGCATGGTAACCATGACTTTGAAATTTACGTGAACTTTAATTTATGCTAATTAAATGTACACGTGATGTACACTTGGTATGTAACTCGCTTCACGTGAAAGATAAAGAGATGCGGTTTTCAAAATTAGATTCCCCATGTCCATATTAGTCTAAAAACAAATTTTTATTGATATTGGTTCATGGTAACCATGTCTTTGAAGTTTACGTGAACTTTAATTTATGCTAATTAAATGTGCACGTGATGTGCACTTGGTATGTAACTCGCTTCACGTGAAAGATAAAGAGATGCGGTTTTCAAAATTAGATTCCCCATGTCCATATTAGTCTAAAAACAAATTTTTATTGATATTGGTGCATGGTAACCATGACTTTGAAATTTACGTGAACTTTAATTTATGCTAATTAAATGTACACGTGATGTGCACTTGGTATGTAACTCGCTTCACGTGAAAGATAAAGAGATGCGGTTTTCAAAATTAGATTCCCCATGTCCATATTAGTCTAAAAACAAATTTTTATTGATATTGGTTCATGGTAACCATGACTTTGAAATTTACGTGAACTTTAATTTATGCTAATTAAATGTACACGTGATGTGCACTTGGTATGTAACTCGCTTCACGTGAAAGATAAGGAGATGTGGTTTTTAAAATTAGATTCCCCATGTCCATATTAGTCTAAAAACAAATTTTTATTGATATTGGTTCATGGTAACCATGTCTTTGAAATTTACGTGAACTTTAATTTATGCTAATTAAATGTACACGCGATGTGCACTTGGTATGTAACTCGCTTCACGTGAAAGATAAAGAGATGCGGTTTTCAAAATTAGATTCCCCATGTCCATATTAGTCTAAAAACAAATTTTTATTGATATTGGTGCATGGTAACCATGACTTTGAAATTTACGTGAACTTTAATTTATGCTAATTAAATGTACACGTGATGTACACTTGGTATGTAACTCGCTTCACGTGAAAGATAAAGAGATGCGGTTTTCAAAATTAGATTCCCCATGTCCATATTAGTCTAAAAACAAATTTTTATTGATATTGGTTCATGGTAACCATGACTTTGAAATTTACGTGAACTTTAATTTATGTTAATTAAATGTACAAGTGATGTACACTTGGTATGTAACTCGCTTCACGTGAAAGATAAAAAGATGCGGTTTCCAAAATTAGATTCCCCATGTCCATATTAGTCTAAAAACAAATTTTTATTGATATTGGTTCATGGTAACCATGTCTTTGAAATTTACGTGAACTTTAATTTATGCTAATTAAATGTACACGTGATGTGCACTTGGTATGTAACTCGCTTCACGTGAAAGATAACGAGATGTGGTTTTCAAAATTAGATTCCCCATGTCCATATTAGTCTAAAAACAAATTTTTATTGATATTGGTTCATGGTAACCATGTCTTTGAAATTTACGTGAACTTTAATTTATGCTAATTAAATGTACACGTGATGTGCACTTGGTATGTAACTCGCTTCACGTGTAAGATAAAGAGATGCGGTTTTCAAAATTAGATTCATCATGTCCATATTAGTCTAAAAACAAATTTTTATTGATATTGGTGCATGGTAACCATGACTTTGAAATTTACGTGAACTTTAATTTATGCTAATTAAATGTACACGTGATGTGCCCTTGGTATGTAACTCGCTTCACGTGAAAGATAAAGAGATGCGGTTTTCAAACTTAGATTCCCCATGTCCATATTAGTCTAAAAACAAATTTTTATTGATATTGGTTCATGGTAACCATGACTTTGAAATTTACGTGAACTTTAATTTATGCTAATTAAATGTACACGTGATGTGCCCTTGGTATGTAACTCGCTTCACGTGAAAGATAAAGAGATGCGGTTCTCAAAATTAGATTCCCCAAGTCCATATTAGTCTAAAAACAAATTTTTATTGATATTGGTTCATGGTAACCATGTCTTTGAAGTTTACGTGAACTTTAATTTATGCTAATTAAATGTACACGTGATGTGCACTTGGTATGTAACTCGCTTCACGTGAAAGATAAAGAGATGCGGTTTTCAAAATTAGATTCCCCATGTCCATATTAGTCTAAAAACAAATTTTTATTGATATTGGTGCATGGTAACCATGACTTTGAAATTTACGTGAACTTTAATTTATGCTAATTAAATGTACACGTGATGTGCACTTGGTATGTAACTCGCTTCACGTGAAAGATAAAGAGATGCGGTTTTCAAAATTAGATTCCCCATGTCCATATTAGTCTAAAAACAAATTTTTTTGATATTGGTTCATGGTAACCATGTCTTTGAAATTTACGTGAACTTTAATTTATGCTAATTAAATGTACACGTGATGTGCACTTGGTATGTAACTCGCTTCACATGAAAGATAAAGAGATGCGGTTTTCAAAATTAGATTCCCCATGTCCATATTAGTCTAAAAACAAATTTTTATTGATATTGGTTCATGGTAACCATGACTTTGAAATTTACGTGAACTTTAATTTATGCTAATTAAATGTACACGTGATGTGCACTTGGTATGTAACTCGCTTCACGTGAAAGATAAAGAGATGTGGTTTTTAAAATTAGATTCCCCATGTTCATATTAGTCTAAAAACAAATTTTTATTGATATTGGTGCATGGTAACCATGACTTTGAAATTTACGTGAACTTTAATTTATGCCAATTAAATGTACACGTGATGTACACTTGGTATGTAACTCGCTTCACGTGAAAGATAAAGAGATGCGGTTTTCAAAATTAGATTCCCCATGTCCATATTAGTCTAAAAACAAATTTTTATTGATATTGGTTCATGGTAACCATGTCTTTGAAATTTACGTGAACTTTAATTTATGCTAATTAAATGTACACGTGATGTGCACTTGGTATGTAACTCGCTTCACGTGTAAGATAAAGAGATGCGGTTTTCAAAATTAGATTCATCATGTCCATATTAGTCTAAAAACAAATTTTTATTGATATTGGTGCATGGTAACCATGACTTTGAAATTTACGTGAACTTTAATTTATGCTAATTAAATGTACACGTGATGTGCCCTTGGTATGTAACTCGCTTCACGTGAAAGATAAAGAGATGCGGTTTTCAAACTTAGATTCCCCATGTCCATATTAGTCTAAAAACAAATTTTTATTGATATTGGTTCATGGTAACCATGTCTTTGAAGTTTACGTGAACTTTAATTTATGCTAATTAAATGTACACGTGATGTGCACTTGGTATGTAACTCGCTTCACGTGAAAGATAAAGAGATGCGGTTTTCAAAATTAAATTCCCCATGTCCATATTAGTCTAAAAACAAATTTTTATTGATATTGGTTCATGGTAACCATGTCTTTGAAATTTACGTGAACTTTAATTTATGCTAATTAAATGTACACGCGATGTGCACTTGGTATGTAACTCGCTTCACGTGAAAGATAAAGAGATGCGGTTTTCAAAATTAGATTCCCCATGTCCATATTAGTCTAAAAACAAATTTTTATTGATATTGGTTCATGGTAACCATGTCTTTGAAATTTACGTGAACTTTAATTTATGCTAATTAAATGTACACGTGATGTGCACTTGGTATGTAACTCGCTTCACGTGAAAGATAAGGAGATGTGGTTTTTAAAATTAGATTCCCCATGTCCATATTAGTCTAAAAACAAATTTTTATTGATATTGGTGCATGGTAACCATGACTTTGAAATTTACGTGAACTTTAATTTATGCTAATTAAATGTACACGTGATGTACACTTGGTATGTAACTCGCTTCACGTGAAAGATAAAGAGATGCGGTTTTCAAAATTAGATTCCCCATGTCCATATTAGTCTAAAAACAAATTTTTATTGATATTGGTTCATGGTAACCATGTCTTTGAAATTTACGTGAACTTTAATTTATGCTAATTAAATGTACACGCGATGTGCACTTGGTATGTAACTCGCTTCACGTGAAAGATAAAGAGATGCGGTTTTCAAAATTAGATTCCCCATGTCCATATTAGTCTAAAAACAAATTTTTATTGATATTGGTGCATGGTAACCATGACTTTGAAATTTACGTGAACTTTAATTTATGCTAATTAAATGTACACGTGATGTACACTTGGTATGTAACTAGCTTCACGTGAAAGATAAAGAGATGCGGTTTTCAAAATTAGATTCCCCATGTCCATATTAGTCTAAAAACAAATTTTTATTGATATTGGTTCATGGTAACCATGACTTTGAAATTTACGTGAACTTTAATTTATGTTAATTAAATGTACAAGTGATGTACACTTGGTATGTAACTCGCTTCACGTGAAAGATAAAAAGATGCGGTTTCCAAAATTAGATTCCCCATGTCCATATTAGTCTAAAAACAAATTTTTATTGATATTGGTTCATGGTAACCATGTCTTTGAAATTTACGTGAACTTTAATTTATGCTAATTAAATGTACACGTGATGTGCACTTGGTATGTAACTCGCTTCACGTGAAAGATAACGAGATGTGGTTTTCAAAATTAGATTCCCCATGTCCATATTAGTCTAAAAACAAATTTTTATTGATATTGGTTCATGGTAACCATGTCTTTGAAATTTACGTGAACTTTAATTTATGCTAATTAAATGTACACGTGATGTGCACTTGGTATGTAACTCGCTTCACGTGTAAGATAAAGAGATGCGGTTTTCAAAATTAGATTCATCATGTCCATATTAGTCTAAAAACAAATTTTTATTGATATTGGTGCATGGTAACCATGACTTTGAAATTTACGTGAACTTTAATTTATGCTAATTAAATGTACACGTGATGTGCCCTTGGTATGTAACTCGCTTCACGTGAAAGATAAAGAGATGCGGTTTTCAAACTTAGATTCCCCATGTCCATATTAGTCTAAAAACAAATTTTTATTGATATTGGTTCATGGTAACCATGACTTTGAAATTTACGTGAACTTTAATTTATGCTAATTAAATGTACACGTGATGTGCCCTTGGTATGTAACTCGCTTCACGTGAAAGATAAAGAGATGCGGTTCTCAAAATTAGATTCCCCAAGTCCATATTAGTCTAAAAACAAATTTTTATTGATATTGGTTCATGGTAACCATGTCTTTGAAGTTTACGTGAACTTTAATTTATGCTAATTAAATGTACACGTGATGTGCACTTGGTATGTAACTCGCTTCACGTGAAAGATAAAGAGATGCGGTTTTCAAAATTAGATTCCCCATGTCCATATTAGTCTAAAAACAAATTTTTATTGATATTGGTGCATGGTAACCATGACTTTGAAATTTACGTGAACTTTAATTTATGCTAATTAAATGTACACGTGATGTGCACTTGGTATGTAACTCGCTTCACGTGAAAGATAAAGAGATGCGGTTTTCAAAATTAGATTCCCCATGTCCATATTAGTCTAAAAACAAATTTTTTTGATATTGGTTCATGGTAACCATGTCTTTGAAATTTACGTGAACTTTAATTTATGCTAATTAAATGTACACGTGATGTGCACTTGGTATGTAACTCGCTTCACGTGAAAGATAAAGAGATGCGGTTTTCAAAATTAGATTCCCCATGTCCATATTAGTCTAAAAACAAATTTTTATTGATATTGGTTCATGGTAACCATGACTTTGAAATTTACGTGAACTTTAATTTATGCTAATTAAATGTACACGTGATGTGCACTTGGTATGTAACTCGCTTCACGTGAAAGATAAAGAGATGTGGTTTTTAAAATTAGATTCCCCATGTTCATATTAGTCTAAAAACAAATTTTTATTGATATTGGTTCATGGTAACCATGACTTTGAAATTTACGTGAACTTTAATTTATGCCAATTAAATGTACACGTGATGTGCACTTGGTATGTAACTCGCTTCACGTGAAAGATAAAGAGATGCGGTTTTTGAAATTAGATTCCCCATGTCCATATTAGTCTAAAAACAAATTTTTATTGATATTGGTTCATGGTAACCATGTCTTTGAAATTTACGTGAACTTTAATTTATGCTAATTAAATGTACACGTGATGTGCACTTGGTATGTGACTCGCTTCACGTGAAAGATAAAGAGATGCGGTTCTCAAAATTAGATTCCCCAAGTCCATATTAGTCTAAAAACAAATTTTTATTGATATTGGTTCATGGTAACCATGTCTTTGAAGTTTACGTGAACTTTAATTTATGCTAATTAAATGTACACGTGATGTGCACTTGGTATGTAACTCGCTTCACGTGAAAGATAAAGAGATGCGGTTTTCAAAATTAGATTCCCCATGTCCATATTAGTCTAAAAACAAATTTTTATTGATATTGGTTCATGGTAACCATGTCTTTGAAGTTTACGTGAACTTTAATTTATGCTAATTAAATGTACACGTGATGTGCACTTGGTATGTAACTCGCTTCACGTGAAAGATAAAGAGATGCGGTTTTCAAAATTAAATTCCCCATGTCCATATTAGTCTAAAAACAAATTTTTATTGATATTGGTTCATGGTAACCATGTCTTTGAAATTTACGTGAACTTTAATTTATGCTAATTAAATGTACACGCGATGTGCACTTGGTATGTAACTCGCTTCACGTGAAAGATAAAGAGATGCGGTTTTCAAAATTAGATTCCCCATGTCCATATTAGTCTAAAAACAAATTTTTATTGATATTGGTGCATGGTAACCATGACTTTGAAATTTACGTGAACTTTAATTTATGCTAATTAAATGTACACGTGATGTACACTTGGTATGTAACTCGCTTCACGTGAAAGATAAAGAGATGCGGTTTTCAAAATTAGATTCCCCATGTCCATATTAGTCTAAAAACAAATTTTTATTGATATTGGTGCATGGTAACCATGACTTTGAAATTTACGTGAACTTTAATTTATGCTAATTAAATGTACACGTGATGTGCCCTTGGTATGTAACTCGCTTCACGTGAAAGATAAAGAGATGCGGTTTTCAAAATTAGATTCCCCATGTCCATATTAGTCTAAAAACAAATTTTTATTGATATTGGTGCATGGTAACCATGACTTTGAAATTTACGTGAACTTTAATTTATGCTAATTAAATGTACACGTGATGTACACTTGGTATGTAACTCGCTTCACGTGAAAGATAAAGAGATGCGGTTTTCAAAATTAGATTCCCCATGTCCATATTAGTCTAAAAACAAATTTTTATTGATATTGGTTCATGGTAACCATGACTTTGAAATTTACGTGAACTTTAATTTATGTTAATTAAATGTACAAGTGATGTACACTTGGTATGTAACTCGCTTCACGTGAAAGATAAAAAGATGCGGTTTCCAAAATTAGATTCCCCATGTCCATATTAGTCTAAAAACAAATTTTTATTGATATTGGTTCATGGTAACCATGTCTTTGAAATTTACGTGAACTTTAATTTATGCTAATTAAATGTACACGTGATGTGCACTTGGTATGTAACTCGCTTCACGTGAAAGATAACGAGATGTGGTTTTCAAAATTAGATTCCCCATGTCCATATTAGTCTAAAAACAAATTTTTATTGATATTGGTTCATGGTAACCATGTCTTTGAAATTTACGTGAACTTTAATTTATGCTAATTAAATGTACACGTGATGTGCACTTGGTATGTAACTCGCTTCACGTGTAAGATAAAGAGATGCGGTTTTCAAAATTAGATTCATCATGTCCATATTAGTCTAAAAACAAATTTTTATTGATATTGGTGCATGGTAACCATGACTTTGAAATTTACGTGAACTTTAATTTATGCTAATTAAAAGTACACGTGATGTGCCCTTGGTATGTAACTCGCTTCACGTGAAAGATAAAGAGATGCGGTTTTCAAACTTAGATTCCCCATGTCCATATTAGTCTAAAAACAAATTTTTATTGATATTGGTTCATGGTAACCATGACTTTGAAATTTACGTGAACTTTAATTTATGCTAATTAAATGTACACGTGATGTGCCCTTGGTATGTAACTCGCTTCACGTGAAAGATAAAGAGATGCGGTTCTCAAAATTAGATTCCCCAAGTCCATATTAGTCTAAAAACAAATTTTTATTGATATTGGTTCATGGTAACCATGTCTTTGAAGTTTACGTGAACTTTAATTTATGCTAATTAAATGTACACGTGATGTGCACTTGGTATGTAACTCGCTTCACGTGAAAGATAAAGAGATGCGGTTTTCAAAATTAGATTCCCCATGTCCATATTAGTCTAAAAACAAATTTTTATTGATATTGGTGCATGGTAACCATGACTTTGAAATTTACGTGAACTTTAATTTATGCTAATTAAATGTAGACGTGATGTGCACTTGGTATGTAACTCGCTTCACGTGAAAGATAAAGAGATGCGGTTTTCAAAATTAGATTCCCCATGTCCATATTAGTCTAAAAACAAATTTTTTTGATATTGGTTCATGGTAACCATGTCTTTGAAATTTACGTGAACTTTAATTTATGCTAATTAAATGTACACGTGATGTGCACTTGGTATGTAACTCGCTTCACGTGAAAGATAAAGAGATGCGGTTTTCAAAATTAGATTCCCCATGTCCATATTAGTCTAAAAACAAATTTTTATTGATATTGGTTCATGGTAACCATGACTTTGAAATTTACGTGAACTTTAATTTATGCTAATTAAATGTACACGTGATGTGCCCTTGGTATGTAACTCGCTTCACGTGAAAGATAAAGAGATGCGGTTTTCAAACTTAGATTCCCCATGTCCATATTAGTCTAAAAACAAATTTTTATTGATATTGGTTCATGGTAACCATGACTTTGAAATTTACGTGAACTTTAATTTATGCTAATTAAATGTACACGTGATGTGCCCTTGGTATGTAACTCGCTTCACGTGAAAGATAAAGAGATGCGGTTCTCAAAATTAGATTCCCCAAGTCCATATTAGTCTAAAAACAAATTTTTATTGATATTGGTTCATGGTAACCATGTCTTTGAAGTTTACGTGAACTTTAATTTATGCTAATTAAATGTACACGTGATGTGCACTTGGTATGTAACTCGCTTCACGTGAAAGATAAAGAGATGCGGTTTTCAAAATTAGATTCCCCATGTCCATATTAGTCTAAAAACAAATTTTTATTGATATTGGTGCATGGTAACCATGACTTTGAAATTTACGTGAACTTTAATTTATGCTAATTAAATGTACACGTGATGTGCACTTGGTATGTAACTCGCTTCACGTGAAAGATAAAGAGATGCGGTTTTCAAAATTAGATTCCCCATGTCCATATTAGTCTAAAAACAAATTTTTTTGATATTGGTTCATGGTAACCATGTCTTTGAAATTTACGTGAACTTTAATTTATGCTAATTAAATGTACACGTGATGTGCACTTGGTATGTAACTCGCTTCACGTGAAAGATAAAGAGATGCGGTTTTCAAAATTAGATTCCCCATGTCCATATTAGTCTAAAAACAAATTTTTATTGATATTGGTTCATGGTAACCATGACTTTGAAATTTACGTGAACTTTAATTTATGCTAATTAAATGTACACGTGATGTGCACTTGGTATGTAACTCGCTTCACGTGAAAGATAAAGAGATGTGGTTTTTAAAATTAGATTCCCCATGTTCATATTAGTCTAAAAACAAATTTTTATTGATATTGGTTCATGGTAACCATGACTTTGAAATTTACGTGAACTTTAATTTATGCCAATTAAATGTACACGTGATGTGCACTTGGTATGTAACTCGCTTCACGTGAAAGATAAAGAGATGCGGTTTTCAAAATTAGATTCCCCATGTCCATATTAGTCTAAAAACAAATTTTTTTGATATTGGTGCATGGTAACCATGACTTTGAAATTTACGTGAACTTTAATTTATGCTAATTAAATGTACACGTGATGTGCACTTGGTATGTAACTCGCTTCACGTGAAAGATAAAGAGATGCGGTTTTCAAAATTAGATTCCCCATGTCCATATTAGTCTAAAAACAAATTTTTATTGATATTGGTTCATGGTAACCATGACTTTGAAATTTACGTGAACTTTAATTTATGCTAATTAAATGTACACGTGATGTGCACTTGGTATGTAACTCGCTTCACGTGAAAGATAAAGAGATGCGGTTTTCAAAATTAGATTCCCCATGTCCATATTAGTCTAAAAACAAATTTTTTTGATATTGGTTCATGGTAACCATGTCTTTGAAATTTACGTGAACTTTAATTTATGCTAATTAAATGTACACGTGATGTGCACTTGGTATGTAACTCGCTTCACGTGAAAGATAAAGAGATGCGGTTTTCAAAATTAGATTCCCCATGTCCATATTAGTCTAAAAACAAATTTTTATTGATATTGGTTCATGGTAACCATGACTTTGAAATTTACGTGAACTTTAATTTATGCTAATTAAATGTACACGTGATGTGCACTTGGTATGTAACTCGCTTCACGTGAAAGATAAAGAGATGTGGTTTTTAAAATTAGATTCCCCATGTTCATATTAGTCTAAAAACAAATTTTTATTGATATTGGTTCATGGTAACCATGACTTTGAAATTTACGTGAACTTTAATTTATGCTAATTAAATGTACACGTGATGTGCACTTGGTATGTAACTCGCTTCACGTGAAAGATAAAGAGATGCGGTTTTCAAAATTAGATTCCCCATGTCCATATTAGTCTAAAAACAAATTTTTTTGATATTGGTGCATGGTAACCATGACTTTGAAATTTACGTGAACTTTAATTTATGCTAATTAAATGTACACGTGATGTGCACTTGGTATGTAACTCGCTTCACGTGAAAGATAAAGAGATGCGGTTTTCAAAATTAGATTCCCCATGTCCATATTAGTCTAAAAACAAATTTTTATTGATATTGGTTCATGGTAACCATGACTTTGAAATTTACGTGAACTTTAATTTATGCTAATTAAATGTACACGTGATGTGCACTTGGTATGTAACTCGCTTCACGTGAAAGATAAAGAGATGTGGTTTTTAAAATTAGATTCCCCATGTTCATATTAGTCTAAAAACAAATTTTTATTGATATTGGTTCATGGTAACCATGACTTTGAAATTTACGTGAACTTTAATTTATGCCAATTAAATGTACACGTGATGTGCACTTGGTATGTAACTCGCTTCACGTGAAAGATAAAGAGATGCGGTTTTTGAAATTAGATTCCCCATGTCCATATTAGTCTAAAAACAAATTTTTATTGATATTGGTTCATGGTAACCATGTCTTTGAAATTTACGTGAACTTTAATTTATGCTAATTAAATGTACACGTGATGTGCACTTGGTATGTGACTCGCTTCACGTGAAAGATAAAGAGATGCGGTTTTCAAAATTAGATTCCCCATGTCCATATTAGTCTAAAAACAAATTTTTATTGATATTGGTGCATGGTAACCATGACTTTGAAATTTACGTGAACTTTAATTTATGCTAATTAAATGTACACGTGATGTGCACTTGGTATGTAACTCGCTTCACGTGAAAGATAAAGAGATGCGGTTTTCAAAATTAGATTCCCCATGTCCATATTAGTCTAAAAAAAAAAATTTTTATTGATATTGGTTCATGGTAACCATGACTTTGAAATTTACGTGAACTTTAATTTATGTTAATTAAATGTACAAGTGATGTACACTTGGTATGTAACTCGCTTCACGTGAAAGATAAAAAGATGCGGTTTCCAAAATTAGATTCCCCATGTCCATATTAGTCTAAAAACAAATTTTTATTGATATTGGTTCATGGTAACCATGTCTTTGAAATTTACGTGAACTTTAATTTATGCTAATTAAATGTACACGTGATGTGCACTTGGTATGTAACTCGCTTCACGTGAAAGATAACGAGATGTGGTTTTCAAAATTAGATTCCCCATGTCCATATTAGTCTAAAAACAAATTTTTATTGATATTGGTTCATGGTAACCATGTCTTTGAAATTTACGTGAACTTTAATTTATGCTAATTAAATGTACACGTGATGTGCACTTGGTATGTAACTCGCTTCACGTGTAAGATAAAGAGATGCGGTTTTCAAAATTAGATTCATCATGTCCATATTAGTCTAAAAACAAATTTTTATTGATATTGGTGCATGGTAACCATGACTTTGAAATTTACGTGAACTTTAATTTATGCTAATTAAATGTACACGTGATGTGCACTTGGTATGTAACTCGCTTCACGTGAAAGATAAGGAGATGTGGTTTTTAAAATTAGATTCCCCATGTCCATATTAGTCTAAAAACAAATTTTTATTGATATTGGTTCATGGTAACCATGTCTTTGAAATTTACGTGAACTTTAATTTATGCTAATTAAATGTACACGCGATGTGCACTTGGTATGTAACTCGCTTCACGTGAAAGATAAAGAGATGCGGTTTTCAAAATTAGATTCCCCATGTCCATATTAGTCTAAAAACAAATTTTTATTGATATTGGTGCATGGTAACCATGACTTTGAAATTTACGTGAACTTTAATTTATGCTAATTAAATGTACACGTGATGTACACTTGGTATGTAACTCGCTTCACGTGAAAGATAAAGAGATGCGGTTTTCAAAATTAGATTCCCCATGTCCATATTAGTCTAAAAACAAATTTTTATTGATATTGGTTCATGGTAACCATGACTTTGAAATTTACGTGAACTTTAATTTATGTTAATTAAATGTACAAGTGATGTACACTTGGTATGTAACTCGCTTCACGTGAAAGATAAAAAGATGCGGTTTCCAAAATTAGATTCCCCATGTCCATATTAGTCTAAAAACAAATTTTTATTGATATTGGTTCATGGTAACCATGTCTTTGAAATTTACGTGAACTTTAATTTATGCTAATTAAATGTACACGTGATGTGCACTTGGTATGTAACTCGCTTCACGTGAAAGATAACGAGATGTGGTTTTCAAAATTAGATTCCCCATGTCCATATTAGTCTAAAAACAAATTTTTATTGATATTGGTTCATGGTAACCATGTCTTTGAAATTTACGTGAACTTTAATTTATGCTAATTAAATGTACACGTGATGTGCACTTGGTATGTAACTCGCTTCACGTGTAAGATAAAGAGATGCGGTTTTCAAAATTAGATTCATCATGTCCATATTAGTCTAAAAACAAATTTTTATTGATATTGGTGCATGGTAACCATGACTTTGAAATTTACGTGAACTTTAATTTATGCTAATTAAATGTACACGTGATGTACACTTGGTATGTAACTCGCTTCACGTGAAAGATAAAGAGATGC
The DNA here is from genome assembly GCA_964057225.1 of Auanema rhodensis. Classification (NCBI taxonomy): domain Eukaryota; kingdom Metazoa; phylum Nematoda; class Chromadorea; order Rhabditida; family Rhabditidae; genus Auanema; species Auanema rhodense. Next base: position 26,776,620 of record OZ059900.1, read on the forward strand.
GGTTTTCAAAATTAGATTCCCCATGTCCATATTAGTCTAAAAACAAATTTTTATTGATATTGGTTCATGGTAACCATGACTTTGAAATTTACGTGAACTTTAATTTATGTTAATTAAATGTACAAGTGATGTACACTTGGTATGTAACTCGCTTCACGTGAAAGATAAAAAGATGCGGTTTCCAAAATTAGATTCCCCATGTCCATATTAGTCTAAAAACAAATTTTTATTGATATTGGTTCATGGTAACCATGTCTTTGAAATTTACGTGAACTTTAATTTATGCTAATTAAATGTACACGTGATGTGCACTTGGTATGTAACTCGCTTCACGTGAAAGATAACGAGATGTGGTTTTCAAAATTAGATTCCCCATGTCCATATTAGTCTAAAAACAAATTTTTATTGATATTGGTTCATGGTAACCATGTCTTTGAAATTTACGTGAACTTTAATTTATGCTAATTAAATGTACACGTGATGTGCACTTGGTATGTAACTCGCTTCACGTGTAAGATAAAGAGATGCGGTTTTCAAAATTAGATTCATCATGTCCATATTAGTCTAAAAACAAATTTTTATTGATATTGGTGCATGGTAACCATGACTTTGAAATTTACGTGAACTTTAATTTATGCTAATTAAATGTACACGTGATGTGCCCTTGGTATGTAACTCGCTTCACGTGAAAGATAAAGAGATGCGGTTTTCAAACTTAGATTCCCCATGTCCATATTAGTCTAAAAACAAATTTTTATTGATATTGGTTCATGGTAACCATGACTTTGAAATTTACGTGAACTTTAATTTATGCTAATTAAATGTACACGTGATGTGCACTTGGTATGTAACTCGCTTCACGTGAAAGATAAAGAGATGCGGTTCTCAAAATTAGATTCCCCAAGTCCATATTAGTCTAAAAACAAATTTTTATTGATATTGGTTCATGGTAACCATGTCTTTGAAGTTTACGTGAACTTTAATTTATGCTAATTAAATGTACACGTGATGTGCACTTGGTATGTAACTCGCTTCACGTGAAAGATAAAGAGATGCGGTTTTCAAAATTAGATTCCCCATGTCCATATTAGTCTAAAAACAAATTTTTATTGATATTGGTGCATGGTAACCATGACTTTGAAATTTACGTGAACTTTAATTTATGCTAATTAAATGTACACGTGATGTGCACTTGGTATGTAACTCGCTTCACGTGAAAGATAAAGAGATGCGGTTTTCAAAATTAGATTCCCCATGTCCATATTAGTCTAAAAACAAATTTTTTTGATATTGGTTCATGGTAACCATGTCTTTGAAATTTACGTGAACTTTAATTTATGCTAATTAAATGTACACGTGATGTGTACTTGGTATGTAACTCGCTTCACGTGAAAGATAACGAGATGTGGTTTTCAAAATTAGATTCCCCATGTCCATATTAGTCTAAAAACAAATTTTTATTGATATTGGTTCATGGTAACCATGTCTTTGAAATTTACGTGAACTTTAATTTATGCTAATTAAATGTACACGTGATGTGCACTTGGTATGTAACTCGCTTCACGTGTAAGATAAAGAGATGCGGTTTTCAAAATTAGATTCATCATGTCCATATTAGTCTAAAAACAAATTTTTATTGATATTGGTGCATGGTAACCATGACTTTGAAATTTACGTGAACTTTAATTTATGCTAATTAAATGTACACGTGATGTGCCCTTGGTATGTAACTCGCTTCACGTGAAAGATAAAGAGATGCGGTTTTCAAACTTAGATTCCCCATGTCCATATTAGTCTAAAAACAAATTTTTATTGATATTGGTTCATGGTAACCATGACTTTGAAATTTACGTGAACTTTAATTTATGCTAATTAAATGTACACGTGATGTGCACTTGGTATGTAACTCGCTTCACGTGAAAGATAAAGAGATGCGGTTCTCAAAATTAGATTCCCCAAGTCCATATTAGTCTAAAAACAAATTTTTATTGATATTGGTTCATGGTAACCATGTCTTTGAAGTTTACGTGAACTTTAATTTATGCTAATTAAATGTACACGTGATGTGCACTTGGTATGTAACTCGCTTCACGTGAAAGATAAAGAGATGCGGTTTTCAAAATTAGATTCCCCATGTCCATATTAGTCTAAAAACAAATTTTTATTGATATTGGTGCATGGTAACCATGACTTTGAAATTTACGTGAACTTTAATTTATGCTAATTAAATGTACACGTGATGTGCACTTGGTATGTAACTCGCTTCACGTGAAAGATAAAGAGATGCGGTTTTCAAAATTAGATTCCCCATGTCCATATTAGTCTAAAAACAAATTTTTTTGATATTGGTTCATGGTAACCATGTCTTTGAAATTTACGTGAACTTTAATTTATGCTAATTAAATGTACACGTGATGTGTACTTGGTATGTAACTCGCTTCACGTGAAAGATAAAGAGATGCGGTTTTCAAAATTAGATTCCCCATGTCCATATTAGTCTAAAAACAAATTTTTATTGATATTGGTTCATGGTAACCATCACTTTGAAATTTACGTGAACTTTAATTTATGCTAATTAAACGTACACGTGATGTGCACTTGGTATGTAACTCGCTTCACGTGAAAGATAAAGAGATGTGGTTTTTAAAATTAGATTCCCCATGTTCATATTAGTCTAAAAACAAATTTTTATTGATATTGGTTCATGGTAACCATGACTTTGAAATTTACGTGAACTTTAATTTATGCCAATTAAATGTACACGTGATGTGCACTTGGTATGTAACTCGCTTCACGTGAAAGATAAAGAGATGCGGTTTTTGAAATTAGATTCCAAATGTCCATATTAGTCTAAAAACAAATTTTTATTGATATTGGTTCATGGTAACCATGTCTTTGAAATTTACGTGAACTTTAATTTATGCTAATTAAATGTACACGTGATGTGCACTTGGTATGTAACTCGCTTCACGTGAAAGATAAAGAGATGCGGTTTTCAAAATTAGATTCCCCATGTCCATATTAGTCTAAAAACAAATTTTTATTGATATTGGTGCATGGTAACCATGACTTTGAAATTTACGTGAACTTTAATTTATGCTAATTAAATGTACACGTGATGTACACTTGGTATGTAACTCGCTTCACGTGAAAGATAAAGAGATGAATGGAAATGTGCATATTGGTGCTGGAATCGCTACGCATGCCTATGTTGTTCCCGAAAACTTGAAATATGTGAATTACTCGTGAGTTGTTTTTCATTTATGCTGATGTATTATATGTGCTTTTCAGTACTGCTGTGAAAGGTTTTGTACAATTTGGAGAACTGAAGTTAAGAATTTCGGATCTTGCCGGACCTCTTCTGAATGCTGTCAATCTTGCTACTGTTGCGACTGCCAGTTATGCTGCAACTCCTGCTGATGTCACACTTGTTTTTGGATGTGCCCTATCTACTGGATTAAGTTCTTGGAATGAAAATGGACCGATACGCGAGATGAATGCCGAGGAACTCAAGAGTTTGGAGAAATACTTCCGTGTAGCTGATGGGGAGAAGATCTTTGATGAAGTTGTGCACACCTTCCTCGTGCCTGCGGGTTTTTCACCTGCAATGTATGCTGAATCAGTGAAAGTGATGATCGCGGGAAAGCTACAGTGGTGGACCACGGGACATCACTTAGGATCTGTACGGACTGAAAAAGCTGGGGACGAAACGAGAAGAACCGGATATTTATGGAAAGTGCTGAGAGAGTCAACATCATGGACCGATATTTCATCTTCAACGAATCTGATCCTTCTTCATGCAGCGCTCCATTTCTGTGACACGAGGAAAGTAATGAAAACCATAACCGGATCTGAGAAAATTAGGATTCAATTCGACCAAATTGTTCCTATAACTACTGGAGGAGACGTAAGGATTAGGATTGCTCCATACGGTGCCGGAGCGAAAAGATGGGTGAATTCTTATAAGTCATGCACTGCAATGAAAGCATCCCCAGTCATCTACTTTCTTGATCGGATCTTACAAAATGACATTGTTGACGTCCTCAATTATGGGCTTAGGCTTAGGCTTAGGCTTAGGCTTAGGCTTAGGCTTAGGCTTAGGCTTAGGCTTAGGCTTAGGCTTAGGCTTAGGCTTAGGCTTAGGCTTAGGCTTAGGCTTAGGCTTAGGCTTAGGCTTAGGCAAGCGTGATTCAGAAACATGGTGGGGGCTCGCCGCCCCCACACCCCCGCTTGCTTCTGGCTCAGATACTATTACGACAATTTAGTGTTCACATGGTTACACGGTATGGCCACAATGTGTATATCATCTTAAGTGTGGTACGAGTATCACAATTCATTCATTTCAGGAATCGTATGCTATAATTAAGATTGGGGGCTAGCCGCCCCCACACCCCCGCTTTCTTCTGCTTCAAATACTATAAAGTCAATTTACTGTTCACATGCTTACGCGGTATGGCTATAATGTATATATCATCTTAAGAGTGGTATGATTATCAGAATGTTATACATCAAAACTCGTATGGCCACAATGTATATATCATCTTAAGAGTGGTATGATTATCAGAATGTTGTACATCAAAACTCGTATGGCCACAATGTATATATCATCTTAAGTGTGGTATGATTATCAGAATGTTGTACATCAAAACTCGTTTGGCCACAATGTATATATCATCTTATCCCAAAAACAAAGCTTCTTCAGCGGTATCCATGCGGATTTTATAAAAAATCTCGCTGCGTTGCCCTAAATTGTACAGGAGAAACATACAAAGCATGACGGACGCTTCTCGGAGCATAATTTTTTTTTCCTGAAAATAAAACTTCAAGATTAAGAAAAAAATAGCATTACGTCTTCAGAGCTTGTTTCTTCATAGGTCGAAAGAAAATTCTGGAGACGAGGATGGGCAAAACATCGGAATTTCCTATAAAGCATATAAAACGTAGGGAGCGTGGTAGCCATTTTCGATAAAGTTTTTTCTTTATTCAGGCCCTCAAAGTTGAAGAATTTTGATAACTAGTGCTTGGTGAATTACCGGTTCAACAATTTTCCTTATTCTTTTAATGACTTTAGTCGACCTATGAAGAAACAAGCTATGAAAACGTAATGCTATTTTTTTCTTAATCTTGAAGTTTTATTTTCATGTTTTTCTGAATCACGCTTGCCTAAGCCTAAGCCTAAGCCTAAGCCTAAGCCTAAGCCATCCAGGACACTTCTTCCGAATAAACAGCTTGAGCTGCACTACATGCCGCTTGTTGATAACGCAAGTGGGGCTTGTCGGTAGTAGCCTTCCAGACATACCACCCCCAGTCATCCAACTCATAGAATGTCCTAGCCGCTTGAGCGCCTAAAGCTACACTATGGCAGTAAGCCAAAGTTCCCATAAACAATTCGATTGCCGTTTCAGAATGGCACATATCCAGCGTGGGAGAGGCTTCATTGGTTACTTGAAGGCTCAGGGAGCTGAAGAAATTACACAGTGGTTTTCTAAACTTGGGCTTTGGGAATACGGTGGCCAAGGGAGTAAGATAAGAAGGCACAGCAAATAGAATCATCCCACTCTCGGGGTGTCTTCTCAAGCGCTGGTTGGCGAGCAGAGCAGCATGTTGCCGCCCATATTCGCATTGAAGGCCGTAGCCTAACATTCCTGCTAGTTGTAGCACGGTAGTCTTCCAGTTATCAGGTGAGAGCGTGGTGAACCCTGCGCGACGCACCAGATCTTGTGGCAGAACATCAGCTGGCTGGTCATTACCAACAGCAAGCTCGTTGAAAAGCCTGTCGTCAATAATTATCAGCACAGCGGCTCGCCCATTGTCGCCAATCAGTTCAGGGACGTACACTCGATTAGCCAACGGATCAAGGTTAACTACTCCCTCCAGAGGTGGGGTGTTAACAGAGACGCGCTGGTCAGGGTGAGCAGCAAGCAAGGTGTAAGCGGCGAAAGCCGAACTCCATGTAAGGCCAGTCTTCCTGAGCACGATTGTAGCTCCTGGACTACAGGCATTGCCTGCCAAAAGATTGCGCATGTTTTGGTTCATTGGAAACATATATGATCTTTTAAAAGTTCGTGGTTTTCGGTGATTTGTACTTTTTTTATAACAGTTTATCTGAAAAATGACACACAGGAAATAGATCGTGGGTTGATATATGATACAAAATGTGTTATTCAACATAGAATCAGGGAGGGCTTGTCACTGACTCAAATTTGGAGGAACATATGAACAACTTTTATGTTATGATGAAACATGACCACAATAATCAACGTCAGATCTCATGTGTATTTTCTCAAATTTGATTCATGGAAAAGTTCTGTTTTTCTCAAAATGTGTGAAAATAAATATGTAGAACTTAATTCCGAACGGGGCTATTATTTATTTTACCAGGAACTCATTCTATCACACTGAAACTGATTCGACTGGTTTTATCGATTGATTGAAACAGTCTCTTTTCGAGTTTCTATGTTTAAATGTTGAAAGCGTTTGAATGAACATTTTTTGATTTTTAACTTTCAACCTCAAATTTGTTATAGCAATTATATATTTTTGATAGATTCGAGAAGTTTATTTTTTTTTATAAAATGTTTCAGTACAAACTCATTTAAGTATATGATGAGACAAGAATTATAAAAATTATGGAAGAACTTCTCTCATATCTACAATTTCTTTTTTCTTTATTTGACGCAATTGAGAAAATTCTTTTTGTTTCTTGAAATAATTACAAAGATTTGTGATTTGCGATTTGCCCGGTGATTTGTACGTTTTTTAAAGCAGTTTAAATCAAAAATGACACACAGCAACTAGATCGTGGGTTAAAATATGGAACAAAATGTGTTATTCAACAGATTATCGCAAAATGGCTTGTTACTGACTCAAATTTGGAAGAACATATGACCTTTAAAAATTTGGGTTTTTGGGTGATTTGCACAATTTTTAGAATAGTTTATTTCAAAAATGACACATAGAAAATATATCGTGGGTTGATATATGAATGAGAAAGTGTCATTCAACAGGTTATCAAAAGGGGCTTGTTAATGACTGAAATTCGGAAAAACTTATGATCTCTTAAAACTTTTGGTTTTTGGTGATTTGTACGTTTTTTAAAACAGTTTAAATCAAAAATGACACACATCAACTAGATCGTGGGTTAATTTATGAAACAAAATGTGTTATTCAACAGATTATCGCAAAAAGCTTGTTACTGACTCAAATTTGGAAGAACATATGACCTTTTAAAATTTGGGTTCTTGGGTGATTTGCACAATTTTTAGAATAGTTTATTTCAAAAATGACATATAGAAAATATATGGTGAGTTGATATATAAATTAAAATGTGTCATTCAACAGATTATCGAAAGAGGCTTGTTACTGACTGAAATTCGGAAAAACTTATGATCTCTTAAAACTCTTGGTTTTTGGTGATTTGAAAATTTTATAAAAAAGTTTATCTCAAAATAGACACACAGCAACTAGATCGTGGGTTAATTTATGAAACAAAATGTGGTATTCAACAGATTATCGCAAAAAGCTTGTTACTGACTCAAATTTGGAAGAACATATGACCTTTTAAAATTTGGGTTTTTGGGTGATTTGCACAATTTTTAGAATAGTTTATTTCAAAAATGACACATAGAAAATATATCGTGAGTTGATATATGAATGAAAAAGTGTCATTCAACAGGTTATCAAAAAGGGCTTGTAACTGACTGAAATTCGGAAAAACTTATGATCTCTTAAAACTCTTGGTTTTTGGTGATTTGTACGTTTTTTAAAACAGTTTAAATCAAAAATGACACATACGAATTGAATTGTGAGTTAATATCTGAATGAACATGTGTTATTTAACAGATTATCAGAAGGGGCTTGTTACTGACTCAAGTTTGGAAAAACATATGACCTTTAAAAATTTGGGTTTTTGGGTGATTTGCACAATTTTTAGAATAGTTTATTTCAAAAATGACACATAGAAAATATATCGTGAGTTGATATATGAAGGAAAAAGTGTCATCCAACAGGTTATCAAAAGAGGCTTGTTACTGACTGAAATTCGGAAAAACTTATGATCTCTTAAAACTCTTGGTTTTTGGGTGATTTTCACAATTTTTAAAATAGTTTATCTCAAAATCGACACATACGAATTGAATTGTGAGTTGATATCTGAATGAACATGTGTCATTTAACAGATTATCATAAGGGGCTTGTTACTGACTCAAGTTTGGAAAAACATATGACCTTTCAAATGTTGGGTTTTTTGGTGAATTTCACAATTTTAAAAAAAGTTTATCTCAAAAATGCCACATACGAATTGAATTGTGAAATGATGTATGAATGTTATTTTTTGGGAGATTACTCATCTTGGAGTAGTTGAATTTCAACTACTTGCCTGAATTAGCAAAAGTTGAAATTTTAACTACTCGTTTTAAAAAAATATAGTTACTCGTTTTAAATAAATATAGTTAGTATACAGGTTTTCGTTCAAAAATGAAGAAATTCGAATTAAGCTTTTTGTATCGGAGTAGTTGAAATTCAACTACTTCCCCGCAATCAGTTGGTGAACAAACAATAAAGAAATTCAAATCAAGTTCTTTGTATCGGAGCCATAATCAATGTGTATTTTCTCGAATTTGATTCATGGAAAAGTTCTGTTTTTCTCAAAATGTGTGAAAATAAATATGTAGAACTTAATTCCGAACGGGGCTATTATTTATTTTACCAGGAACTCATTCTATCACACTGAAACTGATTCGACTGGTTTTATCGATTGATTGAAACAGTCTCTTTTCGAGTTTCTATGTTTAAATGTTGAAAGCGTTTGAATGAACATTTTTTGATTTTTAACTTTCAACCTCAAATTTGTTATAGCAATTATATATTTTTGATAGATTCGAGAAGTTTATTTTTTTTTATAAAATGTTTCAGTACAAACTCATTTAAGTATATGATGAGACAAGAATTATAAAAATTATGGAAGAACTTCTCTCATATCTACAATTTCTTTTTTCTTTATTTGACGCAATTGAGAAAATTCTTTTTGTTTCTTGAAATAATTACAAAGATTTGTGATTTGCGATTTGCCCGGTGATTTGTACGTTTTTTAAAGCAGTTTAAATCAAAAATGACACACAGCAACTAGATCGTGGGTTAAAATATGGAACAAAATGTGTTATTCAACAGATTATCGCAAAATGGCTTGTTACTGACTCAAATTTGGAAGAACATATGACCTTTAAAAATTTGGGTTTTTGGGTGATTTGCACAATTTTTAGAATAGTTTATTTCAAAAATGACACATAGAAAATATATCGTGGGTTGATATATGAATGAGAAAGTGTCATTCAACAGGTTATCAAAAGGGGCTTGTTAATGACTGAAATTCGGAAAAACTTATGATCTCTTAAAACTTTTGGTTTTTGGTGATTTGTACGTTTTTTAAAACAGTTTAAATCAAAAATGACACACATCAACTAGATCGTGGGTTAATTTATGAAACAAAATGTGTTATTCAACAGATTATCGCAAAAAGCTTGTTACTGACTCAAATTTGGAAGAACATATGACCTTTTAAAATTTGGGTTCTTGGGTGATTTGCACAATTTTTAGAATAGTTTATTTCAAAAATGACATATAGAAAATATATGGTGAGTTGATATATAAATTAAAATGTGTCATTCAACAGATTATCGAAAGAGGCTTGTTACTGACTGAAATTCGGAAAAACTTATGATCTCTTAAAACTCTTGGTTTTTGGTGATTTGAAAATTTTATAAAAAAGTTTATCTCAAAATAGACACACAGCAACTAGATCGTGGGTTAATTTATGAAACAAAATGTGGTATTCAACAGATTATCGCAAAAAGCTTGTTACTGACTCAAATTTGGAAGAACATATGACCTTTTAAAATTTGGGTTTTTGGGTGATTTGCACAATTTTTAGAATAGTTTATTTCAAAAATGACACATAGAAAATATATCGTGAGTTGATATATGAATGAAAAAGTGTCATTCAACAGGTTATCAAAAAGGGCTTGTAACTGACTGAAATTCGGAAAAACTTATGATCTCTTAAAACTCTTGGTTTTTGGTGATTTGTACGTTTTTTAAAACAGTTTAAATCAAAAATGACACATACGAATTGAATTGTGAGTTAATATCTGAATGAACATGTGTTATTTAACAGATTATCAGAAGGGGCTTGTTACTGACTCAAGTTTGGAAAAACATATGACCTTTAAAAATTTGGGTTTTTGGGTGATTTGCACAATTTTTAGAATAGTTTATTTCAAAAATGACACATAGAAAATATATCGTGAGTTGATATATGAAGGAAAAAGTGTCATCCAACAGGTTATCAAAAGAGGCTTGTTACTGACTGAAATTCGGAAAAACTTATGATCTCTTAAAACTCTTGGTTTTTGGGTGATTTTCACAATTTTTAAAATAGTTTATCTCAAAATCGACACATACGAATTGAATTGTGAGTTGATATCTGAATGAACATGTGTCATTTAACAGATTATCATAAGGGGCTTGTTACTGACTCAAGTTTGGAAAAACATATGACCTTTCAAATGTTGGGTTTTTTGGTGAATTTCACAATTTTAAAAAAAGTTTATCTCAAAAATGCCACATACGAATTGAATTGTGAAATGATGTATGAATGTTATTTTTTGGGAGATTACTCATCTTGGAGTAGTTGAATTTCAACTACTTGCCTGAATTAGCAAAAGTTGAAATTTTAACTACTCGTTTTAAAAAAATATAGTTACTCGTTTTAAATAAATATAGTTAGTATACAGGTTTTCGTTCAAAAATGAAGAAATTCGAATTAAGCTTTTTGTATCGGAGTAGTTGAAATTCAACTACTTCCCCGCAATCAGTTGGTGAACAAACAATAAAGAAATTCAAATCAAGTTCTTTGTATCGGAGCCATAATCAATGTGTATTTTCTCGAATTTGATTCATGGAAAAGTTCTGTTTTTCTCAAAATGTGTGAAAATAAATATGTAGAACTTAATTCCGAACGGGGCTATTATTTATTTTACCAGGAACTCATTCTATCACACTGAAACTGATTCGACTGGTTTTATCGATTGATTGAAACAGTCTTGTGTGTTTTTAGACTTTGTTTTTTTTTTTTTTTAGACTAATATGGACATGGGGAATCTAATTTTGAAAACTGCATCTCTTTATCTCTCACGTGAAGCGAGTTACATACCAAGTGCACATCACGTGTACATTTAATTAGCATAAATTAAAGTTCACGTAAATTTCAAAGTCATGGTTACCATGCACTAATATCAATAAAAATTTGTTTTTAGACTAATATGGACATGGGGAATCTAATTTTGAAAACCGCATCTCTTTATCTCTCACGTGAAGCGAGTTACATACCAAGTGCACATCACGTGTACATTTAATTAGCATAAATTAAAGTTCACGTAAATTTCAAAGTCATGGTTACCATGCACCAATATCAATAAAAATTTGTTTTTAGACTAATATGGACATGGGGAATCTAATTTTGAAAACCGCATCTCTTTATCTTTCACGTGAAGCGAGTTACATACCAAGTGCACATCACGTTTACATTTAATTAGCATAAATTAAAGTTCACGTAAATTTCAAAGTCATGGTTACCATTAACCAATATCAATAAAAAATTGTTTTTAGACTAATATGGACATGGGGAATCTAATTTTGAAAACCGCATCTCTTTATCTTTCACGTGAAGCGAGTTACATACCAAGTGCACATCACGTGTACATTCAATTAGCATAAATTAAAGTTCACGTAAATTTCAAAGTCATGGTTACCATGAACCAATATCAATAAAAATTTGTTTTTAGACTAATATGGACATGGGGAATCTAATTTTGAAAACCGCATCTCTTTATCTTTCACGTGAAGCGAGTTACATACCAAGTGCACATCACGTGTACATTTAATTAGCATAAATTAAAGTTCACGTAAATTTCAAAGACATGGTTACCATGAACCAATATCAATAAAAAATTGTTTTCAGACTAATATGGACATGGGGAATCTAATTTTGAAAACCGCATCTCTTTATCTTTCACGTGAAGCGAGTTACATACCAAGTGCACATCACGTGTACATTTAATTAGCATAAATTAAAGTTCACGTAAATTTCAAAGACATGATTACCATGAACCAATATCAATAAAAATTTGTTTTTAGACTAATATGGACATGGGGAATCTAATTTTGAAAACCGCATCTCTTTATCTTTCACGTGAAGCGAGTTACATACCAAGTGCACATCACGTGTACATTCAATTAGCATAAATTAAAGTTCACGTAAATTTCAAAGTCATGGTTACCATGAACCAATATCAATAAAAATTTGTTTTCAGACTAATATGGACATGGGGAATCTAATTTTGAAAACCACATCTCTTTATCTTTCACGTGAAGCGAGTTACATACCAAGTGCACATCACGTGTACATTTAATTAGCATAAATTAAAGTTCACGTAAATTTCAAAGACATGATTACCATGAACCAATATCAATAAAAATTTGTTTTTAGACTAATATGGACATGGGGAATCTAATTTTGAAAACCGCATCTCTTTATCTTTCACGTGAAGCGAGTTACATACCAAGTGCACATCACGTGTACATTTAATTAGCATAAATTAAAGTTCACGTAAATTTCAAAGTTATGGTTACCATGCACCAATATCAATAAAAATTTGTTTTTAGACTAATATGGACATGGGGAATCTAATTTTGAAAACCGCATCTCTTTATCTTTCACGTGAAGCGAGTTACATACCAAGTGCACATCACGTGTACATTTAATTAGCATAAATTAAAGTTCACGTAAATTTCAAAGTCATGGTTACCATTAACCAATATCAATAAAAATTTGTTTTTAGACTAATATGGACATGGGGAATCTAATTTTGAAAACCGCATCTCTTTATCTTTCACGTGAAGCGAGTTACATACCAAGTGCACATCACGTGTACATTCAATTAGCATAAATTAAAGTTCACGTAAATTTCAAAGTCATGGTTACCATGAACCAATATCAATAAAAATTTGTTTTTAGACTAATATGGACATGGGGAATCTAATTTTGAAAACCGCATCTCTTTATTTTTCACGTGAAGCGAGTTACATACCAAGTGCACATCACGTGTACATTCAATTAGCATAAATTAAAGTTCACGTAAATTTCAAAGTCATGGTTACCATTAACCAATATCAATAAAAATTTGTTTTTAGACTAATATAGACATGGGGAATCTAATTTTGAAAACCGCATCTCTTTATCTTTCACGTGAAGCGAGTTACATACCAAGTGCACATCACGTGTACATTTAATTAGCATAAATTAAAGTTCACGTAAATTTCAAAGACATGGTTACCATGAACCAATATCAATAAAAATTTGTTTTCAGACTAATATGGACATGGGGAATCTAATTTTGAAAACCGCATCTCTTTATCTTTCACGTGAAGCGAGTTACATACCAAGTGCACATCACGTGTACATTCAATTAGCATAAATTAAAGTTCACGTAAATTTCAAAGTCATGGTTACCATGAACCAATATCAATAAAAATTTGTTTTCAGACTAATATGGACATGGGGAATCTAATTTTGAAAACCGCATCTCTTTATCTTTCACGTGAAGCGAGTTACATACCAAGTGCACATCACGTGTACATTTAATTAGCATAAATTAAAGTTCACGTAAATTTCAAAGACATGATTACCATGAACCAATATCAATAAAAATTTGTTTTTAGACTAATATGGACATGGGGAATCTAATTTGAAAACCGCATCTCTTTATCTTTCACGTGAAGCGAGTTACATACCAAGTGCACATCACGTGTACATTTAATTAGCATAAATTAAAGTTCACGTAAATTTCAAAGACATGGTTACCATGAACCAATATCAATAAAAATTTGTTTTCAGACTAATATGGACATGGGGAATCTAATTTTGAAAACCGCATCTCTTTATCTTTCACGTGAAGCGAGTTACATACCAAGTGCCCATCACGTGTACATTTAATTAGCATAAATTAAAGTTCACGTAAATTTCAAAGACATGATTACCATGAACCAATATCAATAAAAATTTGTTTTTAGACTAATATGGACATGGGGAATCTAATTTTGAAAACCGCATCTCTTTATCTTTCACGTGAAGCGAGTTACATACCAAGTGCACATCACGTGTACATTTAATTAGCATAAATTAAAGTTCACGTAAATTTCAAAGTTATGGTTACCATGCACCAATATCAATAAAAATTTGTTTTTAGACTAATATGGACATGGGGAATCTAATTTTGAAAACCGCATCTCTTTATCTTTCACGTGAAGCGAGTTACATACCAAGTGCACATCACGTGTACATTTAATTAGCATAAATTAAAGTTCACGTAAATTTCAAAGTCATGGTTACCATTAACCAATATCAATAAAAATTTGTTTTTAGACTAATATGGACATGGGGAATCTAATTTTGAAAACCGCATCTCTTTATCTTTCACGTGAAGCGAGTTACATACCAAGTGCACATCACGTGTACATTCAATTAGCATAAATTAAAGTTCACGTAAATTTCAAAGTCATGGTTACCATGAACCAATATCAATAAAAATTTGTTTTTAGACTAATATGGACATGGGGAATCTAATTTTGAAAACCGCATCTCTTTATTTTTCACGTGAAGCGAGTTACATACCAAGTGCACATCACGTGTACATTTAATTAGCATAAATTAAAGTTCACGTAAATTTCAAAGTCATGGTTACCATGCACCAATATCAATACAAATTTGTTTTTAGACTAATATGGACATGGGGAATCTAATTTTGAAAACCGCATCTCTTTATCTTTCACGTGAAGCGAGTTACATACCAAGTGCACATCACGTGTACATTTAATTAGAATAAATTAAAGTTCACGTAAATTTCAAAGTCATGGTTACCATTAACCAATATCAATAAAAATTGGTTTTTAGACTAATATGGACATGGGGAATCTAATTTTGAAAACCGCATCTCTTTATCTTTCACGTGAAGCGAGTTACATACCAAGTGCACATCACGTGTACATTCAATTAGCATAAATTAAAGTTCACGTAAATTTCAAAGTCATGGTTACCATGAACCAATATCAATGAAAATTTGTTTTTAGACTAATATGGATATGGGGAATCTAATTTTGAAAACCGCATCTCTTTATCTTTCACGTGAAGCGAGTTACATACCAAGTGCACATCACGTGTACATTTAATTAGCATAAATTAAAGTTCACGTAAATTTCAAAGTCATGGTTACCATGCACCAATATCAATAAAAATTTGTTTTTAGACTAATATGGACATGGGGAATCTAATTTTGAAAACCGCATCTCTTTATTTTTCACGTGAAGCGAGTTACATACCAAGTGCACATCACGTGTACATTCAATTAGCATAAATTAAAGTTCACGTAAATTTCAAAGTCATGGTTACCATTAACCAATATCAATAAAAATTTGTTTTTAGACTAATATGGACATGGGGAATCTAATTTTGAAAACCGCATCTCTTTATCTTTCACGTGAAGCGAGTTACATACCAAGTGCACATCACGTGTACATTTAATTAGCATAAATTAAAGTTCACGTAAATTTCAAAGACATGGTTACCATGAACCAATATCAATAAAAATTTGTTTTCAGACTAATATGGACATGGGGAATCTAATTTTGAAAACCGCTTCTCTTTATCTTTCACGTGAAGCGAGTTACATACCAAGTGCCCATCACGTGTACATTTAATTAGCATAAATTAAAGTTCACGTAAATTTCAAAGACATGATTACCATGAACCAATATCAATAAAAATTTGTTTTTAGACTAATATGGACATGGGGAATCTAATTTTGAAAACCGCATCTCTTTATCTTTCACGTGAAGCGAGTTACATACCAAGTGCACATCACGTGTACATTTAATTAGCATAAATTAAAGTTCACGTAAATTTCAAAGTTATGGTTACCATGCACCAATATCAATAAAAATTTGTTTTTAGACTAATATGGACATGGGGAATCTAATTTTGAAAACCGCATCTCTTTATCTTTCACGTGAAGCGAGTTACATACCAAGTGCACATCACGTGTACATTTAATTAGCATAAATTAAAGTTCACGTAAATTTCAAAGTCATGGTTACCATTAACCAATATCAATAAAAATTTGTTTTTAGACTAATATGGACATGGGGAATCTAATTTTGAAAACCGCATCTCTTTATCTTTCACGTGAAGCGAGTTACATACCAAGTGCACATCACGTGTACATTCAATTAGCATAAATTAAAGTTCACGTAAATTTCAAAGTCATGGTTACCATGAACCAATATCAATAAAAATTTGTTTTTAGACTAATATGGACATGGGGAATCTAATTTTGAAAACCGCATCTCTTTATTTTTCACGTGAAGCGAGTTACATACCAAGTGCACATCACGTGTACATTTAATTAGCATAAATTAAAGTTCACGTAAATTTCAAAGTCATGGTTACCATGCACCAATATCAATAAAAATTTGTTTTTAGACTAATATCGATATGGGGAATCTAATTTTGAAAACCGCATCTCTTTATCTTTCACGTGAAGCGAGTTACATACCAAGTGCACATCACGTGTACATTCAATTAGCATAAATTAAAGTTCACGTAAATTTCAAAGTCATGGTTACCATGAACCAATATCAATAAAAATTTGTTTTTAGACTAATATGGACATGGGGAATCTAATTTTGAAAACCGCATCTCTTTATCTTTCACGTGAAGCGAGTTACATACCAAGTGCACATCACGTGTACATTTAATTAGAATAAATTAAAGTTCACGTAAATTTCAAAGTCATGGTTACCATTAACCAATATCAATAAAAATTGGTTTTTAGACTAATATGGACATGGGGAATCTAATTTTGAAAACCGCATCTCTTTATCTTTCACGTGAAGCGAGTTACATACCAAGTGCACATCACGTGTACATTCAATTAGCATAAATTAAAGTTCACGTAAATTTCAAAGTCATGGTTACCATGAACCAATATCAATGAAAATTTGTTTTTAGACTAATATGGATATGGGGAATCTAATTTTGAAAACCGCATCTCTTTATCTTTCACGTGAAGCGAGTTACATACCAAGTGCACATCACGTGTACATTTAATTAGCATAAATTAAAGTTCACGTAAATTTCAAAGTCATGGTTACCATGCACCAAAATCAATACAAATTTGTTTTTAGACTAATATGGACATGGGGAATCTAATTTTGAAAACCGCATCTCTTTATCTTTCACGTGAAGCGAGGTACATACCAAGTGCACATCACGTGTACATTTAATTAGCATAAATTAAAGTTCACGTAAATTTCAAAGTCATGGTTACCATTAACCAATATCAATTAAAATTGGTTTTTAGACTAATATGGACATGGGGAATCTAATTTTGAAAACCGCATCTCTTTATCTTTCACGTGAAGCGAGTTACATACCAAGTGCACATCACGTGTACATTCAATTAGCATAAATTAAAGTTCACGTAAATTTCAAAGTCATGGTTACCATGAACCAATATCAATAAAAATTTGTTTTTAGACTAATATGGATATGGGGAATCTAATTTTGAAAACCGCATCTCTTTATCTTTCACGTGAAGCGAGTTACATACCAAGTGCACATCACGTGTACATTTAATTAGCATAAATTAAAGTTCACGTAAATTTCAAAGTCATGGTTACCATTAACCAATATCAATAAAAATTTGTTTTTAGACTAATATGGATATGGGGAATCTAAATTTGAAAACCGCATCTCTTTATCTTTCACGTGAACCGAGTTACATACCAAGTGCACATCACGTGTACATTTAATTAGCATAAATTAAAGTTCACGTAAATTTCAAAGTCATGGTTACCATGCACCAATATCAATAAAAATTTGTTTTTAGACTAATATGGACATGGGGAATCTAATTTTAAAAACCGCATCTCTTTATCTTTCACGTGAAGCGAGTTACATACCAAGTGCACATCACGTGTACATTTAATTAGCATAAATTAAAGTTCACGTAAATTTCAAAGTCATGGTTACCATTAACCAATATCAATAAAAATTTGTTTTTAGACTAATATGGACATGGGGAATCTAATTTTGAAAACCGCATCTCTTTATCTTTCACGTGAAGCGAGTTACATACCAAGTGCACATCACGTGTACATTTAATTAGCATAAATTAAAGTTCACGTAAATTTCAAAGTCATGGTTACCATTAACCAATATCAATAAAAATTGGTTTTTAGACTAATATGGACATGGGGAATCTAATTTTGAAAACCGCATCTCTTTATCTTTCACGTGAAGCGAGTTACATACCAAGTGCACATCACGTGTACATTTAATTAGCATAAATTAAAGTTCACGTAAATTTCAAAGTCATGGTTACCATGAACCAATATCAATAAAAATTTGTTTTTAGACTAATATGGACATGGGGAATCTAATTTTGAAAACCGCATCTCTTTATCTTTCACGTGAAGCGAGTTACATACCAAGTGCACATCACGTGTACATTCAATTAGCATAAATTAAAGTTCACGTAAATTTCAAAGTCATGGTTACCATGAACCAATATCAATAAAAATTTGTTTTTAGACTAATATGGATATGGGGAATCTAATTTTGAAAACCGCATCTCTTTATCTTTCAGGTGAAGCGAGTTACATACCAAGTGCACATCACGTGTACATTTAATTAGCATAAATTAAAGTTCACGTAAATTTCAAAGTCATGGTTACCATTAACCAATATCAATAAAAATTTGTTTTTAGACTAATATGGATATGGGGAATCTAATTTTGAAAACCGCATCTCTTTATATTTCACGTGAAGCGAGTTACATACCAAGTGCACATCACGTGTACATTTAATTAGCATAAATTAAAGTTCACGTAAATTTCAAAGTCATGGTTACCATTAACCAATATCAATAAAAATTTGTTTTTAGACTAATATGGACATGGGGAATCTAATTTTGAAAACCGCATCTCTTTATCTTTCACGTGAAGCGAGTTACATACCAAGTGCACATCACGTGTACATTTAATTAGCATAAATTAAAGTTCACGTAAATTTCAAAGACATGGTTACCATGAACCAATATCAATAAAAATTTGTTTTCAGACTAATATGGACATGGGGAATCTAATTTTGAAAACCGCATCTCTTTATCTTTCACGTGAAGCGAGTTACATACCAAGTGCACATCACGTGTACATTTAATTAGCATAAATTAAAGTTCACGTAAATTTCAAAGACATGATTACCATGAACCAATATCAATAAAAATTTGTTTTTAGACTAATATGGACATGGGGAATCTAATTTTGAAAACCGCATCTCTTTATCTTTCACGTGAAGCGAGTTACATACCAAGTGCACATCACGTGTACATTTAATTAGCATAAATTAAAGTTCACGTAAATTTCAAAGTTATGGTTACCATGCACCAATATCAATAAAAATTTGTTTTTAGACTAATATGGACATGGGGAATCTAATTTTGAAAACCGCATCTCTTTATCTTTCACGTGAAGCGAGTTACATACCAAGTGCACATCACGTGTACATTTAATTAGCATAAATTAAAGTTCACGTAAATTTCAAAGTCATGGTTACCATGAACCAATATCAATAAAAATTTGTTTTTAGACTAATATGGACATGGGGAATCTAATTTTGAAAACCGCATCTCTTTATCTTTCACGTGAAGCGAGTTACATACCAAGTGCACATCACGTGTACATTTAATTAGCATAAATTAAAGTTCACGTAAATTTCAAAGTTATGGTTACCATGCACCAATATCAATAAAAATTTGTTTTTAGACTAATATGGACATGGGGAATCTAATTTTGAAAACCGCATCTCTTTATCTTTCACGTGAAGCGAGTTACATACCAAGTGCACATCACGTGTACATTTAATTAGCATAAATTAAAGTTCACGTAAATTTCAAAGTCATGGTTACCATTAACCAATATCAATAAAAATTTGTTTTTAGACTAATATGGACATGGGGAATCTAATTTTGAAAACCGCATCTCTTTATCTTTCACGTGAAGCGAGTTACATACCAAGTGCACATCACGTGTACATTTAATTAGCATAAATTAAAGTTCACGTAAATTTCAAAGACATGATTACCATGAACCAATATCAATAAAAATTTGTTTTTAGACTAATATGGACATGGGGAATCTAATTTTGAAAACCGCATCTCTTTATCTTTCACGTGAAGCGAGTTACATACCAAGTGCACATCACGTGTACATTTAATTAGCATAAATTAAAGTTCACGTAAATTTCAAAGTTATGGTTACCATGCACCAATATCAATAAAAATTTGTTTTTAGACTAATATGGACATGGGGAATCTAATTTTGAAAACCGCATCTCTTTATCTTTCACGTGAAGCGAGTTACATACCAAGTGCACATCACGTGTACATTTAATTAGCATAAATTAAAGTTCACGTAAATTTCAAAGTCATGGTTACCATGAACCAATATCAATAAAAATTTGTTTTTAGACTAATATGGACATGGGGAATCTAATTTTGAAAACCGCATCTCTTTATCTTTCACGTGAAGCGAGTTACATACCAAGTGCACATCACGTGTACATTTAATTAGCATAAATTAAAGTTCACGTAAATTTCAAAGTTATGGTTACCATGCACCAATATCAATAAAAATTTGTTTTTAGACTAATATGGACATGGGGAATCTAATTTTGAAAACCGCATCTCTTTATCTTTCACGTGAAGCGAGTTACATACCAAGTGCACATCACGTGTACATTTAATTAGCATAAATTAAAGTTCACGTAAATTTCAAAGTCATGGTTACCATTAACCAATATCAATAAAAATTTGTTTTTAGACTAATATGGACATGGGGAATCTAATTTTGAAAACCGCATCTCTTTATCTTTCACGTGAAGCGAGTTACATACCAAGTGCACATCACGTGTACATTTAATTAGCATAAATTAAAGTTCACGTAAATTTCAAAGTCATGGTTACCATGAACCAATATCAATAAAAATTTGTTTTTAGACTAATATGGACATGGGGAATCTAATTTTGAAAACCGCATCTCTTTATTTTTCACGTGAAGCGAGTTACATACCAAGTGCACATCACGTGTACATTCAATTAGCATAAATTAAAGTTCACGTAAATTTCAAAGTCATGGTTACCATGAACCAATATCAATAAAAATTTGTTTTTAGACTAATATGGACATGGGGAATCTAATTTTGAAAACCGCATCTCTTTATCTTTCACGTGAAGCGAGTTACATACCAAGTGCACATCACGTGTACATTTAATTAGCATAAATTAAAGTTCACGTAAATTTCAAAGTCATGGTTACCATTAACCAATATCAATAAAAATTGGTTTTTAGACTAATATGGACATGGGGAATCTAATTTTGAAAACCGCATCTCTTTATCTTTCACGTGAAGCGAGATACATACCAAGTGCACATCACGTGTACATTCAATTAGCATAAATTAAAGTTCACGTAAATTTCAAAGTCATGGTTACCATGAACCAATATCAATAAAAATTTGTTTTTAGACTAATATGGACATGGGGAATCTAATTTTGAAAACCGCATCTCTTTATCTTTCACGTGAAGCGAGTTACATACCAAGTGCACATCACGTGTACATTCAATTAGCATAAATTAAAGTTCACGTAAATTTCAAAGTCATGGTTACCATGAACCAATATCAATAAAAATTGGTTTTTAGACTAATATGGATATGGGGAATCTAATTTTGAAAACCGCATCTCTTTATCTTTCACGTGAAGCGAGTTACATACCAAGTGCACATCACGTGTACATTCAATTAGCATAAATTAAAGTTCACGTAAATTTCAAAGTCATGGTTACCATGAATTAATATCATTAAAAATTTGTTTTTAGACTAATATGGACATGGGGAATCTAATTTTGAAAACCGCATCTCTTTATCTTCCACGTGAAGCGAGTTACATACCAAGTGCCCATCACGTGTACATTTAATTAGCATAAATTAAAGTTCACGTAAATTTCAAAGTCATGGTTACCATTAACCAATATCAATAAAAATTGGTTTTTAGACTAATATGGACATGGGGAATCTAATTTTGAAAACCGCATCTCTTTATCTTTCACGTGAAGCGAGTTACATACCAAGTGCACATCACGTGTACATTCAATTAGCATAAATTAAAGTTCACGTAAATTTCAAAGTCATGGTTACCATGAACCAATATCAATAAAAATTTGTTTTTAGACTAATATGGACATGGGGAATCTAATTTTGAAAACCGCATCTCTTTATCTTTCACGTGAAGCGAGTTACATACCAAGTGCACATCACGTGTACATTCAATTAGCATAAATTAAAGTTCACGTAAATTTCAAAGTCATGGTTACCATGAACCAATATCAATAAAAATTTGTTTTTAGACTAATATCGATATGGGGAATCTAATTTTGAAAACCGCATCTCTTTATCTTTCACGTGAAGCGAGTTACATACCAAGTGCACATCACGTGTACATTTAATTAGCATAAATTAAAGTTCACGTTAATTTCAAAGTCATGGTAACCATGCACCAATATCAATAAAAATTTGTTTTCAGACTAATATGGACATGGGGAATCTAATTTTGAAAACCGCATCTCTTTATCTTTCACGTGAAGCGAGTTACATACCAAGTGCACATCACGTGTACATTTAATTAGCATAAATTAAAGTTCACGTAAATTTCGGCGCCACCATTTCAATAAAAGAGAGAGGTAGTATCAGAGTACTATTACGAAATCTTGGCGCCACCATTTTGATATTAGAGAGAGATAGTGTCAATAACATAGTACAGTGATACTCTCTCCCCCTTTTATTGAAATGGTGGCGCCAAGATTTCGCATTCGAAAGTTAAGCCTTAGCTGGATGTAACCTGAACTTGAGTTTGTCAGTTACAAATAAGTTCTGCATACCTAAGCTCGAGTTTGATAGTTAAGAATAAGTTCGTTATACCTGCACCAGAGATAGTTAAGCCTATGCTCGATAAAACTTAAGTTTTAGTTTGATATTTTCGAATAAGTTTGATATACATAAGCTTGAGTTTGAAAGTTAAGCCTAAGCTGGACGTAACCTAAACTTGAGTTTGTTAGTTACGAAAAAGTTCTATATACCTAAGCTTGGGTTTAATAGTTACGAATAAGTTTGATATACCTAAACTAGAGTTTGATAGTCAAGCCTTGGCTCGATAAAACCTGATATCGAGTTTGATAGTTAAGAATAAATTTGTTATATCTGTAGCAGTGTTTGATAATTGTGAATAAGTTTGATCTATAAAAGCTTGAGTTTGATAGTTAAGCCTAAGCTCAATAAAACCTAAGTTTGAGTTTAATAGTTTCGAATAAGTTTGATTTACGCAAGCTTGAGTTTGAAAGTTAAGCCTAAGCTGGACGTAACCTGAACTTGAGTTTGTTATTTACGAATAAGTTCTATATACCTAAGCTTGGGTTTAAAAGTTACGATTAAGTTTGATAAACCTAAACTAGAGTTTGATAGTTAAGCCTAAGCTCGATCAAACTTAAGTTTGAGTTTGATAGTTGAGCGCCACCACTTTGATATTAGAGAGAGGTAGTGTCAATAACATAGTACAGTGATACTCTCTCCCCCTTTTATTGAAATGGTGGCGCCAAGATTTCGCAATACCACTACAACACTCTCTCCCTCTCTTATTGAAATGGTGGCGCCAAGATTTCGCAATATATATACTTATTGTATATACATATATATGTATCCATATATATATATATATATATATATATATATATATATATATATATATATATATATATATATATACATATATATATTACTTATAGAGCGATATAAACTATATATATATATATTTTAAAAATCTATAAACATGTTTTTTTTTGGCTCCATAAAAAAAACATTCTTATAGATTTTTTCTTTCTTTATACTTGTTTATAATCAGTATGTATACATATTACGAAATTTTGGCGCCACCATTTCAATAAAAGAGAGAGGTAGTATCAGAGTACTATTACAAAATCTTGGCGCCACCATTTTGATATTAGAGAGAGATAGTGTCAATAACATTGTACAGTGATACTCTCTCCCCCTTTTATTGAAATGGTGGCGCCAAGATTTCGCATTCGAAAGTTAAGCCTTAGCTGGATGTAACCTGAACTTGAGTTTGTCAGTTACGAATAAGTTCTGCATACCTAAGCTCGAGTTTGATAGTTAAGAATAAGTTCGTTATACCTGCACCAGAGTTTGATAATTGAGAATAAGTTTGATTTACAAAAGCTTGAGTTTGATAGTTAAGCCTATGCTCGATAAAACTTAAGTTTTAGTTTGATATTTTCGAATAAGTTTGATATACATAAGCTTGAGTTTGAAAGTTAAGCCTAAGCTGGACGTAACCTAAACTTGAGTTTGTTAGTTACGAAAAAGTTCTATATACCTAAGCTTGGGTTTAATAGTTTCGAATAAGTTTGATATACCTAAACTAGAGTTTGATAGTCAAGCCTTAGCTCGATGAAACCTGATATCGAGTTTGATAGTTAAGAATAAATTTGTTATATCTGTAGCAGAGTTTGATAATTGTGAATAAGTTTGATTCATAAAAGCTTGAGTTTGATAGTTAAGCCTAAGCTCAATAAAACCTAAGTTTGAGTTTAATAGTTTCGAATAAGTTTGATTTACGCAAGCTTGAGTTTGAAAGTTAAGCCTAAGCTGGACGTAACCTGAACTTGAGTTTGTTATTTACGAATAAGTTCTATATACCTAAGCTTGGGTTTAAAAGTTACGAATAAGTTTGATAAACCTAAACTAGAGTTTGATAGTTAAGCCTAAGCTCGATCAAACTTAAGTTTGAGTTTGATAGTTGAGCGCCACCACTTTGATATTAGAGAGAGGTAGTGTCAATAACATAGTACAGTGATACTCTCTCCCCCTTTTATTGAAATGGTGGCGCCAAGATTTCGCAATACCACTACAACACTCTCTCCCTCTCTTATTGAAATGGTGGCGCCAAGATTTCGCAATATATATACTTATTGTATATACATATATATGTATCCATATATATATTACTTATAGAGCGATATAAACTATATATATATATATATATATATATTTTAAAAATCTATAAACATGTTTTTTTTTGGCTCCATAAAAAAA
Source organism: Auanema rhodensis (assembly GCA_964057225.1). NCBI lineage: Eukaryota > Metazoa > Nematoda > Chromadorea > Rhabditida > Rhabditidae > Auanema > Auanema rhodense. The sequence continues at coordinate 26,801,953 of OZ059900.1, forward strand.
ACATTCTTATAGATTTTTTCTTTCTTTATACTTGTTTATGATCAGTATGTATACATATTACGAAATCTTGGCGCCACCATTTCAATAAAAGAGAGAGGTAGTATCAGAGTACTATTACGAAATCTTGGCGCCACCATTTTGATATTAGAGAGAGGTAGTGTCAATAACATAGTACAGTGATACTCTCTCCCCCTTTTATTAAAATTATGGCGCCAAGATTTCGCAATATATATACTTATTGTATATATATATATATGTATCAGGGCTGCTCGGATCGGATAATCCGGTCCGGAAATATCCGGAAAATTCGTATTTGGTCCGGGTCCGAAATTGCGGATCTTTTTCTTCGGATTTTTCGGATTTTTCGGATCTTATGAAATCAACATATGACATCTTAATTTCCCCATTTAAGTTAGAAATTGGTCCAATTTATGTCTCTAAAAGAGGTCCGGGTCCGGTCCGGGATCCGCTCGGATATTGCCTCAAAATATCCGAATCCGGCCCGGTCCGAGCAGCCCTGATATGTATCTATATATATATATATATTACTTATAGAGCGATATAAACTATATATATATATTTTAAAAATCTATAAACATGTTTTTTTTTTGGCTCCATAAAAAAAACATTCTTATAGATTTTTTCTTTCTTTATACTTGTTTATAATCAGTATGTATACATATTACGAAATCTTGGCGCCACCATTTCAATAAAAGAGAGAGGTAGTATCAGAGTACTATTACGAAATCTTGGCGCCATCATTTTGATATTAGAGAGAGGTAGTGTCAATAACATAGTACAGTGATACTCTCTCCCCCTTTTATTGAAATGGTGGCGCCAAGATTTTCTCTTTATGAGCATCTCTTTATATTTCACGTGAAGCGAGTTACATACCAAGTGCACATCACGTGTACATTTAATTAGCATAAATTAAAGTTCACGTAAATTTCAAAGTCATGGTTACCATTAACCAATATCAATAAAAATTTGTTTTTAGACTAATATGGACATGGGGAATCTAATTTTGAAAACCGCATCTCTTTATCTTTCACGTGAAGCGAGTTACATACCAAGTGCACATCACGTGTACATTTAATTAGCATAAATTAAAGTTCACGTAAATTTCAAAGACATGGTTACCATGAACCAATATCAATAAAAATTTGTTTTCAGACTAATATGGACATGGGGAATCTAATTTTGAAAACCGCATCTCTTTATCTTTCACGTGAAGCGAGTTACATACCAAGTGCACATCACGTGTACATTCAATTAGCATAAATTAAAGTTCACGTAAATTTCAAAGTCATGGTTACCATGAACCAATATCAATAAAAATTTGTTTTTAGACTAATATGGACATGGGGAATCTAATTTTGAAAACCGCATCTCTTTATTTTTCACGTGAAGCGAGTTACATACCAAGTGCACATCACGTGTACATTCAATTAGCATAAATTAAAGTTCACGTAAATTTCAAAGTCATGGTTACCATGCACCAATATCAATACAAATTTGTTTTTAGACTAATATGGACATGGGGAATCTAATTTTGAAAACCGCATCTCTTTATCTTTCACGTGAAGCGAGTTACATACCAAGTGCACATCACGTGTACATTTAATTAGCATAAATTAAAGTTCACGTAAATTTCAAAGTCATGGTTACCATGAACCAATATCAATAAAAATTGGTTTTTAGACTAATATGGACATGGGGAATCTAATTTTGAAAACCGCATCTCTTTATCTTTCACGTGAAGCGAGTTACATACCAAGTGCACATCACGTGTACATTCAATTAGCATAAATTAAAGTTCACGTAAATTTCAAAGTCATGGTTACCATGAACCAATATCAATAAAAATTTGTTTTTAGACTAATATGGACATGGGGAATCTAATTTTGAAAACCGCATCTCTTTATCTTTCACGTGAAGCGAGTTACATACCAAGTGCACATCACGTGTACATTCAATTAGCATAAATTAAAGTTCACGTAAATTTCAAAGTCATGGTTACCATGAATTAATATCATTAAAAATTTGTTTTTAGACTAATATGGACATGGGGAATCTAATTTTGAAAACCGCATCTCTTTATCTTTCACGTGAAGCGAGTTACATACCAAGTGCCCATCACGTGTACATTTAATTAGCATAAATTAAAGTTCACGTAAATTTCAAAGTCATGGTTACCATTAACCAATATCAATAAAAATTGGTATTTAGACTAATATGGACATGGGGAATCTAATTTTGAAAACCGCATCTCTTTATCTTTCACGTGAAGCGAGTTACATACCAAGTGCACATCACGTGTACATTCAATTAGCATAAATTAAAGTTCACGTAAATTTCAAAGTCATGGTTACCATGAATTAATATCATTAAAAATTTGTTTTTAGACTAATATGGACATGGGGAATCTAATTTTGAAAACCGCATCTCTTTATCTTTCACGTGAAGCGAGTTACATACCAAGTGCCCATCACGTGTACATTTAATTAGCATAAATTAAAGTTCACGTAAATTTCAAAGTCATGGTTACCATTAACCAATATCAATAAAAATTGGTATTTAGACTAATATGGACATGGGGAATCTAATTTTGAAAACCGCATCTCTTTATCTTTCACGTGAAGCGAGTTACATACCAAGTGCACATCACGTGTACATTCAATTAGCATAAATTAAAGTTCACGTAAATTTCAAAGTCATGGTTACCATGAATTAATATCATTAAAAATTTGTTTTTAGACTAATATGGACATGGGGAATCTAATTTTGAAAACCGCATCTCTTTATCTTTCACGTGAAGCGAGTTACATACCAAGTGCCCATCACGTGTACATTTAATTAGCATAAATTAAAGTTCACGTAAATTTCAAAGTCATGGTTACCATTAACCAATATCAATAAAAATTGGTATTTAGACTAATATGGACATGGGGAATCTAATTTTGAAAACCGCATCTCTTTATCTTTCACGTGAAGCGAGTTACATACCAAGTGCACATCACGTGTACATTCAATTAGCATAAATTAAAGTTCACGTAAATTTCAAAGTCATGGTTACCATGAACCAATATCAATAAAAATTTGTTTTTAGACTAATATGAACATGGGGAATCTAATTTTGAAAACCGCATCTCTTTATCTTTCACGTGAAGCGAGTTACATACCAAGTGCACATCACGTGTACATTCAATTAGCATAAATTAAAGTTTACGTAAATTTCAAAGTCATGGTTACCATGAACCAATATCAATAAAAATTTGTTTTTAGACTAATATGGATATGGGGAATCTAATTTTGAAAACCGCATCTCTTTATCTTTCACGTGAAGCGAGTTACATACCAAGTGCACATCACGTGTACATTTAATTAGCATAAATTAAAGTTCACGTAAATTTCAAAGTCATGGTAACCATGCACCAATATCAATAAAAATTTGTTTTCAGACTAATATGGACATGGGGAATCTAATTTTGAAAACCGCATCTCTTTATCTTTCACGTGAAGCGAGTTACATACCAAGTGCACATCACGTGTACATTTAATTAGCATAAATTAAAGTTCACGTAAATTTCGGCGCCACCATTTCAATAAAAGAGAGAGGTAGTATCAGAGTACTATTACGAAATCTTGGCGCCACCATTTTGATATTAGAGAGAGATAGTGTCAATAACATAGTACAGTGATACTCTCTCCCCCTTTTATTGAAATGGTGGCGCCAAGATTTCGCATTCGAAAGTTAAGCCTTAGCTGGATGTAACCTGAACTTGAGTTTGTCAGTTACGAATAAGTTCTGCATACCTAAGCTCGAGTTTGATAGTTAAGAATAAGTTCGTTATACCTGCACCAGAGTTTGATAATTGAGAATAAGTTTGATTTACAAAAGCTTGAGTTTGATAGTTAAGCCTATGCTCAATAAAACTTAAGTTTTAGTTTGATATTTTCGAATAAGTTTGATATACATAAGCTTGAGTTTGAAAGTTAAGCCTAAGCTGGACGTAACCTAAACTTGAGTTTGTTAGTTACGAAAAAGTTCTATATACCTAAGCTTGGGTTTAATAGTTTCGAATAAGTTTGATATACCTAAACTAGAGTTTGATAGTCAAGCCTTAGCTCGATGAAACCTGATATCGAGTTTGATAGTTAAGAATAAATTTGTTATATCTGTAGCAGAGTTTGATAATTGTGAATAAGTTTGATTTATAAAAGCTTGAGTTTGATAGTTAAGCCTAAGCTCAATAAAACCTAAGTTTGAGTTTAATAGTTTCGAATAAGTTTGATTTACGCAAGCTTGAGTTTGAAAGTTAAGCCTAAGCTGGACGTAACCTGAACTTGAGTTTGTTATTTACGAATAAGTTCTATATACCTAAGCTTGGGTTTAAAAGTTACGAATAAGTTTGATAAACCCAAACTAGAGTTTGATAGTTAAGCCTAAGCTCGATCAAACTTAAGTTTGAGTTTGATAGTTGAGCGCCACCACTTTGATATTAGAGAGAGGTAGTGTCAATAACATAGTACAGTGATACTCTCTCCCTCTTTTATTGAAATGGTGGCGCCAAGATTTCGCAATACCACTACAACACTCTCTCCCTCTCTTATTGAAATGGTGGCGCCAAGATTTCGCAATATATATACTTATTGTATATACATATATATGTATCCATATATATATTACTTATAGAGCGATATAAACTATATATATATATATATATATATATATATATATATATTTTAAAAATCTATAAACATGTTTTTTTTTGGCTCCATAAAAAAAACATTCTTATAGATTTTTTCTTTCTTTATACTTGTTTATGATCAGTATGTATACATATTACGAAATCTTGGCGCCACCATTTCAATAAAAGAGAGAGGTAGTATCAGAGTACTATTACGAAATCTTGGCGCCACCATTTTGATATTAGAGAGAGGTAGTGTCAATAACATAGTACAGTGATACTCTCTCCCCCTTTTATTAAAATTATGGCGCCAAGATTTCGCAATATATATACTTATTGTATATATATATATATGTATCAGGGCTGCTCGGATCGGATAATCCGGTCCGGAAATATCCGGAAAATTCGTATTTGGTCCGGGTCCGAAATTGCGGATCTTTTTCTTCGGATTTTTCGGATTTTTCGGATCTTATGAAATCAACATATGACATCTTAATTTCCCCATTTAAGTTAGAAATTGGTCCAATTTATGTCTCTAAAAGAGGTCCGGGTCCGGTCCGGGATCCGCTCGGATATTGCCTCAAAATATCCGAATCCGGCCCGGTCCGAGCAGCCCTGATATGTATCTATATATATATATATATTACTTATAGAGCGATATAAACTATATATATATATTTTAAAAATCTATAAACATGTTTTTTTTTTGGCTCCATAAAAAAAACATTCTTATAGATTTTTTCTTTCTTTATACTTGTTTATAATCAGTATGTATACATATTACGAAATCTTGGCGCCACCATTTCAATAAAAGAGAGAGGTAGTATCAGAGTACTATTACGAAATCTTGGCGCCATCATTTTGATATTAGAGAGAGGTAGTGTCAATAACATAGTACAGTGATACTCTCTCCCCCTTTTATTGAAATGGTGGCGCCAAGATTTTCTCTTTATGAGCATCTCTTTATATTTCACGTGAAGCGAGTTACATACCAAGTGCACATCACGTGTACATTTAATTAGCATAAATTAAAGTTCACGTAAATTTCAAAGTCATGGTTACCATTAACCAATATCAATAAAAATTTGTTTTTAGACTAATATGGACATGGGGAATCTAATTTTGAAAACCGCATCTCTTTATCTTTCACGTGAAGCGAGTTACATACCAAGTGCACATCACGTGTACATTTAATTAGCATAAATTAAAGTTCACGTAAATTTCAAAGACATGGTTACCATGAACCAATATCAATAAAAATTTGTTTTCAGACTAATATGGACATGGGGAATCTAATTTTGAAAACCGCATCTCTTTATCTTTCACGTGAAGCGAGTTACATACCAAGTGCACATCACGTGTACATTCAATTAGCATAAATTAAAGTTCACGTAAATTTCAAAGTCATGGTTACCATGAACCAATATCAATAAAAATTTGTTTTTAGACTAATATGGACATGGGGAATCTAATTTTGAAAACCGCATCTCTTTATTTTTCACGTGAAGCGAGTTACATACCAAGTGCACATCACGTGTACATTCAATTAGCATAAATTAAAGTTCACGTAAATTTCAAAGTCATGGTTACCATGCACCAATATCAATACAAATTTGTTTTTAGACTAATATGGACATGGGGAATCTAATTTTGAAAACCGCATCTCTTTATCTTTCACGTGAAGCGAGTTACATACCAAGTGCACATCACGTGTACATTTAATTAGCATAAATTAAAGTTCACGTAAATTTCAAAGTCATGGTTACCATTAACCAATATCAATAAAAATTGGTTTTTAGACTAATATGGACATGGGGAATCTAATTTTGAAAACCGCATCTCTTTATCTTTCACGTGAAGCGAGTTACATACCAAGTGCACATCACGTGTACATTCAATTAGCATAAATTAAAGTTCACGTAAATTTCAAAGTCATGGTTACCATGAACCAATATCAATAAAAATTTGTTTTTAGACTAATATGGACATGGGGAATCTAATTTTGAAAACCGCATCTCTTTATCTTTCACGTGAAGCGAGTTACATACCAAGTGCACATCACGTGTACATTCAATTAGCATAAATTAAAGTTCACGTAAATTTCAAAGTCATGGTTACCATGAATTAATATCATTAAAAATTTGTTTTTAGACTAATATGGACATGGGGAATCTAATTTTGAAAACCGCATCTCTTTATCTTTCACGTGAAGCGAGTTACATACCAAGTGCCCATCACGTGTACATTTAATTAGCATAAATTAAAGTTCACGTAAATTTCAAAGTCATGGTTACCATTAACCAATATCAATAAAAATTGGTATTTAGACTAATATGGACATGGGGAATCTAATTTTGAAAACCGCATCTCTTTATCTTTCACGTGAAGCGAGTTACATACCAAGTGCACATCACGTGTACATTCAATTAGCATAAATTAAAGTTCACGTAAATTTCAAAGTCATGGTTACCATGAATTAATATCATTAAAAATTTGTTTTTAGACTAATATGGACATGGGGAATCTAATTTTGAAAACCGCATCTCTTTATCTTTCACGTGAAGCGAGTTACATACCAAGTGCCCATCACGTGTACATTTAATTAGCATAAATTAAAGTTCACGTAAATTTCAAAGTCATGGTTACCATTAACCAATATCAATAAAAATTGGTATTTAGACTAATATGGACATGGGGAATCTAATTTTGAAAACCGCATCTCTTTATCTTTCACGTGAAGCGAGTTACATACCAAGTGCACATCACGTGTACATTCAATTAGCATAAATTAAAGTTCACGTAAATTTCAAAGTCATGGTTACCATGAACCAATATCAATAAAAATTTGTTTTTAGACTAATATGAACATGGGGAATCTAATTTTGAAAACCGCATCTCTTTATCTTTCACGTGAAGCGAGTTACATACCAAGTGCACATCACGTGTACATTCAATTAGCATAAATTAAAGTTTACGTAAATTTCAAAGTCATGGTTACCATGAACCAATATCAATAAAAATTTGTTTTTAGACTAATATGGATATGGGGAATCTAATTTTGAAAACCGCATCTCTTTATCTTTCACGTGAAGCGAGTTACATACCAAGTGCACATCACGTGTACATTTAATTAGCATAAATTAAAGTTCACGTAAATTTCAAAGTCATGGTAACCATGCACCAATATCAATAAAAATTTGTTTTCAGACTAATATGGACATGGGGAATCTAATTTTGAAAACCGCATCTCTTTATCTTTCACGTGAAGCGAGTTACATACCAAGTGCACATCACGTGTACATTTAATTAGCATAAATTAAAGTTCACGTAAATTTCGGCGCCACCATTTCAATAAAAGAGAGAGGTAGTATCAGAGTACTATTACGAAATCTTGGCGCCACCATTTTGATATTAGAGAGAGATAGTGTCAATAACATAGTACAGTGATACTCTCTCCCCCTTTTATTGAAATGGTGGCGCCAAGATTTCGCATTCGAAAGTTAAGCCTTAGCTGGATGTAACCTGAACTTGAGTTTGTCAGTTACGAATAAGTTCTGCATACCTAAGCTCGAGTTTGATAGTTAAGAATAAGTTCGTTATACCTGCACCAGAGTTTGATAATTGAGAATAAGTTTGATTTACAAAAGCTTGAGTTTGATAGTTAAGCCTATGCTCAATAAAACTTAAGTTTTAGTTTGATATTTTCGAATAAGTTTGATATACATAAGCTTGAGTTTGAAAGTTAAGCCTAAGCTGGACGTAACCTAAACTTGAGTTTGTTAGTTACGAAAAAGTTCTATATACCTAAGCTTGGGTTTAATAGTTTCGAATAAGTTTGATATACCTAAACTAGAGTTTGATAGTCAAGCCTTAGCTCGATGAAACCTGATATCGAGTTTGATAGTTAAGAATAAATTTGTTATATCTGTAGCAGAGTTTGATAATTGTGAATAAGTTTGATTTATAAAAGCTTGAGTTTGATAGTTAAGCCTAAGCTCAATAAAACCTAAGTTTGAGTTTAATAGTTTCGAATAAGTTTGATTTACGCAAGCTTGAGTTTGAAAGTTAAGCCTAAGCTGGACGTAACCTGAACTTGAGTTTGTTATTTACGAATAAGTTCTATATACCTAAGCTTGGGTTTAAAAGTTACGAATAAGTTTGATAAACCCAAACTAGAGTTTGATAGTTAAGCCTAAGCTCGATCAAACTTAAGTTTGAGTTTGATAGTTGAGCGCCACCACTTTGATATTAGAGAGAGGTAGTGTCAATAACATAGTACAGTGATACTCTCTCCCTCTTTTATTGAAATGGTGGCGCCAAGATTTCGCAATACCACTACAACACTCTCTCCCTCTCTTATTGAAATGGTGGCGCCAAGATTTCGCAATATATATACTTATTGTATATACATATATATGTATCCATATATATATTACTTATAGAGCGATATAAACTATATATATATATATATATATATATATATATATATATTTTAAAAATCTATAAACATGTTTTTTTTTGGCTCCATAAAAAAAACATTCTTATAGATTTTTTCTTTCTTTATACTTGTTTATGATCAGTATGTATACATATTACGAAATCTTGGCGCCACCATTTCAATAAAAGAGAGAGGTAGTATCAGAGTACTATTACGAAATCTTGGCGCCACCATTTTGATATTAGAGAGAGGTAGTGTCAATAACATAGTACAGTGATACTCTCTCCCCCTTTTATTAAAATGGTGGCGCCAAGATTTCGCAATATATATACTTATTGTATATATATATATATGTATCAGGGCTGCTCGGATCGGATAATCCGGTCCGGAAATATCCGGAAAATTCGTATTTGGTCCGGGTCCGAAATTGCGGATCTTTTTCTTCGGATTTTTCGGATTTTTCGGATCTTATGAAATCAACATATGACATCTTAATTTCCCCATTTAAGTTAGAAATTGGTCCAATTTATGTCTCTAAAAGAGGTCCGGGTCCGGTCCGGGATCCGCTCGGATATTGCCTCAAAATATCCGAATCCGGCCCGGTCCGAAAAATTCTCGGTCCGAGCAGCCCTGATATGTATCTATATATATATATATTACTTATAAAGCGATATAAACTATATATATATATTTTAAAAATCTAAAAACATGTTTTTTTTTGGCTCCATAAAAAAAACATTCTTATAGATTTTTTCTTTCTTTATACTTGTTTATAATCAGTATGTATACATATTACGAAATCTTGGCGCCACCATTTCAATAAAAGAGAGAGGTAGTATCAGAGTACTATTACGAAATCTTGGCGCCATCATTTTGATATTAGAGAGAGGTAGTGTCAATAACATAGTACAGTGATACTCTCTCCCCCTTTTATTGAAATGGTGGCGCCAAGATTTCGCAATACCACTACAACACTCTCTCCCTCTCTTATTGAAATGGTGGCGCCAAGATTTCGCAATACCACTACAACACTCTCTCCCTCTCTTATTGAAATGGTGGCGCCAAGATTTCGCAATATATATACTTATTGTATATACATATATATGTATCCATATATATATTACTTATAGAGCGATATAAACTATATATATATATATATATATATATTTTAAAAATCTATAAACATGTTTTTTTTTGGCTCCATAAAAAAAACATTCTTATAGATTTTTTCTTTCTTTATACTTGTTTATGATCAGTATGTATACATATTACGAAATCTTGGCGCCACCATTTCAATAAAAGAGAGAGGTAGTATCAGAGTACTATTACGAAATCTTGGCGCCACCATTTTGATATTAGAGAGAGGTAGTGTCAATAACATAGTACAGTGATACTCTCTCCCCCTTTTATTGAAATGGTGGCGCCAAGATTTCGCAATACCACTACAACACTCTCTCCCTCTCTTATTGAAATGGTGGCGCCAAGATTTCGCAATATATATACTTATTGTATATACATATATATGTATCCATATATATATATATTACTTATAGAGCGATATAAACTATATATATATATTTTAAAAATCTATAAACATGTTTTTTTTTGGCTCCATAAAAAAAACATTCTTATAGATTTTTTCTTTCTTTATACTTGTTTATGATCAGTATGTATACATATTACGAAATCTTGGCGCCACCATTTCAATAAAAGAGAGAGGTAGTATCAGAGTACTATTACGAAATCTTGGCGCCACCATTTTGATATTAGAGAGAGGTAGTGTCAATAACATAGTACAGTGATACTCTCTCCCCCTTTTATTAAAATGGTGGCGCCAAGATTTCGCAATATATATACTTATTGTATATATATATATGTATCAGGGCTGCTCGGATCGGATAATCCGGTCCGGAAATATCCGGAAAATTCGTATTTGGTCCGGGTCCGAAATTGCGGATCTTTTTCTTCGGATTTTTCGGATCTTATGAAATCAACATATGACATCTTAATTTCCCCATTTAAGTTAGAAATTGGTCCAATTTATGTCTCTAAAAGAGGTCCGGGTCCGGTCCGGGATCCGCTCGGATATTGCCTCAAAATATCCGAATCCGGCCCGGTCCGAAAAATTCTCGGTCCATGCAGCCCTGATATGTATCTATATATATATATATATTACTTATAGAGCGATATAAACTATATATATATATTTTAAAAATCTAAAAACATGTTTTTTTTTGGCTCCATAAAAAAAAACATACTTATAGATTTTTTCTTTCTTTATACTTGTTTATGATCAGTATGTATACATATTACAAAATCTTGGCGCCACCATTTCAATAAAAGAGAGAGGTAGTATCAGAGTACTATTACGAAATCTTGGCGCCATCATTTTGATATTAGAGAGAGGTAGTGTCAATAACATAGTACAGTGATACTCTCTCCCCCTTTTATTGAAATGGTGGCGCCAAGATTTCGCAATACCACTACAACACTCTCTCCCTCTCTTATTGAAATGGTGGCGCCAAGATTTCGCAATATATATACTTATTGTATATACATATATATGTATCCATATATATATATATATATATATATATCACTTATAGAGCGATATAAACTATATATATATATTTTAAAAATCTATAAACATGTTTTTTTTTGGCTCCATAAAAAAAACATTCTTATAGATTTTTTCTTTCTTTATACTTGTTTATAATCAGTATGTATACATATTACGAAATCTTGGCGCCACCATTTCAATAAAAGAGAGAGGTAGTATCAGAGTACTATTACGAAATCTTGGCGCCATCATTTTGATATTAGAGAGAGGTAGTGTCAATAACATAGTACAGTGATACTCTCTCCCCCTTTTATTGAAATGGTGGCGCCAAGATTTCGCATTCGAAAGTTAAGCCTTAGCTGGATGTAACCTGAACTTGAGTTTGTCAGTTACGAATAAGTTCTGCATACCTAAGCTCGAGTTTGATAGTTAAGAATAAGTTCGTTATACCTGCACCAGAGATAGTTAAGCCTATGCTCGATAAAACTTAAGTTTTAGTTTGATATTTTCGAATAAGTTTGATATACATAAGCTTGAGTTTGAAAGTTAAGCCTAAGCTGGACGTAACCTAAACTTGAGTTTGTTAGTTACGAAAAAGTTCTATATACCTAAGCTTGGGTTTAATAGTTACGAATAAGTTTGATATACCTAAACTAGAGTTTGATAGTCAAGCCTTGGCTCGATAAAACCTGATATCGAGTTTGATAGTTAAGAATAAATTTGTTATATCTGTAGCAGAGTTTGATAATTGTGAATAAGTTTGATCTATAAAAGCTTGAGTTTGATAGTTAAGCCTAAGCTCAATAAAACCTAAGTTTGAGTTTAATAGTTTCGAATAAGTTTGATTTACGCAAGCTTGAGTTTGAAAGTTAAGCCTAAGCTGGACGTAACCTGAACTTGAGTTTGTTATTTACGAATAAGTTCTATATACCTAAGCTTGGGTTTAAAAGTTACGATTAAGTTTGATAAACCTAAACTAGAGTTTGATAGTTAAGCCTAAGCTCGATCAAACTTAAGTTTGAGTTTGATAGTTGAGCGCCACCACTTTGATATTAGAGAGAGGTAGTGTCAATAACATAGTACAGTGATACTCTCTCCCCCTTTTATTGAAATGGTGGCGCCAAGATTTCGCAATACCACTACAACACTCTCTCCCTCTCTTATTGAAATGGTGGCGCCAAGATTTCGCAATATATATACTTATTGTATATACATATATATGTATCCATATATATATATATTACTTATAGAGCGATATAAACTATATATATATATTTTAAAAATCTATAAACATGTTTTTTTTTGGCTCCATAAAAAAAACATTCTTATAGATTTTTTCTTTCTTTATACTTGTTTATGATCAGTATGTATACATATTACGAAATCTTGGCGCCACCATTTCAATAAAAGAGAGAGGTAGTATCAGAGTACTATTACGAAATCTTGGCGCCACCATTTTGATATTAGAGAGAGGTAGTGTCAATAACATAGTACAGTGATACTCTCTCCCCCTTTTATTAAAATGGTGGCGCCAAGATTTCGCAATATATATACTTATTGTATATATATATATATGTATCAGGGCTGCTCGGATCGGATAATCCGGTCCGGAAATATCCGGAAAATTCGTATTTGGTCCGGGTCCGAAATTGCGGATCTTTTTCTTCGGATTTTTCGGATTTTTCGGATCTTATGAAATCAACATATGACATCTTAATTTCCCCATTTAAGTTAGAAATTGGTCCAATTTATGTCTCTAAAAGAGGTCCGGGTCCGGTCCGGGATCCGCTCGGATATTGCCTCAAAATATCCGAATCCGGCCCGGTCCGAAAAATTCTCGGTCCGAGCAGCCCTGATATGTATCTATATATATATATATATTACTTATAGAGCGATATAAACTATATATATATATTTTAAAAATCTAAAAACATGTTTTTTTTGGCTCCATAAAAAAAAACATACTTATAGATTTTTTCTTTCTTTATACTTGTTTATGATCAGTATGTATACATATTACAAAATCTTGGCGCCACCATTTCAATAAAAGAGAGAGGTAGTATCAGAGTACTATTACGAAATCTTGGCGCCATCATTTTGATATTAGAGAGAGGTAGTGTCAATAACATAGTACAGTGATACTCTCTCCCCCTTTTATTGAAATGGTGGCGCCAAGATTTCGCAATACCACTACAACACTCTCTCCCTCTCTTATTGAAATGGTGGCGCCAAGATTTCGCAATATATATACTTATTGTATATACATATATATGTATCCATATATATATATATATATATATATATCACTTATAGAGCGATATAAACTATATATATATATTTTAAAAATCTATAAACATGTTTTTTTTTTGGCTCCATAAAAAAAACATTCTTATAGATTTTTTCTTTCTTTATACTTGTTTATAATCAGTATGTATACATATTACGAAATCTTGGCGCCACCATTTCAATAAAAGAGAGAGGTAGTATCAGAGTACTATTACGAAATCTTGGCGCCATCATTTTGATATTAGAGAGAGGTAGTGTCAATAACATAGTACAGTGATACTCTCTCCCCCTTTTATTGAAATGGTGGCGCCAAGATTTCGCATTCGAAAGTTAAGCCTTAGCTGGATGTAACCTGAACTTGAGTTTGTCAGTTACGAATAAGTTCTGCATACCTAAGCTCGAGTTTGATAGTTAAGAATAAGTTCGTTATACCTGCACCAGAGATAGTTAAGCCTATGCTCGATAAAACTTAAGTTTTAGTTTGATATTTTCGAATAAGTTTGATATACATAAGCTTGAGTTTGAAAGTTAAGCCTAAGCTGGACGTAACCTAAACTTGAGTTTGTTAGTTACGAAAAAGTTCTATATACCTAAGCTTGGGTTTAATAGTTACGAATAAGTTTGATATACCTAAACTAGAGTTTGATAGTCAAGCCTTGGCTCGATAAAACCTGATATCGAGTTTGATAGTTAAGAATAAATTTGTTATATCTGTAGCAGAGTTTGATAATTGTGAATAAGTTTGATCTATAAAAGCTTGAGTTTGATAGTTAAGCCTAAGCTCAATAAAACCTAAGTTTGAGTTTAATAGTTTCGAATAAGTTTGATTTACGCAAGCTTGAGTTTGAAAGTTAAGCCTAAGCTGGACGTAACCTGAACTTGAGTTTGTTATTTACGAATAAGTTCTATATACCTAAGCTTGGGTTTAAAAGTTACGATTAAGTTTGATAAACCTAAACTAGAGTTTGATAGTTAAGCCTAAGCTCGATCAAACTTAAGTTTGAGTTTGATAGTTGAGCGCCACCACTTTGATATTAGAGAGAGGTAGTGTCAATAACATAGTACAGTGATACTCTCTCCCCCTTTTATTGAAATGGTGGCGCCAAGATTTCGCAATACCACTACAACACTCTCTCCCTCTCTTATTGAAATGGTGGCGCCAAGATTTCGCAATATATATACTTATTGTATATACATATATATGTATCCATATATATATATATTACTTATAGAGCGATATAAACTATATATATATATTTTAAAAATCTATAAACATGTTTTTTTTTTGGCTCCATAAAAAAAACATTCTTATAGATTTTTTCTTTCTTTATACTTGTTTATAATCAGTATGTATACATATTACGAAATTTTGGCGCCACCATTTCAATAAAAGAGAGAGGTAGTATCAGAGTACTATTACGAAATCTTGGCGCCACCATTTTGATATTAGAGAGAGATAGTGTCAATAACATAGTACAGTGATACTCTCTCCCCCTTTTATTGAAATGGTGGCGCCAAGATTTCGCATTCGAAAGTTAAGCCTTAGCTGGATGTAACCTGAACTTGAGTTTGTCAGTTACGAATAAGTTCTGCATACCTAAGCTCGAGTTTGATAGTTAAGAATAAGTTCGTTATACCTGCACCAGAGTTTGATAATTGAGAATAAGTTTGATTTACAAAAGCTTGAGTTTGATAGTTAAGCCTATGCTCGATAAAACTTAAGTTTTAGTTTGATATTTTCGAATAAGTTTGATATACATAAGCTTGAGTTTGAAAGTTAAGCCTAAGCTGGACGTAACCTAAACTTGAGTTTGTTAGTTACGAAAAAGTTCTATATACCTAAGCTTGGGTTTAATAGTTTCGAATAAGTTTGATATACCTAAACTAGAGTTTGATAGTCAAGCCTTAGCTCGATGAAACCTGATATCGAGTTTGATAGTTAAGAATAAATTTGTTATATCTGTAGCAGAGTTTGATAATTGTGAATAAGTTTGATTTATAAAAGCTTGAGTTTGATAGTTAAGCCTAAGCTCAATAAAACCTAAGTTTGAGTTTAATAGTTTCGAATAAGTTTGATTTACGCAAGCTTGAGTTTGAAAGTTAAGCCTAAGCTGGACGTAACCTGAACTTGAGTTTGTTATTTACGAATAAGTTCTATATACCTAAGCTTGGGTTTAAAAGTTACGAATAAGTTTGATAAACCTAAACTAGAGTTTGATAGTTAAGCCTAAGCTCGATCAAACTTAAGTTTGAGTTTGATAGTTGAGCGCCACCACTTTGATATTAGAGAGAGGTAGTGTCAATAACATAGTACAGTGATACTCTCTCCCCCTTTTATTGAAATGGTGGCGCCAAGATTTCGCAATACCACTACAACACTCTCTCCCTCTCTTATTGAAATGGTGGCGCCAAGATTTCGCAATATATATACTTATTGTATATACATATATATGTATCCATATATATATTACTTATAGAGCGATATAAACTATATATATATATATATATATATATATATATTTTAAAAATCTATAAACATGTTTTTTTTTGGCTCCATAAAAAAAACATTCTTATAGATTTTTTCTTTCTTTATACTTGTTTATGATCAGTATGTATACATATTACGAAATCTTGGCGCCACCATTTTGATATTAGAGAGAGGTAGTGTCAATAACATAGTACAGTGATACTCTCTCCCCCTTTTATTAAAATGGTGGCGCCAAGATTTCGCAATATATATACTTATTGTATATATATATATATGTATCAGGGCTGCTCGGATCGGATAATCCGGTCCGGAAATATCCGGAAAATTCGTATTTGGTCCGGGTCCGAAATTGCGGATCTTTTTCTTCGGATTTTTCGGATTTTTCGGATCTTATGAAATCAACATATGACATCTTAATTTCCCCATTTAAGTTAGAAATTGGTCCAATTTATGTCTCTAAAAGAGGTCCGGGTCCGGTCCGGGATCCGCTCGGATATTGCCTCAAAATATCCGAATCCGGCCCGGTCCGAAAAATTCTCGGTCCGAGCAGCCCTGATATGTATCTATATATATATATATATTACTTATAGAGCGATATAAACTATATATATATATTTTAAAAATCTAAAAACATGTTTTTTTTTGGCTCCATAAAAAAAACATTCTTATAGATTTTTTCTTTCTTTATACTTGTTTATAATCAGTATGTATACATATTACGAAATCTTGGCGCCACCATTTCAATAAAAGAGAGAGGTAGTATCAGAGTACTATTACGAAATCTTGGCGCCATCATTTTGATATTAGAGAGAGGTAGTGTCAATAACATAGTACAGTGATACTCTCTCCCCCTTTTATTGAAATGGTGGCGCCAAGATTTCGCAATACCACTACAACACTCTCTCCCTCTCTTATTGAAATGGTGGCGCCAAGATTTCGCAATACCACTACAACACTCTCTCCCTCTCTTATTGAAATGGTGGCGCCAAGATTTCGCAATATATATACTTATTGTATATACATATATATGTATCCATATATATATTACTTATAGAGCGATATAAACTATATATATATATATATATATATATTTTAAAAATCTATAAACATGTTTTTTTTTGGCTCCATAAAAAAAACATTCTTATAGATTTTTTCTTTCTTTATACTTGTTTATGATCAGTATGTATACATATTACGAAATCTTGGCGCCACCATTTCAATAAAAGAGAGAGGTAGTATCAGAGTACTATTACGAAATCTTGGCGCCACCATTTTGATATTAGAGAGAGGTAGTGTCAATAACATAGTACAGTGATACTCTCTCCCCCTTTTATTAAAATGGTGGCGCCAAGATTTCGCAATATATATACTTATTGTATATATATATATATATGTATCAGGGCTGCTCGGATCGGATAATCCGGTCCGGAAATATCCGGAAAATTCGTATTTGGTCCGGGTCCGAAATTGCGGATCTTTTTCTTCGGATTTTTCGGATTTTTCGGATCTTATGAAATCAACATATGACATCTTAATTTCCCCATTTAAGTTAGAAATTGGTCCAATTTATGTCTCTAAAAGAGGTCCGGGTCCGGTCCGGGATCCGCTCGGATATTGCCTCAAAATATCCGAATCCGGCCCGGTCCGAAAAATTCTCGGTCCGAGCAGCCCTGATATGTATCTATATATATATATATATTACTTATAGAGCGATATAAACTATATATATATATTTTAAAAATCTAAAAACATGTTTTTTTTTGGCTCCATAAAAAAAACATTCTTATAGATTTTTTCTTTCTTTATACTTGTTTATAATCAGTATGTATACATATTACGAAATCTTGGCGCCACCATTTCAATAAAAGAGAGAGGTAGTATCAGAGTACTATTACAAAATCTTGGCGCCATCATTTTGATATTAGAGAGAGGTAGTGTCAATAACATAGTACAGTGATACTCTCTCCCCCTTTTATTGAAATGGTGGCGCCAAGATTTCGCAATACCACTACAACACTCTCTCCCTCTCTTATTGAAATGGTGGCGCCAAGATTTCTCAATATATATACTTATTGTATATACATATATATGTATCCATATATATATATATATATATATCACTTATAGAGCGATATAAACTATATATATATATTTTAAAAATCTATAAACATGTTTTTTTTTTGGCTCCATAAAAAAAACATTCTTATAGATTTTTTCTTTCTTTATACTTGTTTATAATCAGTATGTATACATATTACGAAATCTTGGCGCCACCATTTCAATAAAAGAGAGAGGTAGTATCAGAGTACTATTACGAAATCTTGGCGCCATCATTTTGATATTAGAGAGAGGTAGTGTCAATAACATAGTACAGTGATACTCTCTCCCCCTTTTATTGAAATGGTGGCGCCAAGATTTCGCAATACCACTACAACACTCTCTCCCTCTCTTATTGAAATGGTGGCGCCAAGATTTCGCAATATATATACTTATTGTATATACATATATATGTATCCATATATATATATATATATATATATATATATATATATATATTACTTATAGAGCGATATAAACTATATATATATATTTTAAAAATCTATAAACATGTTTTTTTTTTGGCTCCATAAAAAAAACATTCTTATAGATTTTTTCTTTCTTTATACTTGTTTATAAACAGTATGTATACATATTACGAAATATTGGCGCCACCATTTCAATAAAAGAGAGAGGTAGTATCAGAGTACTATTACGAAATCTTGGCGCCACCATTT
This sequence comes from Auanema rhodensis, assembly GCA_964057225.1. Taxonomy (NCBI): domain Eukaryota; kingdom Metazoa; phylum Nematoda; class Chromadorea; order Rhabditida; family Rhabditidae; genus Auanema; species Auanema rhodense. The sequence goes on from OZ059900.1 coordinate 26,821,190, forward strand.
TGATATTAGAGAGAGATAGTGTCAATAACATAGTACAGTGATACTCTCTCCCCCTTTTATTGAAATGGTGGCGCCAAGATTTCGCATTCGAAAGTTAAGCCTTAGCTGGATGTAACCTGAACTTGAGTTTGTCAGTTACGAATAAGTTCTGCATACCTAAGCTCGAGTTTGATAGTTAAGAATAAGTTCGTTATACCTGCACCAGAGATAGTTAAGCCTATGCTCGATAAAACTTAAGTTTTAGTTTGATATTTTCGAATAAGTTTGATATACATAAGCTTGAGTTTGAAAGTTAAGCCTATGCTGGACGTAACCTAAACTTGAGTTTGTTAGTTACGAAAAAGTTCTATATACCTAAGCTTGGGTTTAATAGTTTCGAATAAGTTTGATATACCTAAACTAGAGTTTGATAGTCAAGCCTTAGCTCGATGAAACCTGATATCGAGTTTGATAGTTAAGAATCAATTTGTTATATCTGTAGCAGAGTTTGATAATTGTGAATAAGTTTGATCTATAAAAGCTTGAGTTTGATAGTTAAGCCTAAGCTCAATAAAACCTAAGTTTGAGTTTAATAGTTTCGAATAAGTTTGATTTACGCAAGCTTGAGTTTGAAAGTTAAGCCTAAGCTGGACGTAACCTGAACTTGAGTTTGTTATTTACGAATAAGTTCTATATACCTAAGCTTGGGTTTAAAAGTTACGAATAAGTTTGATAAACCTAAACTAGAGTTTGATAGTTAAGCCTAAGCTCGATCAAACTTAAGTTTGAGTTTGATAGTTGAGCGCCACCACTTTGATATTAGAGAGAGGTAGTGTCAATAACATAGTACAGTGATACTCTCTCCCCCTTTTATTGAAATGGTGGCGCCAAGATTTCGCAATACCGCTACAACACTCTCTCCCTCTCTTATTGAAATGGTGGCGCCAAGATTTCGCAATATATATACTTATTGTATATACATATATATGTATCCATATATATATATATATATATATATATATATTACTTATAGAGCGATATAAACTATATATATATATTTTAAAAATCTATAAACATGTTTTTTTTTTGGCTCCATAAAAAAAAACATTCTTATAGATTTTTTCTTTCTTTATACTTGTTTATAATCAGTATGTATACATATTACGAAATCTTGGCGCCACCATTTCAATAAAAGAGAGAGGTAGTTTCAGAGTACTATTACGAAATCTTGGCGCCACCATTTTGATATTAGAGAGAGATAGTGTCAATAACATAGTACAGTGATACTCTCTCCCCCTTTTATTGAAATGGTGGCGCCAAGATTTCGCATTCGAAAGTTAAGCCTTAGCTGGATGTAACCTGAACTTGAGTTTGTCAGTTACGAATAAGTTGTGCATACCTAAGCTCGAGTTTGATAGTTAAGAATAAATTCGTTATACCTGCACCAGAGTTTGATAATTGAGAATAAGTTTGATTTACAAAAGCTTGAGTTTGATAGTTAAGCCTATGCTCGATAAAACTTAAGTTTTAGTTTGATATTTTCGAATAAGTTTAATATACATAAGCTTGAGTTTGAAAGTTAAGCCTAAGCTGGACGTAACCTAAACTTGAGTTTGTTAGTTACGAAAAAGTTCTATATACCTGAGCTTGGGTTTAATAGTTACAAATAAGTTTGATATACCTAAACTAGAGTTTGATAGTCAAGCCTTAGCTCGATAAAACCTGATATCAAGTTTGATAGTTAAGAATAAATTTGTTATATCTGTAGCAGAGTTTGATAATTGTGAATAAGTTTGATTTATAAAAGCTTGAGTTTGATAGTTAAGCCTAAGCTCAATAAAACCTAAGTTTGAGTTATATAGTTTCGAATAAGTTTGATTTACGCAAGCTTGAGTTTGAAAGTTAAGCCTAAGCTGGACGTAACCTGAACTTGAGTTTGTTATTTACGAATAAGTTCTATATACCTAAGCTTGGGTTTAAAAGTTACGAATAAGTTTGATAAACCTAAACTAGAGTTTGATAGTTAAGCCTAAGCTCGATCAAACTTAAGTTTGAGTTTGATAGTTGAGCGCCACCACTTTGATATTAGAGAGAGGTAGTGTCAATAACATAGTACAGTGATACTCTCTCCCCCTTTTATTGAAATGGTGGCGCCAAGATTTCGCAATACCACTACAACACTCTCTCCCTCTCTTATTGAAATGGCGGCGCCAAGATTTCGCAATATATATACTTATTGTATATACATATATATGTATCCATATATATATATATATATATATACCTATATATATTACTTATAGAGCGATATAAACTATATATATATATTTTAAAAATCTATAAACATGTTTTTTTTTTGGCTCCATAAAAAAAACATTCTTATAGATTTTTTCTTTCTTTATACTTGTTTATAATCAGTATGTATACATATTACGAAATCTTGGCGCCACCATTTCAATAAAAGAGAGAGGTAGTATCAGAGTACTATTACGAAATCTTGGCGCCACCATTTTGATATTAGAGAGAGGTAGTGTCAATAACATAGTACAGTGATACTCTCTCCCCCTTTTATTGAAATGGTGGCGCCAAGATTTCGCAACACCACTACAACACTCTCTCCCTCTCTTATTGAAAAGGTGGCGCCAAGATTTCGCAATATATATACTTATTGTATATACATATATATGTATCCATATATATATATATATATATATATATATATATATATATATATATATATATATATACATATATATATTACTTATAGAGCGATATAAACTATATATATATATATTTTAAAAATCTATAAACATGTTTTTTTTTTGGCTCCATAAAAAAAACATTCTTATAGATTTTTTCTTTCTTTATACTTGTTTATAATCAGTATGTATACATATTACGAAATTTTGGCGCCACCATTTCAATAAAAGAGAGAGGTAGTATCAGAGTACTATTACAAAATCTTGACGCCACCATTTTGATATTAGAGAGAGATAGTGTCAATAACATTGTACAGTGATACTCTCTCCCCCTTTTATTGAAATGGTGGCGCCAAGATTTCGCATTCGAAAGTTAAGCCTTAGCTGGATGTAACCTGAACTTGAGTTTGTCAGTTACGAATAAGTTCTGCATACCTAAGCTCGAGTTTGATAGTTAAGAATAAGTTCGTTATACCTGCACCAGAGTTTGATAATTGAGAATAAGTTTGATTTACAAAAGCTTGAGTTTGATAGTTAAGCCTATGCTCGATAAAACTTAAGTTTTAGTTTGATATTTTCGAATAAGTTTGATATACATAAGCTTGAGTTTGAAAGTTAAGCCTAAGCTGGACGTAACCTAAACTTGAGTTTGTTAGTTACGAAAAAGTTCTATATACCTAAGCTTGGGTTTAATAGTTTCGAATAAGTTTGATATACCTAAACTAGAGTTTGATAGTCAAGCCTTAGCTCGATGAAACCTGATATCGAGTTTGATAGTTAAGAATAAATTTGTTATATCTGTAGCAGAGTTTGATAATTGTGAATAAGTTTGATTCATAAAAGCTTGAGTTTGATAGTTAAGCCTAAGCTCAATAAAACCTAAGTTTGAGTTTAATAGTTTCGAATAAGTTTGATTTACGCAAGCTTGAGTTTGAAAGTTAAGCCTAAGCTGGACGTAACCTGAACTTGAGTTTGTTATTTACGAATAAGTTCTATATACCTAAGCTTGGGTTTAAAAGTTACGAATAAGTTTGATAAACCTAAACTAGAGTTTGATAGTTAAGCCTAAGCTCGATCAAACTTAAGTTTGAGTTTGATAGTTGAGCGCCACCACTTTGATATTAGAGAGAGGTAGTGTCAATAACATAGTACAGTGATACTCTCTCCCCCTTTTATTGAAATGGTGGCGCCAAGATTTCGCAATACCACTACAACACTCTCTCCCTCTCTTATTGAAATGGTGGCGCCAAGATTTCGCAATATATATACTTATTGTATATACATATATATGTATCCATATATATATTACTTATAGAGCGATATAAACTATATATATATATATATATATATATATATATATATTTTAAAAATCTATAAACATGTTTTTTTTTGGCTCCATAAAAAAAACATTCTTATAGATTTTTTCTTTCTTTATACTTGTTTATGATCAGTATGTATACATATTACGAAATCTTGGCGCCACCATTTCAATAAAAGAGAGAGGTAGTATCAGAGTACTATTACGAAATCTTGGCGCCACCATTTTGATATTAGAGAGAGGTAGTGTCAATAACATAGTACAGTGATACTCTCTCCCCCTTTTATTAAAATTATGGCGCCAAGATTTCGCAATATATATACTTATTGTATATATATATATATGTATCAGGGCTGCTCGGATCGGATAATCCGGTCCGGAAATATCCGGAAAATTCGTATTTGGTCCGGGTCCGAAATTGCGGATCTTTTTCTTCGGATTTTTCGGATTTTTCGGATCTTATGAAATCAACATATGACATCTTAATTTCCCCATTTAAGTTAGAAATTGGTCCAATTTATGTCTCTAAAAGAGGTCCGGGTCCGGTCCGGGATCCGCTCGGATATTGCCTCAAAATATCCGAATCCGGCCCGGTCCGAGCAGCCCTGATATGTATCTATATATATATATATATTACTTATAGAGCGATATAAACTATATATATATATTTTAAAAATCTATAAACATGTTTTTTTTTTGGCTCCATAAAAAAAACATTCTTATAGATTTTTTCTTTCTTTATACTTGTTTATAATCAGTATGTATACATATTACGAAATCTTGGCGCCACCATTTCAATAAAAGAGAGAGGTAGTATCAGAGTACTATTACGAAATCTTGGCGCCATCATTTTGATATTAGAGAGAGGTAGTGTCAATAACATAGTACAGTGATACTCTCTCCCCCTTTTATTGAAATGGTGGCGCCAAGATTTTCTCTTTATGAGCATCTCTTTATATTTCACGTGAAGCGAGTTACATACCAAGTGCACATCACGTGTACATTTAATTAGCATAAATTAAAGTTCACGTAAATTTCAAAGTCATGGTTACCATTAACCAATATCAATAAAAATTTGTTTTTAGACTAATATGGACATGGGGAATCTAATTTTGAAAACCGCATCTCTTTATCTTTCACGTGAAGCGAGTTACATACCAAGTGCACATCACGTGTACATTTAATTAGCATAAATTAAAGTTCACGTAAATTTCAAAGACATGGTTACCATGAACCAATATCAATAAAAATTTGTTTTCAGACTAATATGGACATGGGGAATCTAATTTTGAAAACCGCATCTCTTTATCTTTCACGTGAAGCGAGTTACATACCAAGTGCACATCACGTGTACATTTAATTAGCATAAATTAAAGTTCACGTAAATTTCAAAGTCATGGTTACCATTAACCAATATCAATAAAAATTTGTTTTTAGACTAATATGGACATGGGGAATCTAATTTTGAAAACCGCATCTCTTTATCTTTCACGTGAAGCGAGTTACATACCAAGTGCACATCACGTGTACATTCAATTAGCATAAATTAAAGTTCACGTAAATTTCAAAGTCATGGTTACCATGAACCAATATCAATAAAAATTTGTTTTTAGACTAATATGGACATGGGGAATCTAATTTTGAAAACCGCATCTCTTTATTTTTCACGTGAAGCGAGTTACATACCAAGTGCACATCACGTGTACATTCAATTAGCATAAATTAAAGTTCACGTAAATTTCAAAGTCATGGTTACCATGCACCAATATCAATACAAATTTGTTTTTAGACTAATATGGACATGGGGAATCTAATTGTGAAAACCGCATCTCTTTATCTTTCACGTGAAGCGAGTTACATACCAAGTGCACATCACGTGTACATTTAATTAGCATAAATTAAAGTTCACGTAAATTTCAAAGTCATGGTTACCATTAACCAATATCAATAAAAATTGGTTTTTAGACTAATATGGACATGGGGAATCTAATTTTGAAAACCGCATCTCTTTATCTTTCACGTGAAGCGAGTTACATACCAAGTGCACATCACGTGTACATTCAATTAGCATAAATTAAAGTTCACGTAAATTTCAAAGTCATGGTTACCATGAACCAATATCAATAAAAATTTGTTTTTAGACTAATATGGACATGGGGAATCTAATTTTGAAAACCGCATCTCTTTATCTTTCACGTGAAGCGAGTTACATACCAAGTGCACATCACGTGTACATTCAATTAGCATAAATTAAAGTTCACGTAAATTTCAAAGTCATGGTTACCATGAATTAATATCATTAAAAATTTGTTTTTAGACTAATATGGACATGGGGAATCTAATTTTGAAAACCGCATCTCTTTATCTTTCACGTGAAGCGAGTTACATACCAAGTGCCCATCACGTGTACATTTAATTAGCATAAATTAAAGTTCACGTAAATTTCAAAGTCATGGTTACCATTAACCAATATCAATAAAAATTGGTTTTTAGACTAATATGGACATGGGGAATCTAATTTTGAAAACCGCATCTCTTTATCTTTCACGTGAAGCGAGTTACATACCAAGTGCACATCACGTGTACATTCAATTAGCATAAATTAAAGTTCACGTAAATTTCAAAGTCATGGTTACCATGAACCAATATCAATAAAAATTTGTTTTTAGACTAATATGGACATGGGGAATCTAATTTTGAAAACCGCATCTCTTTATTTTTCACGTGAAGCGAGTTACATACCAAGTGCACATCACGTGTACATTCAATTAGCATAAATTAAAGTTCACGTAAATTTCAAAGTCATGGTTACCATGCACCAATATCAATACAAATTTGTTTTTAGACTAATATGGACATGGGGAATCTAATTTTGAAAACCGCATCTCTTTATCTTTCACGTGAAGCGAGTTACATACCAAGTGCACATCACGTGTACATTCAATTAGCATAAATTAAAGTTCACGTAAATTTCAAAGTCATGGTTACCATTAACCAATATCAATAAAAATTGGTTTTTAGACTAATATGGACATGGGGAATCTAATTTTGAAAACCGCATCTCTTTATCTTTCACGTGAAGCGAGTTACATACCAAGTGCACATCACGTGTACATTCAATTAGCATAAATTAAAGTTCACGTAAATTTCAAAGTCATGGTTACCATGAACCAATATCAATAAAAATTTGTTTTTAGACTAATATGGACATGGGGAATCTAATTTTGAAAATCGCATCTCTTTATCTTTCACGTGAAGCGAGTTACATACCAAGTGCACATCACGTGTACATTCAATTAGCATAAATTAAAGTTCACGTAAATTTCAAAGTCATGGTTACCATGAATTAATATCATTAAAAATTTGTTTTTAGACTAATATGGACATGGGGAATCTAATTTTGAAAACCGCATCTCTTAATCTTTCACGTGAAGCGAGTTACATACCAAGTGCCCATCACGTGTACATTTAATTAGCATAAATTAAAGTTCACGTAAATTTCAAAGTCATGGTTACCATTAACCAATATCAATAAAAATTGGTATTTAGACTAATATGGACATGGGGAATCTAATTTTGAAAACCGCATCTCTTTATCTTTCACGTGAAGCGAGTTACATACCAAGTGCACATCACGTGTACATTCAATTAGCATAAATTAAAGTTCACGTAAATTTCAAAGTCATGGTTACCATGAACCAATATCAATAAAAATTTGTTTTTAGACTAATATGGACATGGGGAATCTAATTTTGAAAACCGCATCTCTTTATCTTTCACGTGAAGCGAGTTACATACCAAGTGCACATCACGTGTACATTCAATTAGCATAAATTAAAGTTTACGTAAATTTCAAAGTCATGGTTACCATGAACCAATATCAATAAAAATTTGTTTTTAGACTAATATGGATATGGGGAATCTAATTTTGAAAACCGCATCTCTTTATCTTTCACGTGAAGCGAGTTACATACCAAGTGCACATCACGTGTACATTTAATTAGCATAAATTAAAGTTCACGTAAATTTCAAAGTCATGGTAACCATGCACCAATATCAATAAAAATTTGTTTTCAGACTAATATGGACATGGGGAATCTAATTTTGAAAACCGCATCTCTTTATCTTTCACGTGAAGCGAGTTACATACCAAGTGCACATCACGTGTACATTTAATTAGCATAAATTAAAGTTCACGTAAATTTCAAAGTCATGGTTACCATGCACCAATATCAATACAAATTTGTTTTTAGACTAATATGGACATGGGGAATCTAATTTTGAAAACCGCATCTCTTTATCTTTCACGTGAAGCGAGTTACATACCAAGTGCACATCACGTGTACATTTAATTAGCATAAATTAAAGTTCACGTAAATTTCAAAGTCATGGTTACCATTAACCAATATCAATAAAAATTGGTTTTTAGACTAATATGGACATGGGGAATCTAATTTTGAAAACCGCATCTCTTTATCTTTCACGTGAAGCGAGTTACATACCAAGTGCACATCACGTGTACATTCAATTAGCATAAATTAAAGTTCACGTAAATTTCAAAGTCATGGTTACCATGAACCAATATCAATAAAAATTTGTTTTTAGACTAATATGGACATGGGGAATCTAATTTTGAAAACCGCATCTCTTTATCTTTCACGTGAAGCGAGTTACATACCAAGTGCACATCACGTGTACATTCAATTAGCATAAATTAAAGTTCACGTAAATTTCAAAGTCATGGTTACCATGAATTAATATCATTAAAAATTTGTTTTTAGACTAATATGGACATGGGGAATCTAATTTTGAAAACCGCATCTCTTTATCTTTCACGTGAAGCGAGTTACATACCAAGTGCCCATCACGTGTACATTTAATTAGCATAAATTAAAGTTCACGTAAATTTCAAAGTCATGGTTACCATTAACCAATATCAATAAAAATTGGTATTTAGACTAATATGGACATGGGGAATCTAATTTTGAAAACCGCATCTCTTTATCTTTCACGTGAAGCGAGTTACATACCAAGTGCACATCACGTGTACATTCAATTAGCATAAATTAAAGTTCACGTAAATTTCAAAGTCATGGTTACCATGAACCAATATCAATACAAATTTGTTTTTAGACTAATATGGACATGGGGAATCTAATTTTGAAAACCGCATCTCTTTATCTTTCACGTGAAGCGAGTTACATACCAAGTGCACATCACGTGTACATTCAATTAGCATAAATTAAAGTTTACGTAAATTTCAAAGTCATGGTTACCATGAACCAATATCAATAAAAATTTGTTTTTAGACTAATATGGATATGGGGAATCTAATTTTGAAAACCGCATCTCTTTATCTTTCACGTGAAGCGAGTTACATACCAAGTGCACATCACGTGTACATTTAATTAGCATAAATTAAAGTTCACGTAAATTTCAAAGTCATGGTAACCATGCACCAATATCAATAAAAATTTGTTTTCAGACTAATATGGACATGGGGAATCTAATTTTGAAAACCGCATCTCTTTATCTTTCACGTGAAGCGAGTTACATACCAAGTGCACATCACGTGTACATTTAATTAGCATAAATTAAAGTTCACGTAAATTTCGGCGCCACCATTTCAATAAAAGAGAGAGGTAGTATCAGAGTACTATTACGAAATCTTGGCGCCACCATTTTGATATTAGAGAGAGATAGTGTCAATAACATAGTACAGTGATACTCTCTCCCCCTTTTATTGAAATGGTGGCGCCAAGATTTCGCATTCGAAAGTTAAGCCTTAGCTGGATGTAACCTGAACTTGAGTTTGTCAGTTACGAATAAGTTCTGCATACCTAAGCTCGAGTTTGATAGTTAAGAATAAGTTCGTTATACCTGCACCAGAGTTTGATAATTGAGAATAAGTTTGATTTACAAAAGCTTGAGTTTGATAGTTAAGCCTATGCTCAATAAAACTTAAGTTTTAGTTTGATATTTTCGAATAAGTTTGATATACATAAGCTTGAGTTTGAAAGTTAAGCCTAAGCTGGACGTAACCTAAACTTGAGTTTGTTAGTTACGAAAAAGTTCTATATACCTAAGCTTGGGTTTAATAGTTTCGAATAAGTTTGATATACCTAAACTAGAGTTTGATAGTCAAGCCTTAGCTCGATGAAACCTGATATCGAGTTTGATAGTTAAGAATAAATTTGTTATATCTGTAGCAGAGTTTGATAATTGTGAATAAGTTTGATTTATAAAAGCTTGAGTTTGATAGTTAAGCCTAAGCTCAATAAAACCTAAGTTTGAGTTTAATAGTTTCGAATAAGTTTGATTTACGCAAGCTTGAGTTTGAAAGTTAAGCCTAAGCTGGACGTAACCTGAACTTGAGTTTGTTATTTACGAATAAGTTCTATATACCTAAGCTTGGGTTTAAAAGTTACGAATAAGTTTGATAAACCCAAACTAGAGTTTGATAGTTAAGCCTAAGCTCGATCAAACTTAAGTTTGAGTTTGATAGTTGAGCGCCACCACTTTGATATTAGAGAGAGGTAGTGTCAATAACATAGTACAGTGATACTCTCTCCCCCTTTTATTGAAATGGTGGCGCCAAGATTTCGCAATACCACTACAACACTCTCTCCCTCTCTTATTGAAATGGTGGCGCCAAGATTTCGCAATACCACTACAACACTCTCTCCCTCTCTTATTGAAATGGTGGCGCCAAGATTTCGCAATATATATACTTATTGTATATACATATATATGTATCCATATATATATTACTTATACAGCGATATAAACTATATATATATATATATATATATATATTTTAAAAATCTATAAACATGTTTTTTTTTGGCTCCATAAAAAAAACATTCTTATAGATTTTTTCTTTCTTTATACTTGTTTATGATCAGTATGTATACATATTACGAAATCTTGGCGCCACCATTTCAATAAAAGAGAGAGGTAGTATCAGAGTACTATTACGAAATCTTGGCGCCACCATTTTGATATTAGAGAGAGGTAGTGTCAATAACATAGTACAGTGATACTCTCTCCCCCTTTTATTAAAATGGTGGCGCCAAGATTTCGCAATATATATACTTATTGTATATATATATATATATGTATCAGGGCTGCTCGGATCGGATAATCCGGTCCGGAAATATCCGGAAAATTCGTATTTGGTCCGGGTCCGAAATTGCGGATCTTTTTCTTCGGATTTTTCGGATTTTTCGGATCTTATGAAATCAACATATGACATCTTAATTTCCCCATTTAAGTTAGAAATTGGTCCAATTTATGTCTCTAAAAGAGGTCCGGGTCCGGTCCGGGATCCGCTCGGATATTGCCTCAAAATATCCGAATCCGGCCCGGTCCGAAAAATTCTCGGTCCGAGCAGCCCTGATATGTATCTATATATATATATATATTACTTATAGAGCGATATAAACTATATATATATATTTTAAAAATCTAAAAACATGTTTTTTTTTGGCTCCATAAAAAAAACATTCTTATAGATTTTTTCTTTCTTTATACTTGTTTATAATCAGTATGTATACATATTACGAAATCTTGGCGCCACCATTTCAATAAAAGAGAGAGGTAGTATCAGAGTACTATTACAAAATCTTGGCGCCATCATTTTGATATTAGAGAGAGGTAGTGTCAATAACATAGTACAGTGATACTCTCTCCCCCTTTTATTGAAATGGTGGCGCCAAGATTTCGCAATACCACTACAACACTCTCTCCCTCTCTTATTGAAATGGTGGCGCCAAGATTTCGCAATACCACTACAACACTCTCTCCCTCTCTTATTGAAATGGTGGCGCCAAGATTTCGCAATATATATACTTATTGTATATACATATATATGTATCCATATATATATTACTTATAGAGCGATATAAACTATATATATATATATATATATATATATTTTAAAAATCTATAAACATGTTTTTTTTTGGCTCCATAAAAAAAACATTCTTATAGATTTTTTCTTTCTTTATACTTGTTTATGATCAGTATGTATACATATTACGAAATCTTGGCGCCACCATTTCAATAAAAGAGAGAGGTAGTATCAGAGTACTATTACGAAATCTTGGCGCCACCATTTTGATATTAGAGAGAGGTAGTGTCAATAACATAGTACAGTGATACTCTCTCCCCCTTTTATTAAAATGGTGGCGCCAAGATTTCGCAATATATATACTTATTGTATATATATATATATATGTATCAGGGCTGCTCGGATCGGATAATCCGGTCCGGAAATATCCGGAAAATTCGTATTTGGTCCGGGTCCGAAATTGCGGATCTTTTTCTTCGGATTTTTCGGATTTTTCGGATCTTATGAAATCAACATATGACATCTTAATTTCCCCATTTAAGTTAGAAATTGGTCCAATTTATGTCTCTAAAAGAGGTCCGGGTCCGGTCCGGGATCCGCTCGGATATTGCCTCAAAATATCCGAATCCGGCCCGGTCCGAAAAATTCTCGGTCCGAGCAGCCCTGATATGTATCTATATATATATATATATTACTTATAGAGCGATATAAACTATATATATATATTTTAAAAATCTAAAAACATGTTTTTTTTTGGCTCCATAAAAAAAACATTCTTATAGATTTTTTCTTTCTTTATACTTGTTTATAATCAGTATGTATACATATTACGAAATCTTGGCGCCACCATTTCAATAAAAGAGAGAGGTAGTATCAGAGTACTATTACAAAATCTTGGCGCCATCATTTTGATATTAGAGAGAGGTAGTGTCAATAACATAGTACAGTGATACTCTCTCCCCCTTTTATTGAAATGGTGGCGCCAAGATTTCGCAATACCACTACAACACTCTCTCCCTCTCTTATTGAAATGGTGGCGCCAAGATTTCGCAATATATATACTTATTGTATATACATATATATGTATCCATATATATATATATATATATATCACTTATAGAGCGATATAAACTATATATATATATTTTAAAAATCTATAAACATGTTTTTTTTTTGGCTCCATAAAAAAAACATTCTTATAGATTTTTTCTTTCTTTATACTTGTTTATAATCAGTATGTATACATATTACGAAATCTTGGCGCCACCATTTCAATAAAAGAGAGAGGTAGTATCAGAGTACTATTACGAAATCTTGGCGCCATCATTTTGATATTAGAGAGAGGTAGTGTCAATAACATAGTACAGTGATACTCTCTCCCCCTTTTTTTGAAATGGTGGCGCCAAGATTTCGCAATACCACTACAACACTCTCTCCCTCTCTTATTGAAATGGTGGCGCCAAGATTTCGCAATATATATACTTATTGTATATACATATATATGTATCCATATATATATATATATATATATATATATATATATATATATATATATATATATATATTACTTATAGAGCGATATAAACTATATATATATATTTTAAAAATCTATAAACATGTTTTTTTTTTGGCTCCATAAAAAAAACATTCTTATAGATTTTTTCTTTCTTTATACTTGTTTATAAACAGTATGTATACATATTACGAAATATTGGCGCCACCATTTCAATAAAAGAGAGAGGTAGTATCAGAGTACTATTACGAAATCTTGGCGCCACCATTTTGATATTAGAGAGAGATAGTGTCAATAACATAGTACAGTGATACTCTCTCCCCCTTTTATTGAAATGGTGGCGCCAAGATTTCGCATTCGAAAGTTAAGCCTTAGCTGGATGTAACCTGAACTTGAGTTTGTCAGTTACGAATAAGTTCTGCATACCTAAGCTCGAGTTTGATAGTTAAGAATAAGTTCGTTATACCTGCACCAGAGATAGTTAAGCCTATGCTCGATAAAACTTAAGTTTTAGTTTGATATTTTCGAATGAGTTTGATATACATAAGCTTGAGTTTGAAAGTTAAGCCTATGCTGGACGTAACCTAAACTTGAGTTTGTTAGTTACGAAAAAGTTCTATATACCTAAGCTTGGGTTTAATAGTTTCGAATAAGTTTGATATACCTAAACTAGAGTTTGATAGTCAAGCCTTAGCTCGATGAAACCTGATATCGAGTTTGATAGTTAAGAATCAATTTGTTATATCTGTAGCAGAGTTTGATAATTGTGAATAAGTTTGATCTATAAAAGCTTGAGTTTGATAGTTAAGCCTAAGCTCAATAAAACCTAAGTTTGAGTTTAATAGTTTCGAATAAGTTTGATTTACGCAAGCTTGAGTTTGAAAGTTAAGCCTAAGCTGGACGTAACCTGAACTTGAGTTTGTTATTTACGAATAAGTTCTATATACCTAAGCTTGGGTTTAAAAGTTACGAATAAGTTTGATAAACCTAAACTAGAGTTTGATAGTTAAGCCTAAGCTCGATCAAACTTAAGTTTGAGTTTGATAGTTGAGCGCCACCACTTTGATATTAGAGAGAGGTAGTGTCAATAACATAGTACAGTGATACTCTCTCCCCCTTTTATTGAAATGGTGGCGCCAAGATTTCGCAATACCGCTACAACACTCTCTCCCTCTCTTATTGAAATGGTGGCGCCAAGATTTCGCAATATATATACTTATTGTATATACATATATATGTATCCATATATATATATATATATATATATTACTTATAGAGCGATATAAACTATATATATATATTTTAAAAATCTATAAACATGTTTTTTTTTTGGCTCCATAAAAAAAAACATTCTTATAGATTTTTTCTTTCTTTATACTTGTTTATAATCAGTATGTATACATATTACGAAATCTTGGCGCCACCATTTCAATAAAAGAGAGAGGTAGTTTCAGAGTACTATTACGAAATCTTGGCGCCACCATTTTGATATTAGAGAGAGATAGTGTCAATAACATAGTACAGTGATACTCTCTCCCCCTTTTATTGAAATGGTGGCGCCAAGATTTCGCATTCGAAAGTTAAGCCTTAGCTGGATGTAACCTGAACTTGAGTTTGTCAGTTACGAATAAGTTGTGCATACCTAAGCTCGAGTTTGATAGTTAAGAATAAATTCGTTATACCTGCACCAGAGTTTGATAATTGAGAATAAGTTTGATTTACAAAAGCTTGAGTTTGATAGTTAAGCCTATGCTCGATAAAACTTAAGTTTTAGTTTGATATTTTCGAATAAGTTTAATATACATAAGCTTGAGTTTGAAAGTTAAGCCTAAGCTGGACGTAACCTAAACTTGAGTTTGTTAGTTAC
Organism: Auanema rhodensis; assembly: GCA_964057225.1. Lineage (NCBI taxonomy): Eukaryota > Metazoa > Nematoda > Chromadorea > Rhabditida > Rhabditidae > Auanema > Auanema rhodense. Next base: position 26,836,418 of record OZ059900.1, read on the forward strand.
GAAAAAGTTCTATATACCTGAGCTTGGGTTTAATAGTTACAAATAAGTTTGATATACCTAAACTAGAGTTTGATAGTCAAGCCTTAGCTCGATAAAACCTGATATCAAGTTTGATAGTTAAGAATAAATTTGTTATATCTGTAGCAGAGTTTGATAATTGTGAATAAGTTTGATTTATAAAAGCTTGAGTTTGATAGTTAAGCCTAAGCTCAATAAAACCTAAGTTTGAGTTATATAGTTTCGAATAAGTTTGATTTACGCAAGCTTGAGTTTGAAAGTTAAGCCTAAGCTGGACGTAACCTGAACTTGAGTTTGTTATTTACGAATAAGTTCTATATACCTAAGCTTGGGTTTAAAAGTTACGAATAAGTTTGATAAACCTAAACTAGAGTTTGATAGTTAAGCCTAAGCTCGATCAAACTTAAGTTTGAGTTTGATAGTTGAGCGCCACCACTTTGATATTAGAGAGAGGTAGTGTCAATAACATAGTACAGTGATACTCTCTCCCCCTTTTATTGAAATGGTGGCGCCAAGATTTCGCAATACCACTACAACACTCTCTCCCTCTCTTATTGAAATGGCGGCGCCAAGATTTCGCAATATATATACTTATTGTATATACATATATATGTATCCATATATATATATATATATATATACCTATATATATTACTTATAGAGCGATATAAACTATATATATATATTTTAAAAATCTATAAACATGTTTTTTTTTTGGCTCCATAAAAAAAACATTCTTATAGATTTTTTCTTTCTTTATACTTGTTTATAATCAGTATGTATACATATTACGAAATCTTGGCGCCACCATTTCAATAAAAGAGAGAGGTAGTATCAGAGTACTATTACGAAATCTTGGCGCCACCATTTTGATATTAGAGAGAGGTAGTGTCAATAACATAGTACAGTGATACTCTCTCCCCCTTTTATTGAAATGGTGGCGCCAAGATTTCGCAACACCACTACAACACTCTCTCCCTCTCTTATTGAAAAGGTGGCGCCAAGATTTCGCAATATATATACTTATTGTATATACATATATATGTATCCATATATATATATATATATATATATATATATATATATATATATATATATACATATATATATTACTTATAGAGCGATATAAACTATATATATATATATTTTAAAAATCTATAAACATGTTTTTTTTTTTGGCTCCATAAAAAAAACATTCTTATAGATTTTTTCTTTCTTTATACTTGTTTATAATCAGTATGTATACATATTACGAAATTTTGGCGCCACCATTTCAATAAAAGAGAGAGGTAGTATCAGAGTACTATTACAAAATCTTGGCGCCACCATTTTGATATTAGAGAGAGATAGTGTCAATAACATTGTACAGTGATACTCTCTCCCCCTTTTATTGAAATGGTGGCGCCAAGATTTCGCATTCGAAAGTTAAGCCTTAGCTGGATGTAACCTGAACTTGAGTTTGTCAGTTACGAATAAGTTCTGCATACCTAAGCTCGAGTTTGATAGTTAAGAATAAGTTCGTTATACCTGCACCAGAGTTTGATAATTGAGAATAAGTTTGATTTACAAAAGCTTGAGTTTGATAGTTAAGCCTATGCTCGATAAAACTTAAGTTTTAGTTTGATATTTTCGAATAAGTTTGATATACATAAGCTTGAGTTTGAAAGTTAAGCCTAAGCTGGACGTAACCTAAACTTGAGTTTGTTAGTTACGAAAAAGTTCTATATACCTAAGCTTGGGTTTAATAGTTTCGAATAAGTTTGATATACCTAAACTAGAGTTTGATAGTCAAGCCTTAGCTCGATGAAACCTGATATCGAGTTTGATAGTTAAGAATAAATTTGTTATATCTGTAGCAGAGTTTGATAATTGTGAATAAGTTTGATTCATAAAAGCTTGAGTTTGATAGTTAAGCCTAAGCTCAATAAAACCTAAGTTTGAGTTTAATAGTTTCGAATAAGTTTGATTTACGCAAGCTTGAGTTTGAAAGTTAAGCCTAAGCTGGACGTAACCTGAACTTGAGTTTGTTATTTACGAATAAGTTCTATATACCTAAGCTTGGGTTTAAAAGTTACGAATAAGTTTGATAAACCTAAACTAGAGTTTGATAGTTAAGCCTAAGCTCGATCAAACTTAAGTTTGAGTTTGATAGTTGAGCGCCACCACTTTGATATTAGAGAGAGGTAGTGTCAATAACATAGTACAGTGATACTCTCTCCCCCTTTTATTGAAATGGTGGCGCCAAGATTTCGCAATACCACTACAACACTCTCTCCCTCTCTTATTGAAATGGTGGCGCCAAGATTTCGCAATATATATACTTATTGTATATACATATATATGTATCCATATATATATTACTTATAGAGCGATATAAACTATATATATATATATATATATATATATATATATATTTTAAAAATCTATAAACATGTTTTTTTTTGGCTCCATAAAAAAAACATTCTTATAGATTTTTTCTTTCTTTATACTTGTTTATGATCAGTATGTATACATATTACGAAATCTTGGCGCCACCATTTCAATAAAAGAGAGAGGTAGTATCAGAGTACTATTACGAAATCTTGGCGCCACCATTTTGATATTAGAGAGAGGTAGTGTCAATAACATAGTACAGTGATACTCTCTCCCCCTTTTATTAAAATTATGGCGCCAAGATTTCGCAATATATATACTTATTGTATATATATATATATGTATCAGGGCTGCTCGGATCGGATAATCCGGTCCGGAAATATCCGGAAAATTCGTATTTGGTCCGGGTCCGAAATTGCGGATCTTTTTCTTCGGATTTTTCGGATTTTTCGGATCTTATGAAATCAACATATGACATCTTAATTTCCCCATTTAAGTTAGAAATTGGTCCAATTTATGTCTCTAAAAGAGGTCCGGGTCCGGTCCGGGATCCGCTCGGATATTGCCTCAAAATATCCGAATCCGGCCCGGTCCGAGCAGCCCTGATATGTATCTATATATATATATATATTACTTATAGAGCGATATAAACTATATATATATATTTTAAAAATCTATAAACATGTTTTTTTTTTGGCTCCATAAAAAAAACATTCTTATAGATTTTTTCTTTCTTTATACTTGTTTATAATCAGTATGTATACATATTACGAAATCTTGGCGCCACCATTTCAATAAAAGAGAGAGGTAGTATCAGAGTACTATTACGAAATCTTGGCGCCATCATTTTGATATTAGAGAGAGGTAGTGTCAATAACATAGTACAGTGATACTCTCTCCCCCTTTTATTGAAATGGTGGCGCCAAGATTTTCTCTTTATGAGCATCTCTTTATATTTCACGTGAAGCGAGTTACATACCAAGTGCACATCACGTGTACATTTAATTAGCATAAATTAAAGTTCACGTAAATTTCAAAGTCATGGTTACCATTAACCAATATCAATAAAAATTTGTTTTTAGACTAATATGGACATGGGGAATCTAATTTTGAAAACCGCATCTCTTTATCTTTCACGTGAAGCGAGTTACATACCAAGTGCACATCACGTGTACATTTAATTAGCATAAATTAAAGTTCACGTAAATTTCAAAGACATGGTTACCATGAACCAATATCAATAAAAATTTGTTTTCAGACTAATATGGACATGGGGAATCTAATTTTGAAAACCGCATCTCTTTATCTTTCACGTGAAGCGAGTTACATACCAAGTGCACATCACGTGTACATTTAATTAGCATAAATTAAAGTTCACGTAAATTTCAAAGTCATGGTTACCATTAACCAATATCAATAAAAATTTGTTTTTAGACTAATATGGACATGGGGAATCTAATTTTGAAAACCGCATCTCTTTATCTTTCACGTGAAGCGAGTTACATACCAAGTGCACATCACGTGTACATTCAATTAGCATAAATTAAAGTTCACGTAAATTTCAAAGTCATGGTTACCATGAACCAATATCAATAAAAATTTGTTTTTAGACTAATATGGACATGGGGAATCTAATTTTGAAAACCGCATCTCTTTATTTTTCACGTGAAGCGAGTTACATACCAAGTGCACATCACGTGTACATTCAATTAGCATAAATTAAAGTTCACGTAAATTTCAAAGTCATGGTTACCATGCACCAATATCAATACAAATTTGTTTTTAGACTAATATGGACATGGGGAATCTAATTTTGAAAACCGCATCTCTTTATCTTTCACGTGAAGCGAGTTACATACCAAGTGCACATCACGTGTACATTTAATTAGCATAAATTAAAGTTCACGTAAATTTCAAAGTCATGGTTACCATTAACCAATATCAATAAAAATTGGTTTTTAGACTAATATGGACATGGGGAATCTAATTTTGAAAACCGCATCTCTTTATCTTTCACGTGAAGCGAGTTACATACCAAGTGCACATCACGTGTACATTCAATTAGCATAAATTAAAGTTCACGTAAATTTCAAAGTCATGGTTACCATGAACCAATATCAATAAAAATTTGTTTTCAGACTAATATGGACATGGGGAATCTAATTTTGAAAACCGCATCTCTTTATTTTTCACGTGAAGCGAGTTACATACCAAGTGCACATCACGTGTACATTTAATTAGCATAAATTAAAGTTCACGTAAATTTCAAAGTCATGGTTACCATTAACCAATATCAATAAAAATTTGTTTTTAGACTAATATGGACATGGGGAATCTAATTTTGAAAACCGCATCTCTTTATCTTTCACGTGAAGCGAGTTACATACCAAGTGCACATCACGTGTACATTTAATTAGCATAAATTAAAGTTCACGTAAATTTCAAAGTCATGGTTACCATTAACCAATATCAATAAAAATTGGTTTTTAGACTAATATGGACATGGGGAATCTAATTTTGAAAACCGCATCTCTTTATCTTTCACGTGAAGCGAGTTACATACCAAGTGCACATCACGTGTACATTCAATTAGCATAAATTAAAGTTCACGTAAATTTCAAAGACATGGTTACCATGAACCAATATCAATAAAAATTTGTTTTCAGACTAATATGGACATGGGGAATCTAATTTTGAAAACCGCATCTCTTTATCTTTCACGTGAAGCGAGTTACATACCAAGTGCACATCACGTGTACATTCAATTAGCATAAATTAAAGTTTACGTAAATTTCAAAGTCATGGTTACCATGAACCAATATCAATAAAAATTTGTTTTTAGACTAATATGGATATGGGGAATCTAATTTTGAAAACCGCATCTCTTTATCTTTCACGTGAAGCGAGTTACATACCAAGTGCACATCACGTGTACATTTAATTAGCATAAATTAAAGTTCACGTAAATTTCAAAGTCATGGTAACCATGCACCAATATCAATAAAAATTTGTTTTCAGACTAATATGGACATGGGGAATCTAATTTTGAAAACCGCATCTCTTTATCTTTCACGTGAAGCGAGTTACATACCAAGTGCACATCACGTGTACATTTAATTAGCATAAATTAAAGTTCACGTAAATTTCGGCGCCACCATTTCAATAAAAGAGAGAGGTAGTATCAGAGTACTATTACGAAATCTTGGCGCCACCATTTTGATATTAGAGAGAGATAGTGTCAATAACATAGTACAGTGATACTCTCTCCCCCTTTTATTGAAATGGTGGCGCCAAGATTTCGCATTCGAAAGTTAAGCCTTAGCTGGATGTAACCTGAACTTGAGTTTGTCAGTTACGAATAAGTTCTGCATACCTAAGCTCGAGTTTGATAGTTAAGAATAAGTTCGTTATACCTGCACCAGAGTTTGATAATTGAGAATAAGTTTGATTTACAAAAGCTTGAGTTTGATAGTTAAGCCTATGCTCAATAAAACTTAAGTTTTAGTTTGATATTTTCGAATAAGTTTGATATACATAAGCTTGAGTTTGAAAGTTAAGCCTAAGCTGGACGTAACCTAAACTTGAGTTTGTTAGTTACGAAAAAGTTCTATATACCTAAGCTTGGGTTTAATAGTTTCGAATAAGTTTGATATACCTAAACTAGAGTTTGATAGTCAAGCCTTAGCTCGATGAAACCTGATATCGAGTTTGATAGTTAAGAATAAATTTGTTATATCTGTAGCAGAGTTTGATAATTGTGAATAAGTTTGATTTATAAAAGCTTGAGTTTGATAGTTAAGCCTAAGCTCAATAAAACCTAAGTTTGAGTTTAATAGTTTCGAATAAGTTTGATTTACGCAAGCTTGAGTTTGAAAGTTAAGCCTAAGCTGGACGTAACCTGAACTTGAGTTTGTTATTTACGAATAAGTTCTATATACCTAAGCTTGGGTTTAAAAGTTACGAATAAGTTTGATAAACCCAAACTAGAGTTTGATAGTTAAGCCTAAGCTCGATCAAACTTAAGTTTGAGTTTGATAGTTGAGCGCCACCACTTTGATATTAGAGAGAGGTAGTGTCAATAACATAGTACAGTGATACTCTCTCCCCCTTTTATTGAAATGGTGGCGCCAAGATTTCGCAATACCACTACAACACTCTCTCCCTCTCTTATTGAAATGGTGGCGCCAAGATTTCGCAATATATATACTTATTGTATATACATATATATGTATCCATATATATATTACTTATAGAGCGATATAAACTATATATATATATATATATATATATATATATATATTTTAAAAATCTATAAACATGTTTTTTTTTGGCTCCATAAAAAAAACATTCTTATAGATTTTTTCTTTCTTTATACTTGTTTATGATCAGTATGTATACATATTACGAAATCTTGGCGCCACCATTTCAATAAAAGAGAGAGGTAGTATCAGAGTACTATTACGAAATCTTGGCGCCACCATTTTGATATTAGAGAGAGGTAGTGTCAATAACATAGTACAGTGATACTCTCTCCCCCTTTTATTAAAATGGTGGCGCCAAGATTTCGCAATATATATACTTATTGTATATATATATATATGTATCAGGGCTGCTCGGATCGGATAATCCGGTCCGGAAATATCCGGAAAATTCGTATTTGGTCCGGGTCCGAAATTGCGGATCTTTTTCTTCGGATTTTTCGGATTTTTCGGATCTTATGAAATCAACATATGACATCTTAATTTCCCCATTTAAGTTAGAAATTGGTCCAATTTATGTCTCTAAAAGAGGTCCGGGTCCGGTCCGGGATCCGCTCGGATATTGCCTCAAAATATCCGAATCCGGCCCGGTCCGAAAAATTCTCGGTCCGAGCAGCCCTGATATGTATCTATATATATATATATATATTACTTATAGAGCGATATAAACTATATATATATATTTTAAAAATCTAAAAACATGTTTTTTTTTGGCTCCATAAAAAAAAACATACTTATAGATTTTTTCTTTCTTTATACTTGTTTATGATCAGTATGTATACATATTACAAAATCTTGGCGCCACCATTTCAATAAAAGAGAGAGGTAGTATCAGAGTACTATTACGAAATCTTGGCGCCATCATTTTGATATTAGAGAGAGGTAGTGTCAATAACATAGTACAGTGATACTCTCTCCCCCTTTTATTGAAATGGTGGCGCCAAGATTTCGCAATACCACTACAACACTCTCTCCCTCTCTTATTGAAATGGTGGCGCCAAGATTTCGCAATATATATACTTATTGTATATACATATATATGTATCCATATATATATATATATATATATCACTTATAGAGCGATATAAACTATATATATATATTTTAAAAATCTATAAACATGTTTTTTTTTTGGCTCCATAAAAAAAACATTCTTATAGATTTTTTCTTTCTTTATACTTGTTTATAATCAGTATGTATACATATTACGAAATCTTGGCGCCACCATTTCAATAAAAGAGAGAGGTAGTATCAGAGTACTATTACGAAATCTTGGCGCCATCATTTTGATATTAGAGAGAGGTAGTGTCAATAACATAGTACAGTGATACTCTCTCCCCCTTTTATTGAAATGGTGGCGCCAAGATTTCGCATTCGAAAGTTAAGCCTTAGCTGGATGTAACCTGAACTTGAGTTTGTCAGTTACGAATAAATTCTGCATACCTAAGCTCGAGTTTGATAGTTAAGAATAAGTTCGTTATACCTGCACCAGAGATAGTTAAGCCTATGCTCGATAAAACTTAAGTTTTAGTTTGATATTTTCGAATAAGTTTGATATACATAAGCTTGAGTTTGAAAGTTAAGCCTAAGCTGGACGTAACCTAAACTTGAGTTTGTTAGTTACGAAAAAGTTCTATATACCTAAGCTTGGGTTTAATAGTTACGAATAAGTTTGATATACCTAAACTAGAGTTTGATAGTCAAGCCTTGGCTCGATAAAACCTGATATCGAGTTTGATAGTTAAGAATAAATTTGTTATATCTGTAGCAGAGTTTGATAATTGTGAATAAGTTTGATCTATAAAAGCTTGAGTTTGATAGTTAAGCCTAAGCTCAATAAAACCTAAGTTTGAGTTTAATAGTTTCGAATAAGTTTGATTTACGCAAGCTTGAGTTTGAAAGTTAAGCCTAAGCTGGACGTAACCTGAACTTGAGTTTGTTATTTACGAATAAGTTCTATATACCTAAGCTTGGGTTTAAAAGTTACGATTAAGTTTGATAAACCTAAACTAGAGTTTGATAGTTAAGCCTAAGCTCGATCAAACTTAAGTTTGAGTTTGATAGTTGAGCGCCACCACTTTGATATTAGAGAGAGGTAGTGTCAATAACATAGTACAGTGATACTCTCTCCCCCTTTTATTGAAATGGTGGCGCCAAGATTTCGCAATACCACTACAACACTCTCTCCCTCTCTTATTGAAATGGTGGCGCCAAGATTTCGCAATATATATACTTATTGTATATACATATATATGTATCCATATATATATATATTACTTATAGAGCGATATAAACTATATATATATATTTTAAAAATCTATAAACATGTTTTTTTTTTGGCTCCATAAAAAAAACATTCTTATAGATTTTTTCTTTCTTTATACTTGTTTATAATCAGTATGTATACATATTACGAAATTTTGGCGCCACCATTTCAATAAAAGAGAGAGGTAGTATCAGAGTACTATTACGAAATCTTGGCGCCACCATTTTGATATTAGAGAGAGATAGTGTCAATAACATAGTACAGTGATACTCTCTCCCCCTTTTATTGAAATGGTGGCGCCAAGATTTCGCATTCGAAAGTTAAGCCTTAGCTGGATGTAACCTGAACTTGAGTTTGTCAGTTACGAATAAGTTCTGCATACCTAAGCTCGAGTTTGATAGTTAAGAATAAGTTCGTTATACCTGCACCAGAGTTTGATAATTGAGAATAAGTTTGATTTACAAAAGCTTGAGTTTGATAGTTAAGCCTATGCTCGATAAAACTTAAGTTTTAGTTTGATATTTTCGAATAAGTTTGATATACATAAGCTTGAGTTTGAAAGTTAAGCCTAAGCTGGACGTAACCTAAACTTGAGTTTGTTAGTTACGAAAAAGTTCTATATACCTAAGCTTGGGTTTAATAGTTTCGAATAAGTTTGATATACCTAAACTAGAGTTTGATAGTCAAGCCTTAGCTCGATGAAACCTGATATCGAGTTTGATAGTTAAGAATAAATTTGTTATATCTGTAGCAGAGTTTGATAATTGTGAATAAGTTTGATTTATAAAAGCTTGAGTTTGATAGTTAAGCCTAAGCTCAATAAAACCTAAGTTTGAGTTTAATAGTTTCGAATAAGTTTGATTTACGCAAGCTTGAGTTTGAAAGTTAAGCCTAAGCTGGACGTAACCTGAACTTGAGTTTGTTATTTACGAATAAGTTCTATATACCTAAGCTTGGGTTTAAAAGTTACGAATAAGTTTGATAAACCTAAACTAGAGTTTGATAGTTAAGCCTAAGCTCGATCAAACTTAAGTTTGAGTTTGATAGTTGAGCGCCACCACTTTGATATTAGAGAGAGGTAGTGTCAATAACATAGTACAGTGATACTCTCTCCCCCTTTTATTGAAATGGTGGCGCCAAGATTTCGCAATACCACTACAACACTCTCTCCCTCTCTTATTGAAATGGTGGCGCCAAGATTTCGCAATATATATACTTATTGTATATACATATATATGTATCCATATATATATTACTTATAGAGCGATATAAACTATATATATATATATATATATATATATATTTTAAAAATCTATAAACATGTTTTTTTTTGGCTCCATAAAAAAAACATTCTTATAGATTTTTTCTTTCTTTATACTTGTTTATGATCAGTATGTATACATATTACGAAATCTTGGCGCCACCATTTTGATATTAGAGAGAGGTAGTGTCAATAACATAGTACAGTGATACTCTCTCCCCCTTTTATTAAAATGGTGGCGCCAAGATTTCGCAATATATATACTTATTGTATATATATATATATATGTATCAGGGCTGCTCGGATCGGATAATCCGGTCCGGAAATATCCGGAAAATTCGTATTTGGTCCGGGTCCGAAATTGCGGATCTTTTTCTTCGGATTTTTCGGATTTTTCGGATCTTATGAAATCAACATATGACATCTTAATTTCCCCATTTAAGTTAGAAATTGGTCCAATTTATGTCTCTATAAGAGGTCCGGGTCCGGTCCGGGATCCGCTCGGATATTGCCTCAAAATATCCGAATCCGGCCCGGTCCGAAAAATTCTCGGTCCGAGCAGCCCTGATATGTATCTATATATATATATATATTACTTATAGAGCGATATAAACTATATATATATATTTTAAAAATCTAAAAACATGTTTTTTTTTGGCTCCATAAAAAAAACATTCTTATAGATTTTTTCTTTCTTTATACTTGTTTATAATCAGTATGTATACATATTACGAAATCTTGGCGCCACCATTTCAATAAAAGAGAGAGGTAGTATCAGAGTACTATTACGAAATCTTGGCGCCATCATTTTGCTATTAGAGAGAGGTAGTGTCAATAACATAGTACAGTGATACTCTCTCCCCCTTTTATTGAAATGGTGGCGCCAAGATTTCGCAATACCACTACAACACTCTCTCCCTCTCTTATTGAAATGGTGGCGCCAAGATTTCGCAATACCACTACAACACTTTCTCCCTCTCTTATTGAAATGGTGGCGCCAAGATTTCGCAATATATATACTTATTGTATATACATATATATGTATCCATATATATATTACTTATAGAGCGATATAAACTATATATATATATATATATATATATATATATTTTAAAAATCTATAAACATGTTTTTTTTTGGCTCCATAAAAAAAACATTCTTATAGATTTTTTCTTTCTTTATACTTGTTTATGATCAGTATGTATACATATTACGAAATCTTGGCGCCACCATTTCAATAAAAGAGAGAGGTAGTATCAGAGTACTATTACGAAATCTTGGCGCCACCATTTTGATATTAGAGAGAGGTAGTGTCAATAACATAGTACAGTGATACTCTCTCCCCCTTTTATTAAAATGGTGGCGCCAAGATTTCGCAATATATATACTTATTGTATATATATATATATGTATCAGGGCTGCTCGGATCGGATAATCCGGTCCGGAAATATCCGGAAAATTCGTATTTGGTCCGTGTCCGAAATTGCGGATCTTTTTCTTCGGATTTTTCGGATTTTTCGGATCTTATGAAATCAACACATGACATCTTAATTTCCCCATTTAAGTTAGAAATTGGTCCAATTTATGTCTCTAAAAGAGGTCCGGGTCCGGTCCGGGATCCGCTCGGATATTGCCTCAAAATATCCGAATCCGGCCCGGTCCGAAAAATTCTCGGTCCGAGCAGCCCTGATATGTATCTATATATATATATATATTACTTATAGAGCGATATAAACTATATATATATATTTTAAAAATCTAAAAACATGTTTTTTTTTGGCTCCATAAAAAAAACATTCTTATAGATTTTTTCTTTCTTTATACTTGTTTATAATCAGTATGTATACATATTACGAAATCTTGGCGCCACCATTTCAATAAAAGAGAGAGGTAGTATCAGAGTACTATTACAAAATCTTGGCGCCATCATTTTGATATTAGAGAGAGGTAGTGTCAATAACATAGTACAGTGATACTCTCTCCCCCTTTTATTGAAATGGTGGCGCCAAGATTTCGCAATACCACTACAACACTCTCTCCCTCTCTTATTGAAATGGTGGCGCCAAGATTTCGCAATATATATACTTATTGTATATACATATATATGTATCCATATATATATATATATATATATCACTTATAGAGCGATATAAACTATATATATATATTTTAAAAATCTATAAACATGTTTTTTTTTTGGCTCCATAAAAAAAACATTCTTATAGATTTTTTCTTTCTTTATACTTGTTTATAATCAGTATGTATACATATTACGAAATCTTGGCGCCACCATTTCAATAAAAGAGAGAGGTAGTATCAGAGTACTATTACGAAATCTTGGCGCCATCATTTTGATATTAGAGAGAGGTAGTGTCAATAACATAGTACAGTGATACTCTCTCCCCCTTTTATTGAAATGGTGGCGCCAAGATTTCGCAATACCACTACAACACTCTCTCCCTCTCTTATTGAAATGGTGGCGCCAAGATTTCGCAATATATATACTTATTGTATATACATATATATGTATCCATATATATATATATATATATATATATATATATATTACTTATAGAGCGATATAAACTATATATATATATTTTAAAAATCTATAAACATGTTTTTTTTTTGGCTCCATAAAAAAAACATTCTTATAGATTTTTTCTTTCTTTATACTTGTTTATAAACAGTATGTATACATATTACGAAATATTGGCGCCACCATTTCAATAAAAGAGAGAGGTAGTATCAGAGTACTATTACGAAATCTTGGCGCCACCATTTTGATATTAGAGAGAGATAGTGTCAATAACATAGTACAGTGATACTCTCTCCCCCTTTTATTGAAATGGTGGCGCCAAGATTTCGCATTCGAAAGTTAAGCCTTAGCTGGATGTAACCTGAACTTGAGTTTGTCAGTTACGAATAAGTTCTGCATACCTAAGCTCGAGTTTGATAGTTAAGAATAAGTTCGTTATACCTGCACCAGAGATAGTTAAGCCTATGCTCGATAAAACTTAAGTTTTAGTTTGATATTTTCGAATAAGTTTGATATACATAAGCTTGAGTTTGAAAGTTAAGCCTATGCTGGACGTAACCTAAACTTGAGTTTGTTAGTTACGAAAAAGTTCTATATACCTAAGCTTGGGTTTAATAGTTTCGAATAAGTTTGATATACCTAAACTAGAGTTTGATAGTCAAGCCTTAGCTCGATGAAACCTGATATCGAGTTTGATAGTTAAGAATCAATTTGTTATATCTGTAGCAGAGTTTGATAATTGTGAATAAGTTTGATCTATAAAAGCTTGAGTTTGATAGTTAAGCCTAAGCTCAATAAAACCTAAGTTTGAGTTTAATAGTTTCGAATAAGTTTGATTTACGCAAGCTTGAGTTTGAAAGTTAAGCCTAAGCTGGACGTAACCTGAACTTGAGTTTGTTATTTACGAATAAGTTCTATATACCTAAGCTTGGGTTTAAAAGTTACGAATAAGTTTGATAAACCTAAACTAGAGTTTGATAGTTAAGCCTAAGCTCGATCAAACTTAAGTTTGAGTTTGATAGTTGAGCGCCACCACTTTGATATTAGAGAGAGGTAGTGTCAATAACATAGTACAGTGATACTCTCTCCCCCTTTTATTGAAATGGTGGCGCCAAGATTTCGCAATACCGCTACAACACTCTCTCCCTCTCTTATTGAAATGGTGGCGCCAAGATTTCGCAATATATATACTTATTGTATATACATATATATGTATCTATATATATATATATATATATATATATATTACTTATAGAGCGATATAAACTATATATATATATTTTAAAAATCTATAAACATGTTTTTTTTTTGGCTCCATAAAAAAAAACATTCTTATAGATTTTTTCTTTCTTTATACTTGTTTATAATCAGTATGTATACATATTACGAAATCTTGGCGCCACCATTTCAATAAAAGAGAGAGGTAGTTTCAGAGTACTATTACGAAATCTTGGCGCCACCATTTTGATATTAGAGAGAGATAGTGTCAATAACATAGTAGAGTGATACTCTCTCCCCCTTTTATTGAAATGGTGGCGCCAAGATTTCGCATTCGAAAGTTAAGCCTTAGCTGGATGTAACCTGAACTTGAGTTTGTCAGTTACGAATAAGTTGTGCATACCTAAGCTCGAGTTTGATAGTTAAGAATAAATTCGTTATACCTGCACCAGAGTTTGATAATTGAGAATAAGTTTGATTTACAAAAGCTTGAGTTTGATAGTTAAGCCTATGCTCGATAAAACTTAAGTTTTAGTTTGATATTTTCGAATAAGTTTAATATACATAAGCTTGAGTTTAAAAGTTAAGCCTAAGCTGGACGTAACCTAAACTTGAGTTTGTTAGTTACGAAAAAGTTCTATATACCTGAGCTTGGGTTTAATAGTTACAAATAAGTTTGATATACCTAAACTAGAGTTTGATAGTCAAGCCTTAGCTCGATAAAACCTGATATCAAGTTTGATAGTTAAGAATAAATTTGTTATATCTGTAGCAGAGTTTGATAATTGTGAATAAGTTTGATTTATAAAAGCTTGAGTTTGATAGTTAAGCCTAAGCTCAATAAAACCTAAGTTTGAGTTATATAGTTTCGAATAAGTTTGATTTACGCAAGCTTGAGTTTGAAAGTTAAGCCTAAGCTGGACGTAACCTGAACTTGAGTTTGTTATTTACGAATAAGTTCTATATACCTAAGCTTGGGTTTAAAAGTTACGAATAAGTTTGATAAACCTAAACTAGAGTTTGATAGTTAAGCCTAAGCTCGATCAAACTTAAGTTTGAGTTTGATAGTTGAGCGCCACCACTTTGATATTAGAGAGAGGTAGTGTCAATAACATAGTACAGTGATACTCTCTCCCCCTTTTATTGAAATGGTGGCGCCAAGATTTCGCAATACCACTACAACACTCTCTCCCTCTCTTATTGAAATGGCGGCGCCAAGATTTCGCAATATATATACTTATTGTATATACATATATATGTATCCATATATATATATATATATATATATATATACCTATATATATTACTTATAGAGCGATATAAACTATATATATATATTTTAAAAATCTATAAACATGTTTTTTTTTTGGCTCCATAAAAAAACATTCTTATAGATTTTTTCTTTCTTTATACTTGTTTATAATCAGTATGTATACATATTACGAAATCTTGGCGCCACCATTTCAATAAAAGAGAGAGGTAGTATCAGAGTACTATTACGAAATCTTGGCGCCACCATTTTGATATTAGAGAGAGGTAGTGTCAATAACATAGTACAGTGATACTCTCTCCCCCTTTTATTGAAATGGTGGCGCCAAGATTTCGCAACACCACTACAACACTCTCTCCCTCTCTTATTGAAAAGGTGGCGCCAAGATTTCGCAATATATATACTTATTGTATATACATATATATGTATCCATATATATATATATATATATATATATATATATATATATATATTACTTATAGAGCGATATAAACTATATATATATATTTTAAAAATCTATAAACATGTTTTTTTTTTGGCTCCATAAAAAAAACATTCTTATAGATTTTTTCTTTCTTTATACTTGTTTATAATCAGTATGTATACATATTACGAAATCTTGGCGCCACCATTTCAATAAAAGAGAGAGGTAGTATCAGAGTACTATTACGAAATCTTGGCGCCATCATTTTGATATTAGAGAGAGGTAGTGTCAATAACATAGTACAGTGATACTCTCTCCCCCTTTTATTAAAATGGTGGCGCCAAGATTTCGCAATATATATACTTATTGTATATATATATATATGTATCAGGGCTGCTCGGATCGGATAATCCGGTCCGGAAATATCCGGAAAATTCGTATTTGGTCCGGGTCCGAAATTGCGGATCTTTTTCTTCGGATTTTTCGGATTTTTCGGATCTTATGAAATCAACATATGACATCTTAATTTCCCCATTTAAGTTAGAAATTGGTCCAATTTATGTCTCTAAAAGAGGTCCGGGTCCGGTCCGGGATCCGCTCGGATATTGCCTCAAAATATCCGAATCCGACCCGGTCCGAAAAATTCTCGGTCCGAGCAGCCCTGATATGTATCTATATATATATATATATATTACTTATAGAGCGATATAAACTATATATATATATTTTAAAAATCTAAAAACATGTTTTTTTTTGGCTCCATAAAAAAAAACATACTTATAGATTTTTTCTTTCTTTATACTTGTTTATGATCAGTATGTATACATATTACAAAATCTTGGCGCCACCATTTCAATAAAAGAGAGAGGTAGTATCAGAGTACTATTACGAAATCTTGGCGCCATCATTTTGATATTAGAGAGAGGTAGTGTCAATAACATAGTACAGTGATACTCTCTCCCCCTTTTATTGAAATGGTGGCGCCAAGATTTCGCAATACCACTACAACACTCTCTCCCTCTCTTATTGAAATGGTGGCGCCAAGATTTCGCAATATATATACTTATTGTATATACATATATATGTATCCATATATATATATATATATATATCACTTATAGAGCGATATAAACTATATATATATATTTTAAAAATCTATAAACATGTTTTTTTTTTGGCTCCATAAAAAAAACATTCTTATAGATTTTTTCTTTCTTTATACTTGTTTATAATCAGTATGTATACATATTACGAAATCTTGGCGCCACCATTTCAATAAAAGAGAGAGGTAGTATCAGAGTACTATTACGAAATCTTGGCGCCATCATTTTGATATTAGAGAGAGGTAGTGTCAATAACATAGTACAGTGATACTCTCTCCCCCTTTTATTGAAATGGTGGCGCCAAGATTTCGCATTCGAAAGTTAAGCCTTAGCTGGATGTAACCTGAACTTGAGTTTGTCAGTTACGAATAAGTTCTGCATACCTAAGCTCGAGTTTGATAGTTAAGAATAAGTTCGTTATACCTGCACCAGAGATAGTTAAGCCTATGCTCGATAAAACTTAAGTTTTAGTTTGATATTTTCGAATAAGTTTGATATACATAAGCTTGAGTTTGAAAGTTAAGCCTAAGCTGGACGTAACCTAAACTTGAGTTTGTTAGTTACGAAAAAGTTCTATATACCTAAGCTTGGGTTTAATAGTTACGAATAAGTTTGATATACCTAAACTAGAGTTTGATAGTCAAGCCTTGGCTCGATAAAACCTGATATCGAGTTTGATAGTTAAGAATAAATTTGTTATATCTGTAGCAGAGTTTGATAATTGTGAATAAGTTTGATCTATAAAAGCTTGAGTTTGATAGTTAAGCCTAAGCTCAATAAAACCTAAGTTTGAGTTTAATAGTTTCGAATAAGTTTGATTTACGCAAGCTTGAGTTTGAAAGTTAAGCCTAAGCTGGACGTAACCTGAACTTGAGTTTGTTATTTACGAATAAGTTCTATATACCTAAGCTTGGGTTTAAAAGTTACGATTAAGTTTGATAAACCTAAACTAGAGTTTGATAGTTAAGCCTAAGCTCGATCAAACTTAAGTTTGAGTTTGATAGTTGAGCGCCACCACTTTGATATTAGAGAGAGGTAGTGTCAATAACATAGTACAGTGATACTCTCTCCCCCTTTTATTGAAATGGTGGCGCCAAGGTTTCGCAATACCACTACAACACTCTCTCCCTCTCTTATTGAAATGGTGGCGCCAAGATTTCGCAATATATATACTTATTGTATATACATATATATGTATCCATATATATATATATATATATATCACTTATAGAGCGATATAAACTATATATATATATTTTAAAAATCTATAAACATGTTTTTTTTTTGGCTCCATAAAAAAAACATTCTTATAGATTTTTTCTTTCTTTATACTTGTTTATAATCAGTATGTATACATATTACGAAATCTTGGCGCCACCATTTCAATAAAAGAGAGAGGTAGTATCAGAGTACTATTACGAAATCTTGGCGCCATCATTTTGATATTAGAGAGAGGTAGTGTCAATAACATAGTACAGTGATACTCTCTCCCCCTTTTATTGAAATGGTGGCGCCAAGATTTCGCATTCGAAAGTTAAGCCTTAGCTGGATGTAACCTGAACTTGAGTTTGTCAGTTACGAATAAGTTCTGCATACCTAAGCTCGAGTTTGATAGTTAAGAATAAGTTCGTTATACCTGCACCAGAGATAGTTAAGCCTATGCTCGATAAAACTTAAGTTTTAGTTTGATATTTTCGAATAAGTTTGATATACATAAGCTTGAGTTTGAAAGTTAAGCCTAAGCTGGACGTAACCTAAACTTGAGTTTGTTAGTTACGAAAAAGTTCTATATACCTAAGCTTGGGTTTAATAGTTACGAATAAGTTTGATATACCTAAACTAGAGTTTGATAGTCAAGCCTTAGCTCGATGAAACCTGATATCGAGTTTGATAGTTAAGAATAAATTTGTTATATCTGTAGCAGAGTTTGATAATTGTGAATAAGTTTGATTTATAAAAGCTTGAGTTTGATAGTTAAGCCTAAGCTCAATAAAACCTAAGTTTGAGTTTAATAGTTTCGAATAAGTTTGATTTACGCAAGCTTGAGTTTGAAAGTTAAGCCTAAGCTGGACGTAACCTGAACTTGAGTTTGTTATTTACGAATAAGTTCTATATACCTAAGCTTGGGTTTAAAAGTTACGATTAAGTTTGATAAACCTAAACTAGAGTTTGATAGTTAAGCCTAAGCTCGATCAAACTTAAGTTTGAGTTTGATAGTTGAGCGCCACCACTTTGATATTAGAGAGAGGTAGTGTCAATAACATAGTACAGTGATACTCTCTCCCCCTTTTATTGAAATGGTGGCGCCAAGGTTTCGCAATACCACTACAACACTCTCTCCCTCTCTTATTGAAATGGTGGCGCCAAGATTTCGCAATATATATACTTATTGTATATACATATATATGTATCCATATATATATATATATATATATCACTTATAGAGCGATATAAACTATATATATATATTTTAAAAATCTATAAACATGTTTTTTTTTTGGCTCCATAAAAAAAACATTCTTATAGATTTTTTCTTTCTTTATACTTGTTTATAATCAGTATGTATACATATTACGAAATCTTGGCGCCACCATTTCAATAAAAGAGAGAGGTAGTATCAGAGTACTATTACGAAATCTTGGCGCCATCATTTTGATATTAGAGAGAGGTAGTGTCAATAACATAGTACAGTGATACTCTCTCCCCCTTTTATTGAAATGGTGGCGCCAAGATTTCGCATTCGAAAGTTAAGCCTTAGCTGGATGTAACCTGAACTTGAGTTTGTCAGTTACGAATAAGTTCTGCATACCTAAGCTCGAGTTTGATAGTTAAGAATAAGTTCGTTATACCTGCACCAGAGATAGTTAAGCCTATGCTCGATAAAACTTAAGTTTTAGTTTGATATTTTCGAATAAGTTTGATATACATAAGCTTGAGTTTGAAAGTTAAGCCTAAGCTGGACGTAACCTAAACTTGAGTTTGTTAGTTACGAAAAAGTTCTATATACCTAAGCTTGGGTTTAATAGTTACGAATAAGTTTGATATACCTAAACTAGAGTTTGATAGTCAAGCCTTAGCTCGATGAAACCTGATATCGAGTTTGATAGTTAAGAATAAATTTGTTATATCTGTAGCAGAGTTTGATAATTGTGAATAAGTTTGATTTATAAAAGCTTGAGTTTGATAGTTAAGCCTAAGCTCAATAAAACCTAAGTTTGAGTTTAATAGTTTCGAATAAGTTTGATTTACGCAAGCTTGAGTTTGAAAGTTAAGCCTAAGCTGGACGTAACCTGAACTTGAGTTTGTTATTTACGAATAAGTTCTATATACCTAAGCTTGGGTTTAAAAGTTACGAATAAGTTTGATAAACCTAAACTAGAGTTTGATAGTTAAGCCTAAGCTCGATCAAACTTAAGTTTGAGTTTGATAGTTGAGCGCCACCACTTTGATATTAGAGAGAGGTAGTGTCAATAACATAGTACAGTGATACTCTCTCCCCCTTTTATTGAAATGGTGGCGCCAAGATTTCGCAATACCACTACAACACTCTCTCCCTCTCTTATTGAAATGGTGGCGCCAAGATTTCGCAATATATATACTTATTGTATATACATATATATGTATCCATATATATATTACTTATAGAGCGATATAAACTATATATATATATATATATATATATATTTTAAAAATCTATAAACATGTTTTTTTTTGGCTCCATAAAAAAAACATTCTTATAGATTTTTTCTTTCTTTATACTTGTTTATGATCAGTATGTATACATATTACGAAATCTTGGCGCCACCATTTTGATATTAGAGAGAGGTAGTGTCAATAACATAGTACAGTGATACTCTCTCCCCCTTTTATTAAAATGGTGGCGCCAAGATTTCGCAATATATATACTTATTGTATATATATATATATGTATCAGGGCTGCTCGGATCGGATAATCCGGTCCGGAAATATCCGGAAAATTCGTATTTGGTCCGGGTCCGAAATTGCGGATCTTTTTCTTCGGATTTTTCGGATTTTTCGGATCTTATGAAATCAACATATGACATCTTAATTTCCCCATTTAAGTTAGAAATTGGTCCAATTTATGTCTCTATAAGAGGTCCGGGTCCGGTCCGGGATCCGCTCGGATATTGCCTCAAAATATCCGAATCCGGCCCGGTCCGAAAAATTCTCGGTCCGAGCAGCCCTGATATGTATCTATATATATATATATATTACTTATAGAGCGATATAAACTATATATATATATTTTAAAAATCTAAAAACATGTTTTTTTTTGGCTCCATAAAAAAAACATTCTTATAGATTTTTTCTTTCTTTATACTTGTTTATAATCAGTATGTATACATATTACGAAATCTTGGCGCCACCATTTCAATAAAAGAGAGAGGTAGTATCAGAGTACTATTACGAAATCTTGGCGCCATCATTTTGCTATTAGAGAGAGGTAGTGTCAATAACATAGTACAGTGATACTCTCTCCCCCTTTTATTGAAATGGTGGCGCCAAGATTTCGCAATACCACTACAACACTCTCTCCCTCTCTTATTGAAATGGTGGCGCCAAGATTTCGCAATACCACTACAACACTTTCTCCCTCTCTTATTGAAATGGTGGCGCCAAGATTTCGCAATATATATACTTATTGTATATACATATATATGTATCCATATATATATTACTTATAGAGCGATATAAACTATATATATATATATATATATATATATTTTAAAAATCTATAAACATGTTTTTTTTTGGCTCCATAAAAAAAACATTCTTATAGATTTTTTCTTTCTTTATACTTGTTTATGATCAGTATGTATACATATTACGAAATCTTGGCGCCACCATTTCAATAAAAGAGAGAGGTAGTATCAGAGTACTATTACGAAATCTTGGCGCCACCATTTTGATATTAGAGAGAGGTAGTGTCAATAACATAGTACAGTGATACTCTCTCCCCCTTTTATTAAAATGGTGGCGCCAAGATTTCGCAATATATATACTTATTGTATATATATATATATGTATCAGGGCTGCTCGGATCGGATAATCCGGTCCGGAAATATCCGGAAAATTCGTATTTGGTCCGTGTCCGAAATTGCGGATCTTTTTCTTCGGATTTTTCGGATTTTTCGGATCTTATGAAATCAACATATGACATCTTAATTTCCCCATTTAAGTTAGAAATTGGTCCAATTTATGTCTCTAAAAGAGGTCCGGGTCCGGTCCGGGATCCGCTCGGATATTGCCTCAAAATATCCGAATCCGGCCCGGTCCGAAAAATTCTCGGTCCGAGCAGCCCTGATATGTATCTATATATATATATATATATTACTTATAGAGCGATATAAACTATATATATATATTTTAAAAATCTAAAAACATGTTTTTTTTTGGCTCCATAAAAAAAACATTCTTATAGATTTTTTCTTTCTTTATACTTGTTTATAATCAGTATGTATACATATTACGAAATCTTGGCGCCACCATTTCAATAAAAGAGAGAGGTAGTATCAGAGTACTATTACAAAATCTTTGCGCCATCATTTTGATATTAGAGAGAGGTAGTGTCAATAACATAGTACAGTGATACTCTCTCCCCCTTTTATTGAAATGGTGGCGCCAAGATTTCGCAATACCACTACAACACTCTCTCCCTCTCTTATTGAAATGGTGGCGCCAAGATTTCGCAATATATATACTTATTGTATATACATATATATGTATCCATATATATATATATATATCACTTATAGAGCGATATAAACTATATATATATATTTTAAAAATCTATAAACATGTTTTTTTTTTGGCTCCATAAAAAAAACATTCTTATAGATTTTTTCTTTCTTTATACTTGTTTATGATCAGTATGTATACATATTACGAAATCTTGGCGCCACCATTTCAATAAAAGAGAGAGGTAGTATCAGAGTACTATTACGAAATCTTGGCGCCATCATTTTGATATTAGAGAGAGGTAGTGTCAATAACATAGTACAGTGATACTCTCTCCCCCTTTTATTGAAATGGTGGCGCCAAGATTTCGCAATACCACTACAACACTCTCTCCCTCTCTTATTGAAATGGTGGCGCCAAGATTTCGCAATATATATACTTATTGTATATACATATATATGTATCCATATATATATATATATATATATATATATATATTACTTATAGAGCGATATAAACTATATATATATATTTTAAAAATCTATAAACATGTTTTTTTTTTGGCTCCATAAAAAAAACATTCTTATAGATTTTTTCTTTCTTTATACTTGTTTATAAACAGTATGTATACATATTACGAAATATTGGCGCCACCATTTCAATAAAAGAGAGAGGTAGTATCAGAGTACTATTACGAAATCTTGGCGCCACCATTTTGATATTAGAGAGAGATAGTGTCAATAACATAGTACAGTGATACTCTCTCCCCCTTTTATTGAAATGGTGGCGCCAAGATTTCGCATTCGAAAGTTAAGCCTTAGCTGGATGTAACCTGAACTTGAGTTTGTCAGTTACGAATAAGTTCTGCATACCTAAGCTCGAGTTTGATAGTTAAGAATAAGTTCGTTATACCTGCACCAGAGATAGTTAAGCCTATGCTCGATAAAACTTAAGTTTTAGTTTGATATTTTCGAATAAGTTTGATATACATAAGCTTGAGTTTGAAAGTTAAGCCTATGCTGGACGTAACCTAAACTTGAGTTTGTTAGTTACGAAAAAGTTCTATATACCTAAGCTTGGGTTCAATAGTTTCGAATAAGTTTGATATACCTAAACTAGAGTTTGATAGTCAAGCCTTAGCTCGATGAAACCTGATATCGAGTTTGATAGTTAAGAATCAATTTGTTATATCTGTAGCAGAGTTTGATAATTGTGAATAAGTTTGATCTATAAAAGCTTGAGTTTGATAGTTAAGCCTAAGCTCAATAAAACCTAAGTTTGAGTTTAATAGTTTCGAATAAGTTTGATTTACGCAAGCTTGAGTTTGAAAGTTAAGCCTAAGCTGGACGTAACCTGAACTTGAGTTTGTTATTTACGAATAAGTTCTATATACCTAAGCTTGGGTTTAAAAGTTACGAATAAGTTTGATAAACCTAAACTAGAGTTTGATAGTTAAGCCTAAGCTCGATCAAACTTAAGTTTGAGTTTGATAGTTGAGCGCCACCACTTTGATATTAGAGAGAGGTAGTGTCAATAACATAGTACAGTGATACTCTCTCCCCCTTTTATTGAAATGGTGGCGCCAAGATTTCGCAATACCGCTACAACACTCTCTCCCTCTCTTATTGAAATGGTGGCGCCAAGATTTCGCAATATATATACTTATTGTATATACATATATATGTATCTATATATATATATATATATATATATATATTACTTATAGAGCGATATAAACTATATATATATATTTTAAAAATCTATAAACATGTTTTTTTTTTGGCTCCATAAAAAAAAACATTCTTATAGATTTTTTCTTTCTTTATACTTGTTTATAATCAGTATGTATACATATTACGAAATCTTGGCGCCACCATTTCAATAAAAGAGAGAGGTAGTTTCAGAGTACTATTACGAAATCTTGGCGCCACCATTTTGATATTAGAGAGAGATAGTGTCAATAACATAGTACAGTGATACTCTCTCCCCCTTTTATTGAAATGGTGGCGCCAAGATTTCGCATTCGAAAGTTAAGCCTTAGCTGGATGTAACCTGAACTTGAGTTTGTCAGTTACGAATAAGTTGTGCATACCTAAGCTCGAGTTTGATAGTTAAGAATAAATTCGTTATACCTGCACCAGAGTTTGATAATTGAGAATAAGTTTGATTTACAAAAGCTTGAGTTTGATAGTTAAGCCTATGCTCGATAAAACTTAAGTTTTAGTTTGATATTTT
Source organism: Auanema rhodensis (assembly GCA_964057225.1). Classification (NCBI taxonomy): domain Eukaryota; kingdom Metazoa; phylum Nematoda; class Chromadorea; order Rhabditida; family Rhabditidae; genus Auanema; species Auanema rhodense. Next base: position 26,861,084 of record OZ059900.1, read on the forward strand.
CGAATAAGTTTAATATACATAAGCTTGAGTTTGAAAGTTAAGCCTAAGCTGGACGTAACCTAAACTTGAGTTTGTTAGTTACGAAAAAGTTCTATATACCTGAGCTTGGGTTTAATAGTTACAAATAAGTTTGATATACCTAAACTAGAGTTTGATAGTCAAGCCTTAGCTCGATAAAACCTGATATCAAGTTTGATAGTTAAGAATAAATTTGTTATATCTGTAGCAGAGTTTGATAATTGTGAATAAGTTTGATTTATAAAAGCTTGAGTTTGATAGTTAAGCCTAAGCTCAATAAAACCTAAGTTTGAGTTATATAGTTTCGAATAAGTTTGATTTACGCAAGCTTGAGTTTGAAAGTTAAGCCTAAGCTGGACGTAACCTGAACTTGAGTTTGTTATTTACGAATAAGTTCTATATACCTAAGCTTGGGTTTAAAAGTTACGAATAAGTTTGATAAACCTAAACTAGAGTTTGATAGTTAAGCCTAAGCTCGATCAAACTTAAGTTTGAGTTTGATAGTTGAGCGCCACCACTTTGATATTAGAGAGAGGTAGTGTCAATAACATAGTACAGTGATACTCTCTCCCCCTTTTATTGAAATGGTGGCGCCAAGATTTCGCAATACCACTACAACACTCTCTCCCTCTCTTATTGAAATGGCGGCGCCAAGATTTCGCAATATATATACTTATTGTATATACATATATATGTATCCATATATATATATATATATATATATACCTATATATATTACTTATAGAGCGATATAAACTATATATATATATTTTAAAAATCTATAAACATGTTTTTTTTTTGGCTCCATAAAAAAAACATTCTTATAGATTTTTTCTTTCTTTATACTTGTTTATAATCAGTATGTATACATATTACGAAATCTTGGCGCCACCATTTCAATAAAAGAGAGAGGTAGTATCAGAGTACTATTACGAAATCTTGGCGCCACCATTTTGATATTAGAGAGAGGTAGTGTCAGTAACATAGTACAGTGATACTCTCTCCCCCTTTTATTGAAATGGTGGCGCCAAGATTTCGCAACACCACTACAACACTCTCTCCCTCTCTTATTGAAAAGGTGGCGCCAAGATTTCGCAATATATATACTTATTGTATATACATATATATGTATCCATATATATATATATATATATATATATATATATTACTTATAGAGCGATATAAACTATATATATATATTTTAAAAATCTATAAACATGTTTTTTTTTTGGCTCCATAAAAAAAACATTCTTATAGATTTTTTCTTTCTTTATACTTGTTTATAATCAGTATGTATACATATTACGAAATCTTGGCGCCACCATTTCAATAAAAGAGAGAGGTAGTATCAGAGTACTATTACGAAATCTTGGCGCCATCATTTTGATATTAGAGAGAGGTAGTGTCAATAACATAGTACAGTGATACTCTCTCCCCCTTTTATTGAAATGGTGGCGCCAAGATTTCGCAATACCACTACAACACTCTCTCCCTCTCTTATTGAAATGGTGGCGTCAAGATTTCGCAATACATATACTTATTGTATATACATATATATGTATCCATATATATATATATATATTACTTATAAAGCGATATAAACTATATATATATATTTTAAAAATCTATAAACATGTTTTTTTTTGGCTCCGTTTGTTAGTTACGAATGAGTTCTATATACCTAAACTTGGGTTTAATAGTTACGAATAAGTTCGATATACCTAAACTAGAGTTTAATAATTGAGGATAAGTTTAATTTACAAAAGCTTGAGTTTTATTATTTAACACTTTATCACACTAGTTAAACTGAAAAATACAACTAACTGATCAAAAAAACTGATTTTCATGCCTAGTCACATTTCACCGGTGAAATGTGCATCTCAAACATTGATTTTTCGTTATTTACATTCTGTTTAGAAATCGGTGAGTTGGAACGAGGATTCTCAGTTTTTCTGCTGTAACTCGAAAACCTGTCAACCAAACGAGATTGAGATTCACTTGAGATGTACTTGAGATTTACTTGAGAAATACTTGAGGTTTACTCGAAATGTACTTAAAAATCTAGTTTGTGATTTACTTGAGATTTACTTATTGTTAACATGAGATCTTGTTCGAGATTTACTTGAAGTTTATTTGAGATTTACTTAAAATGTTCTTAACTAACAAATTTATTTCACTTGGCTTTAAAACATGATATAAGTTTCATCTTTGGTCGCTCAAACAAAGTCCTTCTTTTTCAACTTGAACTTTGAAGCAATGTGATTCAACTTCTTCACAAATCAGAGTGAAAAGTTGCTTGTGTTCTTTCGAACAAATGCGCGGTTTTGCAGAGTTTGTGCATAATTTGTTTGAACAACTTACTGAGATGTTAGCAAATTGGGGATTATGATAGTTATCAGTAAATTTTTTTATAATACCGAACACCCATTTATTGATTCGCCAAAACAAGCAGATGGTATTTTGATTATAAAGGTTAGCGCACTCTTCACGACTGACAGGTGTCAAGTACACACCTTCACGAACTGTAATAGCTTTTTTATTGAAAAAATATGAAATGATACTCAACAATAGTTTTTCAAGTCATGCGGTAGTTTGACTTTACTTTTCTCAAAACAATTGCAATTTGTTGGAGGACAATCTGTTCTTAATCTTACTTTGGAAGGATTAAGAAATTCATTCACCCATTGTAGTCGTTCTGCGTGGGACGCCATTGATGCAAGTGTAGGTTTGTAATTTTGCTTTCTCGTCATAGCTATCATTTTAAAAATTAGATAACAATTTAAAAAAGTATTGAAACGATGAAGATATTTCAACCGCTTATAACTGTTTAACGGGTTTAACGAAAGATTTCAGAAAGAAAAGCTTTTTTATTGACTCATCTTCACATAGGGAGTAGGTTCTGTTTCAAGGTTTTGTGATTGATGTCTACGAACTTCATTCATAGCTGGGCCTTCGATCCATTGAGGTTGTTCTTTTTGTGCCTGGGCTCTACCAATCCAATGGATTCTATTTCGAAATGCAGATTCCTGTTTCGGACGAGAGCTAAATAAACTCTCTAAAACTACCAAATAAATTATATAAAAAATTTTAAGTTTATATAAACAGAATATAAAATGAATAAAAATCTAAATAAACTAACTTCTTCTTGGAAAGCGAGAAGATGTTGTTGCTGATTCTGCTGCATGTTAAAGATCCAGTTATCGGGAACAATAAGTTTATTTTCTGAACCCCTCTCTTATATACCTTTACCGTGAGAATTTCTGGAAATCTATCGAATGTTCTAAAATTTTCAGAAATTTCGAAATAGAACATGACTATTGATTTACTTGAGATTCACTTTTGATAAACAACTACAAAATTCTTCATGTAACTATTGATTGAATATTATGAAATCAATAAAAGGAGCATTCTATTTCATTCTAAAACATTCTAGAACATTCTAGAACAATCTAAAACATTCTAAAACATTCTAGAACATTCTAAAACATTCTAAAACATTCTAGAACATTCTAAAACATTCTAGAAAGCTTGTGTTTAATAATTAAGCTTAAGCTCGATATACCTAAACCAAAGTTTGATAGTTAAGCCTATGCTCGATATACCTAAGCCAAAGTTTGAGAGTTAAGCATAAGCTCGAAATACCTAAGCCAGAATTTCTATAGTCAAGAACAAGTCTGATGTACATAAACCAGAGTTCGAAAGTTAAGCCTTAGCTGGATGTAACCTGAACTTGAGTTTGTCAGTCACGAATAAGTTCTACATACCTAAGCTCGAGTTTGATAGTTAAGAATAAGTTCGTTATACCTGCACCAGAGTTTGATAATTGAGAATAAGTTTGATTTACAAAAGCTTGAGTTTGATAGTTAAGCCTATGCTCGATAAAACTTAAGTTTTAGTTTGATAGTTTCGAATAAGTTTGATTTACAAAAGCTTGAGTTTGATAGTTAAGCCTATGCTCGAAAAAACTTGAGTTTTAGTTTGATATTTTCGAATAAGTTTGATATACATAAGCTTGAGTTTGAAAGTTAAGCCTTAGCTGGACGTAACCTAAACTTGAGTTTGTTAGTTACGAATAAGTTCTATATACCTAAGCTTGGGTTTAAAAGTTACGAATAAGTTTGATAAACCTAAACTAGAGTTTGATAGTTAAGCCTAAGCTCGATCAAAATTAAGTTTGAGTTTGATAGTTGAGCGCCACCACTTTGATATTAGAGAGAGGTAGTGTCAATAACATAGTACAGTGATACTCTCTCCCCCTTTTATTGAAATGGTGGCGCCAAGATTTCGCAATATATATACTTATTGTATATACATATATATGTATCCATATATATATATATATATATATATCACTTATAGAGCGATATAAACTATATATATATATTTTAAAAATCTATAAACATGTTTTTTTTTTGGCTCCATAAAAAAAACATTCTTATAGATTTTTTCTTTCTTTATACTTGTTTATAATCAGTATGTATACATATTACGAAATCTTGGCGCCACCATTTCAATAAAAGAGAGAGGTAGTATCAGAGTACTATTACGAAATCTTGGCGCCACCATTTTGATATTAGAGAGAGGTAGTGTCAATAACATAGTACAGTGATACTCTCTCCCCCTTTTATTAAAATGGTGGCGCCAAGATTTCGCAATATATATACTTATTGTATATATATATATATGTATCAGGGCTGCTCGGATCGGATAATCCGGTCCGGAAATATCCGGAAAATTCGTATTTGGTCCGGGTCCGAAATTGCGGATCTTTTTCTTCGGATTTTTCGGATTTTTCGGATCTTATGAAATCAACATATGACATCTTAATTTCCCCATTTAAGTTAGAAATTGGTCCAATTTATGTCTCTAAAAGAGGTCCGGGTCCGGTCCGGGATCCGCTCGGATATTGCCTCAAAATATCCGAATCCGGCCCGGTCCGAAAAATTCTCGGTCCGAGCAGCCCTGATATGTATCTATATATATATATATATTACTTATAGAGCGATATAAACTATATATATATATTTTAAAAATCTAAAAACATGTTTTTTTTTGGCTCCATAAAAAAAACATTCTTATAGATTTTTTCTTTCTTTATACTTGTTTATAATCAGTATGTATACATATTACGAAATCTTGGCGCCACCATTTCAATAAAAGAGAGAGGTAGTATCAGAGTACTATTACGAAATCTTGGCGCCATCATTTTGATATTAGAGAGAGGTAGTGTCAATAACATAGTACAGTGATACTCTCTCCCCCTTTTATTGAAATGGTGGCGCCAAGATTTCGCAATACCACTACAACACTCTCTCCCTCTCTTTTTGAAATGGTGGCGCCAAGATTTCGCAATACCACTACAACACTCTCTCCCTCTCTTATTGAAATGGTGGCGCCAAGATTTCGCAATATATATACTTATTGTATATACATATATATGTATCCATATATATATTACTTATAGAGCGATATAAACTATATATATATATATATATATATTTTAAAAATCTATAAACATGTTTTTTTTTGGCTCCATAAAAAAACATTCTTATAGATTTTTTCTTTCTTCATACTTGTTTATGATCAGTATGTATACATATTACGAAATCTTGGCGCCACCATTTCAATAAAAGAGAGAGGTAGTATCAGAGTACTATTACGAAATCTTGGCGCCACCATTTTGATATTAGAGAGAGGTAGTGTCAATAACATAGTACAGTGATACTCTCTCCCCCTTTTATTAAAATGGTGGCGCCAAGATTTCGCAATATATATACTTATTGTATATATATATATGTATCAGGGCTGCTCGGATCGGATAATCCGGTCCGGAAATATCCGGAAAATTCGTATTTGGTCCGGGTCCGAAATTGCGGATCTTTTTCTTCGGATTTTTCGGATTTTTCGGATCTTATGAAATCAACATATGACATCTTAATTTCCCCATTTAAGTTAGAAATTGGTCCAATTTATGTCTCTAAAAGAGGTCCGGGTCCGGTCCGGGATCCGCTCGGATATTGCCTCAAAATATCCGAATCCGGCCCGGTCCGAAAAATTCTCGGTCCGAGCAGCCCTGATATGTATCTATATATATATATATATTACTTATAGAGCGATATAAACTATATATATATATTTTAAAAATCTAAAAACATGTTTTTTTTTGGCTCCATAAAAAAAACATTCTTATAGATTTTTTCTTTCTTTATACTTGTTTATAATCAGTATGTATACATATTACGAAATCTTGGCGCCACCATTTCAATAAAAGAGAGAGGTAGTATCAGAGTACTATTACGAAATCTTGGCGCCATCATTTTGATATTAGAGAGAGGTAGTGTCAATAACATAGTACAGTGATACTCTCTCCCCCTTTTATTGAAATGGTGGCGCCAAGATTTCGCAATACCACTACAACACTCTCTCCCTCTCTTATTGAAATGGTGGCGCCAAGATTTCGCAATATATATACTTATTGTATATACATATATATGTATCCATATATATATATATATATATATCACTTATAGAGCGATATAAACTATATATATATATTTTAAAAATCTATAAACATGTTTTTTTTTTGGCTCCATAAAAAAAACATTCTTATAGATTTTTTCTTTCTTTATACTTGTTTATAATCAGTATGTATACATATTACGAAATCTTGGCGCCACCATTTCAATAAAAGAGAGAGGTAGTATCAGAGTACTATTACGAAATCTTGGCGCCATCATTTTGATATTAGAGAGAGGTAGTGTCAATAACATAGTACAGTGATACTCTCTCCCCCTTTTATTGAAATGGTGGCGCCAAGATTTCGCAATACCACTACAACACTCTCTCCCTCTCTTATTGAAATGGTGGCGCCAAGATTTCGCAATATATATACTTATTGTATATACATATATATGTATCCATATATATATATATATATATATATATATATATATATATTACTTATAGAGCGATATAAACTATATATATATATTTTAAAAATCTATAAACATGTTTTTTTTTTGGCTCCATAAAAAAAACATTCTTATAGATTTTTTCTTTCTTTATACTTGTTTATAAACAGTATGTATACATATTACGAAATATTGGCGCCACCATTTCAATAAAAGAGAGAGGTAGTATCAGAGTACTATTACGAAATCTTGGCGCCACCATTTTGATATTAGAGAGAGATAGTGTCAATAACATAGTACAGTGATACTCTCTCCCCCTTTTATTGAAATGGTGGCGCCAAGATTTCGCATTCGAAAGTTAAGCCTTAGCTGGATGTAACCTGAACTTGAGTTTGTCAGTTACGAATAAGTTCTGCATACCTAAGCTCGAGTTTGATAGTTAAGAATAAGTTCGTTATACCTGCACCAGAGATAGTTAAGCCTATGCTCGATAAAACTTAAGTTTTAGTTTGATATTTTCGAATAAGTTTGATATACATAAGCTTGAGTTTGAAAGTTAAGCCTATGCTGGACGTAACCTAAACTTGAGTTTGTTAGTTACGAAAAAGTTCTATATACCTAAGCTTGGGTTTAATAGTTTCGAATAAGTTTGATATACCTAAACTAGAGTTTGATAGTCAAGCCTTAGCTCGATGAAACCTGATATCGAGTTTGATAGTTAAGAATCAATTTGTTATATCTGTAGCAGAGTTTGATAATTGTGAATAAGTTTGATCTATAAAAGCTTGAGTTTGATAGTTAAGCCTAAGCTCAATAAAACCTAAGTTTGAGTTTAATAGTTTCGAATAAGTTTGATTTACGCAAGCTTGAGTTTGAAAGTTAAGCCTAAGCTGGACGTAACCTGAACTTGAGTTTGTTATTTACGAATAAGTTCTATATACCTAAGCTTGGGTTTAAAAGTTACGAATAAGTTTGATAAACCTAAACTAGAGTTTGATAGTTAAGCCTAAGCTCGATCAAACTTAAGTTTGAGTTTGATAGTTGAGCGCCACCACTTTGATATTAGAGAGAGGTAGTGTCAATAACATAGTACAGTGATACTCTCTCCCCCTTTTATTGAAATGGTGGCGCCAAGATTTCGCAATACCGCTACAACACTCTCTCCCTCTCTTATTGAAATGGTGGCGAAAAGATTTCGCAATATATATACTTATTGTATATACATATATATGTATCCATATATATATATATATATATATATATATATATATATATATATATTACTTATAGAGCGATATAAACTATATATATATATTTTAAAAATCTATAAACATGTTTTTTTTTTGGCTCCATAAAAAAAAACATTCTTATAGATTTTTTCTTTCTTTATACTTGTTTATAATCAGTATGTATACATATTACGAAATCTTGGCGCCACCATTTCAATAAAAGAGAGAGGTAGTTTCAGAGTACTATTACGAAATCTTGGCGCCACCATTTTGATATTAGAGAGAGATAGTGTCAATAACATAGTACAGTGATACTCTCTCCCCCTTTTATTGAAATGGTGGCGCCAAGATTTCGCATTCGAAAGTTAAGCCTTAGCTGGATGTAACCTGAACTTGAGTTTGTCAGTTACGAATAAGTTGTGCATACCTAAGCTCGAGTTTGATAGTTAAGAATAAATTCGTTATACCTGCACCAGAGTTTGATAATTGAGAATAAGTTTGATTTACAAAAGCTTGAGTTTGATAGTTAAGCCTATGCTCGATAAAACTTAAGTTTTAGTTTGATATTTTCGAATAAGTTTAATATACATAAGCTTGAGTTTGAAAGTTAAGCCTAAGCTGGACGTAACCTAAACTTGAGTTTGTTAGTTACGAAAAAGTTCTATATACCTGAGCTAGGGTTTAATAGTTACAAATAAGTTTGATATACCTAAACTAGAGTTTGATAGTCAAGCCTTAGCTCGATAAAACCTGATATCAAGTTTGATAGTTAAGAATAAATTTGTTATATCTGTAGCAGAGTTTGATAATTGTGAATAAGTTTGATTTATAAAAGCTTGAGTTTGATAGTTAAGCCTAAGCTCAATAAAACCTAAGTTTGAGTTATATAGTTTCGAATAAGTTTGATTTACGCAAGCTTGAGTTTGAAAGTTAAGCCTAAGCTGGACGTAACCTGAACTTGAGTTTGTTATTTACGAATAAGTTCTATATACCTAAGCTTGGGTTTAAAAGTTACGAATAAGTTTGATAAACCTAAACTAGAGTTTGATAGTTAAGCCTAAGCTCGATCAAACTTAAGTTTGAGTTTGATAGTTGAGCGCCACCACTTTGATATTAGAGAGAGGTAGTGTCAATAACATAGTACAGTGATACTCCCCCTTTTATTGAAATGGTGGCGCCAAGATTTCGCAATACCACTACAACACTCTCTCCCTCTCTTATTGAAATGGCGGCGCCAAGATTTCGCATTATATATACTTATTGTATATACATATATATGTATCCATATATATATATATATATATATACCTATATATATTACTTATAGAGCGATATAAACTATATATATATATTTTAAAAATCTATAAACATGTTTTTTTTTTGGCTCCATAAAAAAAACATTCTTATAGATTTTTTCTTTCTTTATACTTGTTTATAATCAGTATGTATACATATTACGAAATCTTGGCGCCACCATTTCAATAAAAGAGAGAGGTAGTATCAGAGTACTATTACGAAATCTTGGCGCCATCATTTTGATATTAGAGAGAGGTAGTGTCAATAACATAGTGCAGTGATACTCTCTCCCCCTTTTATTGAAATGGTGGCGCCAAGATTTCGCAATACCACTACAACACTCTCTCCCTCTCTTATTGAAATGGTGGCGTCAAGATTTCGCAATACATATACTTATTGTATATACATATATATGTATCCATATATATATATATATATTACTTATAAAGCGATATAAACTATATATATATATTTTAAAAATCTATAAACATGTTTTTTTTTGGCTCCGTTTGTTAGTTACGAATGAGTTCTATATACCTAAACTTGGGTTTAATAGTTACGAATAAGTTCGATATACCTAAACTAGAGTTTAATAATTGAGGATAAGTTTAATTTACAAAAGCTTGAGTTTTATTATTTAACACTTTATCACACTAGTTAAACTGAAAAATACAACTAACTGATCAAAAAAACTGATTTTCATGCCTAGTCACATTTCACCGGTGAAATGTGCATCTCAAACATTGATTTTTCGTTATTTACATTCTGTTTAGAAATCGGTGAGTTGGAACGAGGATTCTCAGTTTTTCTGCTGTAACTCGAAAACCTGTCAACCAAACGAGATTGAGATTCACTTGAGATGTACTTGAGATTTACTTGAGAAATACTTGAGGTTTACTCGAAATGTACTTAAAAATCTAGTTTGTGATTTACTTGAGATTTACTTATTGTTAACATGAGATCTTGTTCGAGATTTACTTGAAGTTTATTTGAGATTTACTTAAAATGTTCTTAACTAACAAATTTATTTCACTTGGCTTTAAAACATGATATAAGTTTCATCTTTGGTCGCTCAAACAAAGTCCTTCTTTTTCAACTTGAACTTTGAAGCAATGTGATTCAACTTCTTCACAAATCAGAGTGAAAAGTTGCTTGTGTTCTTTCGAACAAATGCGCGGTTTTGCAGAGTTTGTGCATAATTTGTTTGAACAACTTACTGAGATGTTAGCAAATTGGGGATTATGATAGTTATCAGTAAATTTTTTTATAATACCGAACACCCATTTATTGATTCGCCAAAACAAGCAGATGGTATTTTGATTATAAAGGTTAGCGCACTCTTCACGACTGACAGGTGTCAAGTACACACCTTCACGAACTGTAATAGCTTTTTTATTGAAAAAATATGAAATGATACTCAACAATAGTTTTTCAAGTCATGCGGTAGTTTGACTTTACTTTTCTCAAAACAATTGCAATTTGTTGGAGGACAATCTGTTCTTAATCTTACTTTGGAAGGATTAAGAAATTCATTCACCCATTGTAGTCGTTCTGCGTGGGACGCCATTGATGCAAGTGTAGGTTTGTAATTTTGCTTTCTCGTCATAGCTATCATTTTAAAAATTAGATAACAATTTAAAAAAGTATTGAAACGATGAAGATATTTCAACCGCTTATAACTGTTTAACGGGTTTAACGAAAGATTTCAGAAAGAAAAGCTTTTTTATTGACTCATCTTCACATAGGGAGTAGGTTCTGTTTCAAGGTTTTGTGATTGATGTCTACGAACTTCATTCATAGCTGGGCCTTCGATCCATTGAGGTTGTTCTTTTTGTGCCTGGGCTCTACCAATCCAATGGATTCTATTTCGAAATGCAGATTCCTGTTTCGGACGAGAGCTAAATAAACTCTCTAAAACTACCAAATAAATTATATAAAAAATTTTAAGTTTATATAAACAGAATATAAAATGAATAAAAATCTAAATAAACTAACTTCTTCTTGGAAAGCGAGAAGATGTTGTTGCTGATTCTGCTGCATGTTAAAGATCCAGTTATCGGGAACAATAAGTTTATTTTCTGAACCCCTCTCTTATATACCTTTACCGTGAGAATTTCTGGAAATCTATCGAATGTTCTAAAATTTTCAGAAATTTCGAAATAGAACATGACTATTGATTTACTTGAGATTCACTTTTGATAAACAACTACAAAATTCTTCATGTAACTATTGATTGAATATTATGAAATCAATAAAAGGAGCATTCTATTTCATTCTAAAACATTCTAGAACATTCTAGAACAATCTAAAACATTCTAAAACATTCCAGAACATTCTAAAACATTCTAAAACATTCTAGAACATTCTAAAACATTCTAGAAAGCTTGTGTTTAATAATTAAGCTTAAGCTCGATATACCTAAACCAAAGTTTGATAGTTAAGCCTATGCTCGATATACCTAAGCCAAAGTTTGAGAGTTAAGCATAAGCTCGAAATACCTAAGCCAGAATTTCTATAGTCAAGAACAAATCTGATGTACATAAACCAGAGTTCGAAAGTTAAGCCTTAGCTGGATGTAACCTGAACTTGAGTTTGTCAGTCACGAATAAGTTCTACATACCTAAGCTCGAGTTTGATAGTTAAGAATAAGTTCGTTATACCTGCACCAGAGTTTGATAATTGAGAATAAGTTTGATTTACAAAAGCTTGAGTTTGATAGTTAAGCCTATGCTCGATAAAACTTAAGTTTTAGTTTGATAGTTTCGAATAAGTTTGATTTACAAAAGCTTGAGTTTGATAGTTAAGCCTATGCTCGAAAAAACTTGAGTTTTAGTTTGATATTTTCGAATAAGTTTGATATACATAAGCTTGAGTTTGAAAGTTAAGCCTTAGCTGGACGTAACCTAAACTTGAATTTGTTAGTTACGAATAAGTTCTATATACCTAAGCTTGGGTTTAAAAGTTACGAATAAGTTTGATAAACCTAAACTAGAGTTTGATAGTTAAGCCTAAGCTCGATCAAAATTAAGTTTGAGTTTGATAGTTGAGCGCCACCACTTTGATATTAGAGAGAGGTAGTGTCAGAGTACTATTACGAAATCTTGGCCCCACCATTTTGATATTAGAGAGAGGTAGTGTCAATAACATAGTACAGTGATACTCTCTCCCCCTTTTATTGAAATGGTGGCGCCAAGATTTCGCAATACCACTACAACACTCTCTCCCTCTCTTATTGAAATGGTGGCGCCAAGATTTCGCAATATATATACTTATTGTATATACATATATATGTATCCATATATATATATATTACTTATAGAGCGATATAAACTATATATATATATTTTAAAAATCTATAAACATGTTTTTTTTTGGCTCCATAAAAAAAACATTCTTATAGATTTTTTCTTTCTTTATACTTGTTTATAATCAGTATGTATACATATTACGAAATCTTGGCGCCACCATTTTAATAAAAAAGAGAGGTAGTATCAGAGTACTATTACGAAATCTTGGCGCCACCATTTTGATATTAGAGAGAGGTAGTGTCAATAACATAGTACAGTGATACTCTCTCCCCCTCTTATTGAAATGGTGGCGCCAAGATTTCGCAATACCACTACAACACTCTCTCCCTCTCTTATTGAAATGGTGGCGTCAAGATTTCGCAATACATATACTTATTGTATATACATATATATGTATCCATATATATATATATATATATTACTTATAAAGCGATATAAACTATATATATATATTTTAAAAATCTATAAACATGTTTTTTTTTGGCTCCATAAAAAAAACATTCTTATAGATTTTTTCTTTCTTTATAGTTGTTTATGATCAGTATGTATACATATTACGAAATCTTGGCGCCACCATTTTGATATTAGAGAGAGGTAGTGTCAATAACATAGTACAGTGATACTCTCTCCCCCTCTTATTGAAATGGTGGCGCCAAGATTTCGCAATACCACTACAACACTCTCTCCCTCTCTTATTGAAATGGTGGCGTCAAGATTTCGCAATACATATACTTATTGTATATACATATATATGTATCCATATATATATATATATATATATTACTTATAAAGCGATATAAACTATATATATATATTTTAAAAATCTATAAACATGTTTTTTTTTGGCTCCATAAAAAAAACATTCTTATAGATTTTTTCTTTCTTTATAGTTGTTTATGATCAGTATGTATACATATTACGAAATCTTGGCGCCACCATTTTGATATTAGAGAGAGGTAGTGTTAATAACATAGTACAGTGATACTCTCTCCCCCTTTTATTGAAATGGTGGCGCCAAGATTTCGCAATATATATACTTATTGTATATACATATATATGTATCCATATATATATATATATATATATATATATATATATATATATTACTTATAGAGCGATATAAACTATATATATATATATTTTAAAAATCTATAAACATGTTTTTTTTTGGCTCCATAAAAAAAACATTCTTATAGATTTTTCTTTTTTTATACTTGTTTATGATCAGTATGTATACATATTACGAAATCTTGGTGTACTTGACACCTGTCAGTCGTAATATGTATACATACTGATTATAAACAAGTATGAAGAAAGAAAAAATCTATAAGAATGTTTTTTTTATGGAGCCAAAAAAAAAACATGTTTATAGATTTTTAAAATATTTATATAGTTTATATCGCTCTATAAGTAGTATATATACAGTCATGTGTAAAAGAAAAAGGGCAAGATTT